>JAPSGF010000017.1:7391052-7438583 GCA_035772895.1 Perdix hodgsoniae | reverse complement strand
GCCTCCAGAGGAGGAGCTGGCAGTGCTTTGATCGCCTTGCTTTTGACCAGGCAATTTTCATTCCTCTTGGTTGTTGCTTTTGCTTCCTCCTTTTGAGCTGTGCCAACAAGTGCTTGTGCAGGCAGATTTGTACATGCCCCAGTAGGGAGCAGGGTAACAACACGGCCCGAGCTCCCGGGCCTCTCCTTTGTCCATGTGTTGGCTTTTGTACAATTGCAGCCAAGCTATGAGTCGTGCTGAAATCTATGTCAGAAAATTGCCATTTCTATTTCCTGCTATTTCCATCACTTCAGTTCAACTGCCTGACCTCTATTTTCAGAAATTGCCCTGATTTGGAATGTTTCTCTTAGCAATTGTTAGATTCTAAAAGCAGAGAGCACAAGAGAGGGACTGAGCAGCACAGAGCACCCGTGGTGCCAAGGCAGTCATGCGGCACCATCAGCACGGCTGGGTCCTCTGGGAGAGGCTGCTTGTGCTGGAGTTGTTCCGAGCCAGGGGGGTGTGAGCTGGCTGCCAGCACTCTGATGGTGGAGATAAACCTGAGCATGTGTCTGGTGAGCCTAGAATTGTCCTAGTGAATCGATCCCCTGCCCAGAAGCACCTCACCAAGGCTCTCCAGACCCACAAGGTGACAGCAGAACTCCGCTTCAGCTAGGAAGGATTACAGTTAGAGTGTTACAGTGGATTGATTTGAGAAACTTCCTCAAACTCTGCATACAAACCCTGATGAAAGTTGTCATGGTGTTTGTTCCACTTGGCTCAATACCTTCCTGTTGTGAGTTAGGTGAAATTGGGACGTTGCTGTCCTTGTGAGCCTCAGTGTCCAGTCGAGGACTTGGCATAGGTCAGTGTGTTTGTGCTTGTTTGTGCCCCACACCACCATGGTGGGAAGCTCATGGTCTCTGTGGCTGTTTGGAAGTAGTGACAACGTCGTAACATCTGGCTGAACAGAGCAGGTTTCTGGATGGGACAGTGAGAGTCTGCTGTGAGCACACACAGCCATGGCCCCTCACAGAGGTGTCTGTGTCACCTCTCCTCCTGGTCTGGTAAGGCACTGCCTTACTTGTCCTCCCCCCCTTGCCATTGCCATTCCCATTCCTGCTGCTCCCCATAGAATTCAGTGTCCTGCAGCCCCAGGGCAGCTCAGCCCCACCAACCATGCAGAGCAAGCAGGGGATTTCTGTGTTCAACAGCTGGTTCAGCACACAGATTTCTTTTGCCGAGTAGCATAGTTATAGAAGGATTTCCATCTGACTCAAAAGGGAGTGTGGCTTTTAGCTCTGCTGAAAGTGCTCAATGCTATTCTTCTGCAAATTAACGGAGAGCAGTCTGCAGGAGAAGCTGGACCGTGCTCAGTCACCTCCTGCACAGGTGTCTGCAGGTGCATTGACTTTGCATTGAGTTGCAGGGAAGCTGGAATTGCCTTCAGAGGGGGATCTGCATCTTGGGCAGGACAGTCCAGAGCCGGGCAGACACCATGGGTTAGGCTGGGCAAAAGGTGACCTGTGCTACCTTTGTTTGCAGGAAATGCAACCAGTGACAAAACCGAGGGCAAGAAGAAGGGACGACCCAAGGCCGAAAACCAGGCACTGAAAGACATCCCTGTAAGAGCCTGGGTGCGGTTGCTGCCTCTGCCTTGCTCCCTGCACCACCCACTACAGTCAGCCCTGCTCTGTCAAACCTTCCTTTCAGGTGGTTTAGTCTCCAGAGCAGCATGTTAGTGAGCTTAGCAGGATCTTGGGTCCTGTATCCCCTCTGTGCGAGTGCACAGCATTGCTAAGCACCCTACAAAACCCTGGTGGGGAACAGTACCCCCTTCAAACTCCCCTTCCCAGTGCTGTTCCCAGATGAGCTCATTTCTCTTGCAGCCACCTCGTGTTTGGCTAACGATCAGGGAGCAGTGGTTGATTTATTCCCCCTAGAATCTTGCAGTTTAATTCCAGCACACCGGCGTGGACAACACACAGAGCAGTTAGTCGTGAGGGAATGGGCACAGTGTGATTTACCACCCAAATGAAATGTGGGGTAGTTAAATCACCCAGGCAATTTCTGGCCTGATTTATTCCCCAGCCTGGCTGGGAGCATGCTGTGTGCCTCAGGAGGCACAGTAAGGTAAATTCTCGGGGGAAACTGAGAGCCTGCAGAGCCTGCAATGCGTGGCCCCATCCCCATGTCTTTCACAGGTGAGAGGGAGCACTGAAGCCATTGGGAGGGGACTGGGAGTGGACAGGGATGATCAGAAGTCCCATCTGTGCCCCTGGACCTCTCAGAACATAGCAGTGCACCCCCAGGCACAAGGTGCTCATCGCTCAGCTGCGTCTCTCATCTCTCCTGTTCCCAGCTCCCACTGATGAACCAGTGGAAGGATGAATTCAAAGCCCACTCCAGGGTGAAATGCCCCAATTCAGGCTGCTGGCTGGAGTTTCCCAGCATTTATGGCTTGAAGTACCACTATCAGCGCTGCCAAGGGGTAAGGAGACCGGAGGGCCATGTGTCATTCCCAGTGGCCTTTTACATTGTAGTCTACAGGGTAAAGCTGCTCTCAGGCCTTATACCCTATGAGAAACATGGGATGAATATGGGGAGGACACAGATGGGCCAGGGACAGGCTGGAAAGTGCTTACAAGTGGGTCCCTTGTGATTTTGGAGGGAACATGGACCTTTGGGGACTGTCATGAGGGGAAGGGTATTATTGCACACTGTGTCCCTAACTGCATCCGAAAAATCCTGGCCCTGCTGAAGTTTGACATCCACACCCACCTTTCTCTCCCTCTCCACACAGGGCGCAATCTCAGAGAAGCTGACGTACTCGTGCTCGTACTGCGAAGCTGCCTTCAGTTCCAAAACCCAGCTGGAAAAACATCGTCTCTGGAATCACTTGGACCGACCAGTGCCAGCCAGCAAAACAGAAAACAAAGTGCAGAAGGCCATTGGGAAGAGCAGCGGCAAGAAAAGGTACCGGACTGTGGCTGGGCTGTGTGGTAGTGGCATAGGGATGGCTGGAAGCCTCCATTCCCGTGGTCTGGGATTGGGAGTGGGGAGAAGTGTCAGGACGTTTGTTTTTCAACCCCTCTTTAAACAAGCCCTCTGTGCTTTGCCCTAGAGCTGCTGAGAGTTCAGCTTGCCCCACCATCCATCCCAAACAGGCAAAGACGGAAAAAGCCGTGTCCCAGGATCATGCTGAGAATGGCGAATGCCCGGCAGAGAGCCGGGAGAGCAAGGAGTTTCAGATCGCCGCAGCCGAGGCAATTGCAGCTGCCACCCCCACAGCAAAGTCCTCGAGTGGCAAGGATGGTGGGCAGCAGGGGGGCAGCCAGGCCTCACTGCAGGAGGAAGACCCCGAAAGGATGAAGCACAGTAAGATTAGAGCCTGGGGCTATGCTGGTTCAGGACCCAGGGGAGGGGGTTCCCATGGGAAGGGTGAGGGTTGTGATCCAATGAATGCTGCTGAAGGTTTCTGGATGTAATTAAGCCTTTTTTTAACATCCTGCTAATTTGCTCCCATGGTTTCTTGCAGCAGTGAGTTTCACTGTGAGTTAAAAACATGTAGTAGCTGTGGTAGAGGTATTTCTGTAGTACCCGTGGGGTTGGACACGGATTGAATTACCTGCAGCATAGCGAGCCGTTTAGTCAGCTTCTCTATCCTGAGTGTGGCATTAAACCAGGCTGAGTGACTAACGCATTTTCCTTACCTGTTGGGTGTCAGGAAGCTCTTATTAGCACTGTGTGGCTGGCAGGCAGGGCTGGGCTGAGCCAGGCCATGGTTGCCCTTGTCATAGCAGGGGTTTGCACAGCTTGCAGCTCCCCAAGTGAACCAGCAGCAAATACCTTAGCTTGTGAGGCTCTTGGCACTGGACAGAACCACTGAACTGGACAGAAGCCACTGAACGTGGCTTCAGTCATTGAATTGGCCTTAGATATTATGACTTCTAGTTTTGTGGTGTGTGAAGCAGAATCCTGTTAGTGTTCACTAGGCTGCCTGCTGCATTCAGCATCTCCTTTATTTCTTAGTGGTAAAGGCCTCCTTGGGATGATCCCTTTCCTCCTGACATGGAGTGTGTGCACAGCCCTGGCCCTGGGACAGCTGGAATCCACCTGGCAGTAAGGGTATTTGACCAAATCTCTCTCTCTGTTTCTCTCTTTTGAGTCAGGAAGGAAACAGAAAACTCCTAAGAAGTTTACAGGGGAGCAGCCGTCCATCTCGGGAACATTTGGACTAAAAGGTAATACGGATGGATCAGCTGTGGTTTGTAGCTTCTCTCTGGGACATTTCAGGGAGAAGCTACAGGGACATTTCAAGCCCTTTCCCCGAGCGCCGTCTCTGTGGTGGAAGTAAAGTGGGAGCCACTGTGCACAGAGATGTCATGGCAGAGGAACTGGTGCCTTTGACCATAAGAGAGCTGGAAAGGAAAGGAAATGGAAGGCAGCGGCACTGTTGTCATTGATACCAACCCAATCTGCTCTTCCTGGGAGCCTTTCCTGGAAAATGAGGAAGAGAGGGAAGGACCTGGTTAGGTCTGTAACACAGAGTAAAGAGCTGCTGGCACCAGTGAGCTGTGAGGCAGGCGATCTCTGGCTTGGGATGCCACAGTATTTGCCAGTGGAGCTGAAAATGATTTCTGCTGAGTAGAATGGTGACGCATCCATTCCTCAGACTGTCTCCAGTGCTGGTCGCCCACGTTACAGAAAATGAATTCAAGGGGGAAGAGATGTGTTACTGGGATCTTTTCTGAGAGGAGACTCAGAATTTGGCTTCTTCAGCTTGACAGAGCAAGAGTGAGTGGGACTGTGGTCGTGCTCCATCAGCACACCCAGCTGGGTATGGAGGGAGGAAACCTGGAACACCCCCAGCTTGAAAGCAACTGGATTCTTGCTGGCTATGAAACTCATTCAACTGAGGAAATAAAACATGCGTTTCTAGGCACTGGAGGAGGCAGCACCTTCCAGTACAAGTCCTGGGGGAGAAGCACTAATGGCTTTGAAGGAATTAAACACACTTACCAAAGAGCAGATGGGATGTGGTCTCTGTGATTTCCTGTCCTCTGGCTCCTGGGAAGTCTGGGTTTGTTTCCCTTAACTTCCCCACAGAGACACTGCCACAGACTGAAATGTCTGCTGTGGGTTCCTTGTGAATAAGCCCATTCCCCCATGGCCTACTGCCTCAAACAGAAACTGAAATAGAGCAGGCATTTCCCAGTGTCCCTGTGGTTCAACATACCATCTGTGACACAACAAAGTTTGCTCCCTGGGGCAAGGGTGCCATTAGGGTCATGGGGTTTCAGCATGTATGGAGGGCCCTGCTTTCGAGTCCCTCCCTAGCTCATTCTTTCAGAGCCCTTTCTGGCTTGCAGGCAGCTCAGTGACGGTTGCCACCAGCCAAGGGGACTCTGCTAGGTTTCCTCTTCCTATGCGCCTGTTGCCAGGTCACCTCTCCTCCCCTTTTGTCCTTTCTCACCTTCCCAGAAGCCAGCAGGACAGTTCTCACAGGGGAGACCTGTGTCCATCGTGACAGCTGTGTAGAGAGCTAGTGTGAGAGGTCCTGTAGGATATGGTGTCTGGGAACCCAGTTTGTCCAGTTTTCTAAAAGGAATCCTCATTCTTTAGAGGAAGCATTAGCCCTTTCCAGTGCAAGTTCACCAGCAGGAGCATCCCTTTCATATCTTGAACTTGCTATTCAGTTGCCTTTTTTGGTTTATTGCAGAATGCCTTTTTGCCTTCTCTCCAGGATGTCTTCTTCCTGGTCTCCCATGCCAGAAGCAGTCTGCCTGCTTTGCCATGGTGTTTCTGTAGTTCCTAAATTGTGAGGATTGAGGGAAATGATTATTTCAGTTTACGGAGCACCACATGCTAATTATAACATTGTCCGTTGTAATTGCGGACGTGGTCCTACACGTACAGCCTTGGCAGACCTACTCCTATCTCACTGTACCTATGCAGAAATAGAGGGATTTTTCCCACTACGTGTAAGTTGGTCTGATGCTATTAAAGCAAGTGTTGAACAAAGCCCCTTCTTACTACAGGTCTCGTCAAAGCAGAGGACAAGGCAAAAGCCCATCGAGCCAAGAAGCTGGAGGGGAGCACCAACATGGAGGAGCTGAAAAAGAAACCTCCAGGAGCTGGTGTGAAGAAGGAAGCAGCTGTGCACCTACCAGCAGGTAAGGCTGGTGGAGGCAGAGCAGAAGCAGCAGCTCTATGTGCAACCTGGCTGCTTAGCAGCTCAGTCCTCTGCTCTGCACTGAGCCTGCCCACCTGCACAGCTTGTGATCCCTGCATCTCTCCTGGTCTGGCAGCCTCTGTGCTGGATGAGTTTTCTTGCAGGTTTGTGAGCAAAAGCAGAAGCTAGACCCAGCACAAGACTGCAAATAGGAGCAGGTAGTTCCTGCCCTTTTGAGGTGTAGCGGGCTGACCTTAATGTCACAGCTGACATCCTGAGAATAGATGGGTTCTCTGTAAGTGCTGGGAGTTAGCAGCCAGATCCTGGTTCCACCTGGCTTCAGTGTGCCCACAGTTCAAAGCAGCTCCTGGGATGCTGGCATTTTTGTAACTTCATCTCCATGAACAATGCCAACATATAACTGACTATGACTGTGTCTTCCTGGAGCCTTCAGGGTGCAGCCTACAACCTAGCATAGGCTGACTTTCCCTGGGAGCTCTGACAGCAGAAGGAACGCAGGATGTGCAAGATAAATACAGCTGCAGTACCTTGCACTGGTTTCAAATTCAAATAAACGACTCTGTGATCTCACAGCCATGCAAAAGCATCCAAATAAACAGACTTGGCGGATTTTATTCAGACTGGGCTTCCCTTGCATGAAACCCAGCACAGTTCTGCTGGGAACACGGCATGAAATCTGGATCTGGGGGCAGGTTTTGGCTTGCACGTATCTTTTGTTGTAGGTGTTTTTAAGCTGGACCTGGCCATTCAAATAAACACACACCTGGAAGACAACACTCCCCTAGCTGCCCGTGTGTCTGTTGGGAAAAGAAATGCCAGAGAAGCTTTCCAGGCACACATCTGAATGGAGCTGAGGCTCTCACCTTCGTTTCATTTCCGCTAATTGTTTTATTTGGCAAGAGGGAGTTACTCTGAGCAGGGCGAGTTCAGGTGATGAGGGACACTGTAACTCCCAATATGCAGAATACCAGCAGGGAATGGAAATGTGAAATACCACAAAATGCCAGCAGGTCAGGTAACCCCACATCAGTGACGCGTTGGCCCTGTTTGCTGCAGCTGCAGGAGCAGAGGGACAGGCATGGTTTACGTGTGCATGATTTGTGTCCAGCTTTGCTTTGGCCCATGCATATAAATACCTGTCTTTTAAACACCACAAACTTTCCTGCTTTAGTGCTTTTCAACATGACCAACCCAGGCTCAGGAAAGAGGTGCTCTCTGATTGTCTCTGGGTGTCACACCTCCCTCCTCTCTCTCACCAGCAAATCCCGAGGACCAGTGGCAGCGGGAAATCAGTGAGAAGGGAGAAGTTGCCTGTCCAACCTGCAGTGTTATAACCAGGAAAACCATCGTTGGGCTCAAAAAGCATATGGATGTCTGCCAGAAAGTAAGAGCTTGCCATACTCAGTCACACAGAGCTGGATTTTGGAGGGGATTGGCTGTGTGCATGCGCTGCTTTTAAATGCATATTGGTATTTCTAAAACCAGTTCCGGGCTGTGGCTGATAGAGCACTTGCTAGTCGTCTTCAGAGAGCTGGCTGCCTCACTTTGATATGAATTCATAGGGGGATATGTACACCTAATTCTCATCAATTCAGAATCCCTTTGTGGTCTTGGCCCCTTGTTGCCATATCTCCAGCAGAGTTGGGTATTTCTAGTAGCTAAGTGAATAGTTTCAAGGCTGGAGATGTTGTTGGGGTTGTCTCTAATCTGGCCTCCTACAGAGCCCTGGCTGCAGGATTTCACTCTGTGCCATGCCTTGCATCAGGCCAGATAAATTGTGGTTGAATGAGAGCATGTCTCAGTGAGATACCAAGCCTGAGTGTGCTTGGGCAGACTGTGTCGAGATGCAGGAGTTTAGTAATGGTGCAGAGAAAAATTGTCTCTCTGCCACACCACCATCTGTCAGAGCAAAGGATTGCGTCTTCATCCATCACCTGATGTGGTGCAGAGCCATTGCCACAGAAAACCAACATGGGATCAATGTCTCCCACTCTGAAAATACTTTGCTCAGCTTTGATCTCACATTCATTTTCTGTAAATGCTTCCTCGGCCTGTGCCTCACTATTTATATGGCAGTGAGGGGCTATTATCCCTTCCAAACCATGCATTACATTGATGCCAGGCAGCGTCCTGTCTATGCTAGTGTCCTGGCTTTGGTGGAATGGAGATCTTGGCCATTTTATCTCTTATCTCTGTGCTTTCCAAGCAGCTTCCCAGCCAGGCAGGCTCCGCGTGGGCTGCAAGGCTAGCCAGCCTGCCGAATGCAGATCTTTGGGAGCCATCAGGCCTGTCTTCCCCTCTATAAATAGGCCTGTGGGTGTTAGCCGAGGAATTGGGGCTTGCACAGCCTGCCAGGCTTACGGTGAAGTGGAATCACAATAGCCTTCAGAGCCAGACCTGCCCAAGAAGGCATACCTGTGCTCTGGCTGTGAGAACAGACACACCAGCCCCGGTGGATGTGCAGGCTCCTGCTGTAGGAACGGCGGCTGCACTGCTCCTTTCTCCCATGAGGCACAGTTACTCCTGAGGTAACTGTCACTCCAGGAGCTGGGGTGCTTCACAGCATCCCTGCCAGAGCAGTCTGTGGCCCAGCAAGGACGGTCCCCGTGTATGGCTGCAGTTCTACTTCCCAGCAGCATCTGTGCAATGAGCCTATGGCATAGCTGTGCCTTGAGCTCCTCCCATCAGAAATGAGTCCGGAGTGCAGGCACCCTCTCTGTTTGTTCTCTGCTGTAATATTAGATGGAAGTATGCCTTCTTCCCTTAGATTTTGGAAAGGAAATAAGGGATAGGAAGGGTTGCAAGATGCTTGGATCCGAAGGAGTTAAGGGCAGGTATATTCACCTGCCAGCCTCCCAGGTGAAAGAGTTTATTAAGATATGAACATACTGTGTTCTTCAGTGTTAACCAGAGCAGTAAGCTCTACAATGGCTGGCATTGGCATCTGGTGAGTTAAGGCTCTTTTAGCATTGACCTTGTTAGGATTGGTGATGCGATCTGGAACAAGATTAACCCATCAGAGCAGAGGTACAAGTGAGTCCTTTCCAGTTGCTACTGTGAGGTTTCGTTTTCAAGAGCTCCAGGATGAGGAGGGATTGCAGCTCCGTCTGCATCTCCAGCTTCTAGGCCAGGTTTGAGTGAATGGACTGTGCTGAAGGTGGAGCATCCTCCAGGCAGGAAGAGCAGGAACAGCCACAGCCATCCCGATGCAGTCTCCTGCTGAGACATCCTGTCTCCTAGAGCTCAGAGCATTCCCCTCTTGAGTCAATAAATTCTTGTACTTGCCCCAGCGAAAGTCATCACTCGCTTACTCACTTTCCAAGATCCCCTTCTGCATCAGTGTGTGCATCACTCAGGAGACCAAGCTGGGTCAAACAGTGGAGTAACATGAGAAGTGCACGTGTGACTGTGTCCTGCAGTGCCTTAATTCTAAACAGTTCAGACACCCAGAAAGCACATCATACACCAGCATCTGTCATGGTTAATAGGGCTGCAGAGAAGAGGCCTCTCGCGTGTCAGTAGATCAAAGCTGCTTCTCTGTCCTGACCCTCTCACAGGAAGACATCAGGTCCAGATGCTTCCAGCCAGTGGGGGTTAAATCTACATGCAAAATTGAATGTTTTCCAAAAATTGGGGCACATGGGTTTGATAACGGTATCCAAATTACAGAGAGATCCAGGCCAACAAAGAGAAAGCTGAACTGCAGGCTCAAACTGGGTCGGGAGGACGGGGTGCTGAGTTGTCTGCTGGGTCCCACCGCTGATACTGGTGCAGCAGCAGCTGCCCATGGGGCTCACTGATGGGCAACCCTTGGAGACCTGAAGGTGTCGGGGCCTCCATGGTGACTTGCCTCTGATTCCTTCAGCTGCAGGATGCCTTGAAGTGTCAACACTGCAAAAAGCAGTTCAAGTCCAAAGCTGGGCTGAATTACCACACCATGGCTGAACACGTCAGCAAGGTAAGAGAGCTGAGCAGCTCTCATCTCACATCTCATTTCTCCTCTCTTCCTAAAGATGCGCATACAGAAGAGGAAGCAATCAACTGTTCACTTTCCTTTGTCTTTACAAAGGAGGGATTCACAGCACCATCTCTGCAGTGTCCTGCATGCTGCTTGGTCCAGATGACAGCCTCACCCTTGCTAAGCAAAGCCATTCATTCCCAGGCATCTAGTTAAACTGATGTTGATCCCTGGGAATAGAGTAGAGAACTGGAAAAATAAGACAGGAATTCAAATGCCAGAATGGGGGAAGATTCAGAGTATGGTGAGGTGGATTTTGAGTGGCAAAGCTCTGCCTCCAAAACTGTGCCTACACACCCAGCACTGATGGGATCTGCTTTGCACAAGTCTCAAAATCCAATGTGTTGCTCTCCACTATTTACATGAGAAATAGCAATAAAATGGGTTGTGAACAAAGTCTGGCAGGCAGCTATTTTGGTGCTGTGCTTAACAAGCCAGTTGTGTCTGCCTGTGAGATACCAGGGCAAGGCATAACCATATTTCTACATGTCCCGTGCTTACCAGTTGTGACTTGTCTTTAACCTGTGCATTCATCTCCTGCTCTTTAGCCTGGCTGGTGCATTCTCCGTGCAGGAGCTGCTCATTCATTTCTCAATTAACCCTTTCAGCGCAAGCACAGAAAATGCATGAGCAAATCTGGGGTTGAACAGCAAAGGCTGAAAGCAGGGGGAGACCTAGCGTGAGGTTCACAGCTGCAGTGAGGCAGGGCTGTACCACCCACTCCTGGCACAGAGGACATGAGTAAATGGTTGACTCTGTCGCTTCTGTTACTTCCTTGTTTCCAGCCCGTTCCTGTGGAAACCGCTGCCCTTGGTGAACAGGAAGAGCGGGAAAGGCTGAGGAAAGTGCTAAAGCAGATGGGAAAACTGAAATGCCCCAATGAGGTATAAGAACGATTCCTGTTTCTTGTTCTCTGAGAAGATGGAAGGAGCGAGTCCCTGCGCAGAGGGGACGTGTGTCCTCTGGGCATCCCTTGGTGTGCTCTCGACTTTGCACACGATTCTGCCTTAGCTCAGCTGTCCCCGTCTCTGTCCCCATCCCCATCCCTCTGGCTCCCAGTAGGAGGGTGGCAGCAGAGCGGGTTGAGGAGCACTGAAGGCCAAGTTCTGCCTCTTGAACCCAGCAAGGGGCACAGGGCTGCTGGTGGTGTCCTGGGCACAGTGTAAAAATCAACCCAGCAGCACCAAAATGGTGACAGGGCGGTTGCAGACAAGTCACTAACAGGTAACAGGGGCGCGTGGCTGAGGTTTGTCTCTGCAGCTGGTTTGCTCTCTGCGTAGCGTACTTGGCAATGCCTGCCTGCCACTCGCTGCTCCCTGCCCGCCGTCTGTCTGTCTGTCTGGGGAGCCCTGTCTGTGTGTCAGAGCAGGGCAAGTAGCACGGGGCACTGGGGCTGCTCCCTCCGCCTCTCCGTGTCACTGGGGCTGGTGATCCCCAGTGTCTCAGAGGGGTTTGCAGAGCAGGACGTGTCCCAGCCATGCCCAGCTCGATGGCACCGTAACCGCTTTGTCACGGCCCTCCCTCACCCCTCTCTTTGCCCCACATCTGCAGGGCTGCGCAGCCAACTTCTCCAGCCTGATGGGCTACCAGTACCACCAGAAGCGCTGTGGGAAGCAGCTCGCCGAGGCTGACAAGCCTGTCTTCAGCTGCCCACACTGCGGGAAGAAATACAAATCCAAGGCTGGCCACGATTACCATGTGCGGTCAGAGCACCCGGCCTCAGTGAGCCCCCGGGACACCTCCACCACCCGAGAAGTGGGGTCATCCCTCCCTGGGGGTGACTGCAGAGCTGCAGAGCCTGTGGGCAGGAGCGAGCCGGGCAGAGCCGGGCCAGGCAAGGCAGGTGCAGATGTCAGACTGATGTTGTTCTCTCCATTCACATTACCACGTGTGTGTGTTGTGCCATGTGGTTTAGGTGGGGAGCAAGCAACAGCCCTCTAGGAAAGTAGGGAGCTGTTTTTAAGCGAGAGGAGAGACCAGCAATTCCTCTGTCCTGCAACCAGTTCTCCATCCATGGTTGCAAAACAATGATCAGACCGTGTCCTCAGGGCCAGCTACTCACAAGCCCTGGGGTGGTGGGATCCGTCCCTGGGGAACATCCTTCTCTGTTCTCTTGATCCCTGCTAACACTGCATTTGACTCTGATAACCCTGTAACTAACAAATGGGGATGTTTGTACACGTGAGAGGGCTGAGAGTATGGAGGAATGCCATCAGCCCAGTGCTCAGGCTGGGTGGCGGTGGGAGGAGGCAGCTGTGTGTGTGCCTGTGTTCCCCAGTTTGGGGTGCTGGTGTTTCTGCAGCCCTCTCCGGCACACAGCAGGTTGGCAAACACATAACCTGAACCTGAGCATCTGCATCCCAGGACTGGAGCTCACTTCTTCTCCCCTACTCATAGCAATATCTCTTTTGCAGCTGCCAGAGGAGCCAGAGGTGAAGCCAGAGCCCACCCCTATAGAGGATTTTGAAAGGACCCCGAGTGGCCGCATCCGTCGCACGTCGGCTCAAGTGGCCGTTTTCCACCTTCAGGAGATAGCAGAGGATGAGCTCGCCAGGGACTGGACCAAACGGAGGATGAAGGACGACTTGGTACCCGAAACTAAGCGGGTAGGAGGATTTGATTTCTCCTTGTTTCAGGCTGGGTGTACACAGAGATCCTGGAAGGGCAGCGTGGCCCCAGGTGGCTGAGCCCTCACACGTCTCGTATGCCATGTATTCAGTGAATTAGCAGTGATGGTACATGTATTGCTGAGCAGCCCACCTAGCAGTGGAAGTGCCTTTTCACTACTGCAGCCTGTCGTGTTCTGTCCTGCAGTGTGCACTCTTGGCACATTGTCCTGCAGAGGCACTGAGCTCACTGACATGCAGCAGGCAGGCAGGAAACTAGCACACAAATGAACTGGCATCTTTCTTATGTGTCTTGGCATCTCCGTGAGGTGCCCAGCTTAAGGATCAGGCCATGGTGCCACCACCCGTCTTGGAGCAGAACTGGAAGGTTTAGAGCTAGTGCTCACTGAACACTTTTGATTTCCCCTATGTGTTTCCAGATGACTTCAGCTGTAATGCATTTATAGCATAAAAATAACCAAGCCCAAAGGAGCTGTTTCATTTAAAATGCTCTACAGTCCTCAGGGAGGAGAGGTGTTATGCTGTCTTTCCCCCCTTCGTGCATTCTTCTTTTCCTCCTTTCTATTGACTTTGGGTATTGGACACCAGACCTATGCGTGAGTGTACAAAGACATCGGAAGGGTTTCAGGCCCTGGCACAGCTGCACCATGACATTCCTTTGTGCTTCTTTTTATGAGACGTTTCACGTGTTCAGAGTCTGATTGTTTAATGTGAGCCCCACATCAGTGCTAAGAAAACAACACGCAGGGAGGGTGGTGGAAGCGGGCTGGGGTTGAAGATGAGAGGGAGGGGAGTTGGACCAGATCCCAGGTGGCAAACAAGGCTCGTGGTCTGAAGGAGTGGGACCCTGAGCCCTGCACGTGCTGCTGTCCCTGCTGTCCCCAGCTGTGCCGGGCTTGTGTTGCACAGACAAATTTGAGGTCAGTGCAGGGAGCAAATGCGTGTGTAGCTGTGAGTGTCTGTCTGTGGGCACGTCTTGCAGTGGCTGTCACGTTTCCTTGACAACACTCTCAAATATCAGCTGCTCAGTCTGTGCCATCTTTTCTTGAGGCACAGTGCTGGGGGAGGTGGGAGACAGTGGGAGCTCTGCTGGGTCCAGCACTGCTGAGTAGCGCCTTGCATCGCTCGGGACCAGCTTGTGTTTAATAGGTACTTCAGTTAAGTGTATGGAAAAACATCCCAGCATCCCAAATACAGCCCCAAAATAGCTGTTTCCTCAGGATCAGCTTCAGTCATGCTGGCAGAACTGTTCTGCAATGGGTCCAGCTCTGGGCTGCACAGGAGCAGAGGTCAGTATCCCTATATCCCTGCATCCCTCTGCATTGCTCCATCACTGCTGCTGAGCACAAGCTGTGGCAGTCCCTCCAAGGGATCTGACAACCCAGAGCCGCTGGGGCTGCAGAAAGACAAATGCAGGCTAACCGTGACCAGGGCAGATGGTTCCCAGCACGCTGCCACCTCTTCTTCCCACGGGCTGTTTCCAGCTGTTGGATGTCTGCTGCTGACCCACAGGACCCTCGCTGGACCCAGGGAGAGGTGAGATGTTGGGGGCCAGCAGCAGATTGCCTCTGCACCATTGCCATCTCTGCAAGATCTGCGGCATCCCAGAGGGATCGATGCTTCCCAGCTCCAGGCAGCACCCAGCGATGGTTGGATGTGCCCAGGCCGCTCAACATTTGCTTCAGAGCTCTGTCCCCAAGCTCCCAGTGACCCACTGCAGCCCTGGTGCCACAGCTGGTCCTGGCTGGGGAGGAATTGTGGCTCCGGATCCCGTTGGTGGCCCATGGTGAGATGCATTCGCCTTTTCCCAGGAGGGTGGATTCCTTCGCACCAAAGCAATGGCATCAGAATAAACGATTGCTGTTCGGATCCCAGGCCCTGCAATGCCTTCATTCTGCACTAACCAAATCCAGCACTTCTAAATATACACTGGAGTCTTATTTTCTCGCGCTGATCTTTATTTGCCTCTGGATAAGCTGAAACAGATGGGGTATTTCACAACGGCCGCTTGCTGAGGATGTCAGATGGGGAAGGACACACCCCTGCTGCTTTTCTGGGAAAAAAGCCCCTTTCAGAAGCTCCATGAAGATGTTGCCGATCCTCTGAGTCTCCTCTGGCCTTTGCTGGAGCCATCCAGCACCCTACCCACTGTACCATACACCTATCCACTGTAAGGCTCAACTCTGCCCCAGTGCTGCTGCAGGAGGATTCCAGCTTTGGGCAGGAATAGCGAAAGGTTGGGAGTTACCACCTGGGTTGGGTTCTGCAATCCCTGTCTGCAAGGGAACGCACTGACCCTTTTTGGAGGCTGGCTTCAGAGAAGCAGCCCCGTAGAGAAGAGATGAGATGGGAGAAAACACTGTGGAAACCCAGCTAGGTCATGGTTTGATGCTTGCTCTGCATCCCTGTGAAGCAGCTTGTGCTCTCAGAGGTTTTTAGGGGAAGGATGTCTTTTTGCCACAATGAGCTCTGGCCCCGTACCCTGGTCCTTCCTGGTCTCTTTAGGGAACAGTTTGCTTTTGTGCTTGCTCCTGGAGAGAACTGCCTTCCTGCTCTACTCAAGCTGCTTTAGACTGCTGGGTTAATGAGTTATTAATCAGTGACAGCTCCAGGTGGGGTGCCTCATTTCTGGTTGCAGTGAGAAGGGAAGATCTGGTCCCAGCTGAGCTCTGTGCCAGAGCTGTTGGGTTCATGTGATGGGAGGGGGCGAGGGGCACACAGCCACCCCATCCCCAGCCTTTGGGGTCTGCTCATGGCATGGGGTCTGCATGGCACTGCGGTGCCAGGCTGCCCTCACACGTGGCCAGGCAGGCCTGGGCTGCGAGTGCTGGCAGAGTCACTGCTCTCAGCGAAGGGCTGGCGTAGGCCAGTTTGAAAGCTGGAGGGCAAAAGTCATCTGCGGGCTTGAGTCTTTAAGAAAACCCCATACTGGAACCAGAATGCATTCTAGACCAGAAAAATCTGGCTGAGGTCTATCTCCCAACACAATGGCTCTGCAATCCCCGCAGAAGTCCTGGAGCTGGGCTGAGCCCCTGCGAACTCATCTCACTGGTGGGCTGAGCCAGATCCCAGTGCAAGGTCGGGTGAGGACCACATGGGGACCTGTCCTTCCTCCCTGCCCTCTCTTGGGAGCCCTGGCTGGGTGGCAGAGCTGCCCTGTGCATTGCAGCAACTTCCAGCCCACCGCCAACTGTGCTTTGGCTTTGCCTCCAGGATGGAATGAGCTGTGGTTTCCACGGGGCAGGAGCACGGGGCGATCCGAGGGGCTGAGGACCCCGTACCGCGGCAGGTCTGTTGGAGGGGGAAGATGTTGGCTGGGGCCGAGGCAGAACACACGGTTCTCATTTGTTGCAATATATTTTGGGGAAGGGGAGAGCTGTCTAGGGAGCAGAGAGGATGGAAATATGAAAGTTAATTAAATAAAACTGTCAGTCAAAGAGAACGAGCCTTCCCACCCTAGCATCCTTCAACTGTTCAGGGGAGATGGGCCGTGGCCAAAACCAGTTGTAGTCGTTTAATGATTTGGCCATGAAGATTTTCACTTACGGGCTGTTTGAGGAAAATAAATGGTAGAAAATAAAATATTCCATGCCTGGGGCTCCTTCTTAATAGAGACATAAAGATGGCTTTGACATTCCTAGAACCGCAGCGCCCTGGGAAGACATGGGATTTGCATGTTATTGTGCAGTGCCTGTTGGAGCGGAGCGGGAAGGGATTCTTCTCTGCAGTGGGATCCGGAGCAGCGGAATCCGCATCTCTGAACATCCTCCCCCATCTCCTCCTTGGGGACACGCAGAGGGAGAGGTTGTTGCTGGGGCTGTGTGCGGTTACCATTAATGTTTGCTCATTCATGGGATTGATTGGCTTTTAATTAAGGAGGTCGGCTGGCATCCCAGCTCTCAGCATCAATGACAAAAAGGGAGCCCTGTGTTCTCCCCTGGAGGTGGCATTGCCTTCCCCGAGTGGTTGACGAGCACCATCCCAGTGCTTCAAAGAGCTCTGCTGGCATCCTCGTGGCTGCAGAGCACGACAGAACCACAGCACACCAGGCCTTGGGGCATATTTCCACATCCATCCTTAGTAACGTCCCTACCGCTGTTTCGCAAGTCCCTTTGCCCCTTCTCCCTTCCCTGGCTGCGTGCCGAGGTGAGGGCAGAAGGGACCTCCTGGGTTGATGTGACAGCTGCCAACCCTCCCCACCACCAGTACCTCAGGCTCAGTGGCAAAGAGGAGGAGGTTTCGGAACAGCACGCTCAGGGCTGACCCAGCTGGACAAAGGCAAATCTGTTGCTTATCAGCACGTCCAGGAAAAGTCACAACTGGGAAAGAAATACAGCCAGCCACCTCCCTGCGCTGTCAGACACGGGAGTGCAGAGTTCGACGTGCTGACACTTGGATAAAACAGCTTGGGTTTGCACTTCTCTGCAAGCAGGGTTTGTGCACGTCTCCTTTCCGGAGAGCAGGGATATATCGGTGTGCCAGTAGAGCTGCATGGCCCTAAAGCTGCTCAGGTGCCTGCACCCACACACTGAGACCTGTAAGCTCACCCTGCCGTGCTCTGCCACTGAGCTGGGAGTTCAGGACACGATCAGCATCCCTGCACAGCTCCTGTTGGCACGCATATGGCCAAGGGCAGCTCTGTGCTGCAGCCCTCATGGAGCTCACAGGTGGGGCCATGTGCCACGGCGGGCACTGGGCACGAGGTGCCACAGCTGCTCCTGTGTGTGCTGAACATGCAGAAACAGAGTGGGAAGGGCCAGCCCGCTGTGCTAAACCTCCAAGTCACTAATAAAGTAGTAATTAAAAGCACTTGGGAAGAGCTGCCCTGCCAGAAGAGGCAGAGACACAAGAGCCTTTCATTGTTTAATAGGCTCTGCTCATTAATGGGTGGAAGGCAGCCATGGAGGCTCTTCAAACTTGGCATCATCCCCTCTGCCCAGTGTGCAGGGCTGTTTGTTCTGTGGATTATGAAACATGGCCAAAGGGCAGCTGTGACACAGGGCACCAATAGCACAGGGCCTGGACCCATGCAGCAATGGGGTATGTGCCCAGGGAGCAGCAGCATGAGAGGCTTTTGTCACTACAGAGGTGACCACAGTTCTAGTCCTGCTGTCCTGTCCCTTCACTGGTGGAAGAAGAGCCACTCCCAGGGGGTGACATCCTTTAGGGCAGCTTCCCAAGGCATTTTTGTCCCCGCTTTACTTTCATGGTGGGGGCAAAACCCATTTGGTTTTGCCCAAGGACTCCACCAAGGATGGGACCGGTGCGTGCCACTCCAGTAATCATCTCCCATTGTTTGCAGCTCAACTACACCCGGCCAGGACTTCCAAAGCTGAATCCAAGGCTGCTGGAAAGCTGGAAGAATGAAGTGAAGGAGAAGGGCCACATCAACTGTCCCAATAACGTGAGCACCTTTTCTCTTCTCTGGGCCAGTCTGGTTTTGCTCTGCAGGAGGCAGGGGGAGTTTGGGGGGGGCAAAAACCCACCAGTGTCAGGTTCTTATTGGTTACTGCTCAGCCCCTGGCACTGGGGTCAGGCTGCACCATGTGCTCTGGGCTCTGGAATTGCTTGTGGGGAGCTCTCAGCACCAGCACTGGGTGAAGGCTGCACAGTCTGTGCTAAGCCTTTTTCTGCACAGAACCTGCTTCTCCCAGAGCAAAGCTGGAGCTGGTTTTAAGTCTTTTTATATGTTCTTTTTTTCTTTTTTTGAAGTGCTGGGATAGGCGAAGGCCTCCAGGACATGGTATGTGTGCTCCATCTCGCTGTAAAGCACAGCCTTGGCCTGAGCTCGCAGGGAGATGAACTCCACCCTCGTGCTGGGCCATTGATTTATAATCTGAAACAAAGCCTTGGTAATGGGAAATTTGAACGAAACTGTTACCACAAGGCCGAGGGAGACGCGCTGCCTAATTAATGTCATACACAGGCACTTTGAAAAGACGTTGCTCAGAAACTGGTCATGCTGCTGCCCGGGTGATTTCTCTCCTCCATTATGCGTCTGCTGTGGCTCCAAGAACTCCTGTAGCCCAGCAGGACCTCCTGACTGCTCCCAAATGTACGTTTTTCACGGAGACATTTAAGGGGGACATTTTTCAGCTTGTTGTAGAAGGATGTGGCCACATGACTCCCATTAGCACTAATAGGAAACGTGTGACCGGAGCCCTGGGTGCCTCGCAGAGCATTAACCTCATGCTGCTCAGCCCAGACCTGTGGCCTTGCTGGCACAGCAGGCTCCTGGACGTGGGATGGAGGAAAGCACAGAGATGAGGGATTGTGGCAAAAACCCTCCTCTGTTTGTTTCTGCAGTGCTGTGAAGCCATTTACTCCAGCGTCTCGGGGTTGAAAGCTCACCTGGCCAACTGCAACAAGGTAGGTTCCTCATTTCATAGCTTTGGCTTGGTGGTGGGGTTGGTTTTATCCTTCCATGCCCACGGCTCATTTGAGAGTAGCATTCCTAGGGACAATGACATGGGTTAAAGGACTGTGACCACATCCTTGTGGATTCCAGCCAGCGCTGGGAGGGGTGGAAGCTGCCTGCAGTGCCCTGGCTGAAGGCAGGGCATGAGCTCTGCAGAGAGGGCTGGCTGAGTGACACACTGCCATCAACATGTCACTGCTGAGCTGTGGCACTGCTGCAGCCAGAGCCCAGCACCGTCCTGGGCAGGATCACACCCACAGCCATGGTGTCACGTCCTGCCCAGACTCACAGAGAGGACTTTTAGCCAAAACTATTAGCCTTGGAGGAGGGCTCTCTCCTGTGCAAACCCCAGAACAACGCACAGCAGCCCGTGCACAGCTCCTGCAGCTCCCAACTCATCTGTGGCTGGGGCCAGCACCTGGCATGGGATTCCGGTTGCCTGCAGCCACTGCGGGAGGAGTGCTCAGCATAGGGGACTGGGTAAGAGCTCATAAAGCTTTATACCCTGAAACATTTCCAGCTGCAGCTTCCATTGAATGTAGCTTCCAGGAGGCAGCTCCAATAAATACCCCATCGTTATTAAAAACACAAACTCCGGTACTCCTCCAGCACTAGCTGGAACATCAACCCCTAATGAGATCATTTAGAAAGTGAGTGCAGAGATCCGGCAGAAGAAGCCGTATTCATCCAGGATAAAAGTGCAAGCTCAGGAGGCTGCAGCAGTTCCTTTGCTGGCATGCAGAACCAGCAAATGGTTTCTGGGAGAAAATGGAGCCTTTTTCCAGTTGCTGTCACTGCTCCGATGCTGTGCACAGAAAGCAGCCAGCAGTTGGAAGAACATCTTTTGTAAACATACAGCTGCACCACCCGGGTCGGGTGAGCCTGACATGGCCCACAGCACAGCCGTGTGCTGGGCACTAAGAGTGGAGGAGGCTCCCAGGCACTGCCCCACCTTCAGATGGGCCGAGATGATCTTTACATGAGGATTTATGGGGCCAGGCTGCCCGCATCCTGCCTGTCTCCCAAACGGGAACCCTGTCTAGCTGCAGATTTACGGCGCAGAGCCAGCTACGGGGAAATTCCCACGGAGTGGATATATTGCCTGAAGAGGCCCATCCATAAACCCCTCATCAATAGAGAACACATTATCTCCCCCGAGTCGTGAACTGCGGCAGAGCCGGGAGATCAGTCATTCCCAGAAGGGCTCTAATGACAGAAATCCAACAGTGGCTGCATCTCCCCGCCAGCATAAAAGGAAAATTAGGTGAGCCTGTCGGACATAAATTAGTTGAGGGCTCAGTCCCAGTAGATCACAGATCTGCTGACAGTGAGGAAATGAGCCCACGTGGCCGTGTGGACACACGCCGTGTCCCAGCAGAGCTATGGCTGCTGCACGGCCGGCACACGCTGCACGGGGAGCAGGAGGTGCAGTTGTGGCAGTTCTGGTGCTATAGAAATGAATGTTTCTATTGCTTCTGGGTTGAAGTGTCAGCATGCTTTGGCTGGGAAGGAGAAGGGGAGGGGTGTGTTGGCTCTGCGTGGGGTGCAGCAGTGTGCTCTGTCTTGCAGGGGGAGCACTCGGTGGGCAAATACCGCTGCCTGCTGTGCCAGAAGGAGTTCAGCTCTGAGAGTGGAGTCAAATACCACATCATCAAGGCTCACTCGGAGGTAAGAAAGCTCTGGGGCCACTTCAGGTCCCTGCCATGCACTCGTGCTGGCTCTTTCCTTCCCCGTCAAGGAGCAGAGCACGGCAGCTCCCATCAGTAGTGGTGACATGGTGGCGTGGCACAGACTTGGCATCCCAGGCTGAGGGGCTCTGTGTCCCCAACACCCACAGGCTGGTGCAGTCTGTGTGCCCTTGGGAAGGTGATAGCAGTGGGGCATGGGGAGGTGAGAAGCTGGGGAAAGAGGGCAGGAGGGTCCTCAGCTGATGTGGGTTGGGGATGCCAGCCCCAGGCCAGTCCCTAACCACCTCTGTTGTAACCCCGTGGACACAGAACTGGTTCCGAACCTCCTCAGAAACTGCCCGGAAAAAGAAAAACAGGGAGCAGCTTTCATCCAGCAAGGAGGAAAAAAAAAAAAAGCACAAATGGGAAGAAAAGAGGGAGAAAACCCAAGGAAAGGCCTCTGGAAACATCCTTGAAGAGCAGAGAGAGTGTGGCAGCAAAGACTAATCACAAGAAAAGCCCTGAGCACTGGGAGGGCTCCCGATGCAGCTCTGATGTGGATGAGCGTGGTCCCAAAGCCCCCAGCCAGCGCAAGGGGGGAGCCAGCAAGGTGCCCGAGAAGTGAGCATTCAGAGACTCATCTGCAAGGATTCGTTTACAGCCCAGGGTAACAGGGTGGGGGTCGCTCCCAGTTTTCCATCCCCCCCCCCTCCTTCCCCCCCCTTCCCCCCCCCCCCTTTTTTTTTAAAAAAAAAAAAGGCAAAAAAAAAAAAGAAAAAAAAGACAGAAAATACCAATTAACCACTTTAAGCAAATCATGGACCTTGTTTCACACTGGAAAACAAACAGGATTGAGCAAGCTGGACCACTCTCGCCCCCTCTGCCCATGTACATATTCCTGAGGCTGTGCCCATGCCCGGGGGGGCCCTGCTGATGTCCCCCCCGACATCATTTCCCTTCCACCTCTGCGCAAAACTGGTGATGCTTGAGCAAAAGAGAAGTGCAATAGCAGCAGAGTCGCGTTGGACCCCCACCTGCTCTTGGACCCCCGTGGCTGCAGCCTCCCAGGATGTTGTTCCCAATGATGCTCGTCCCGTGCAGGCAGCCTGGAGAGGTGGGAAGGGGCAGGGGACAGCAAGGCCTGGCAGCAGACATTGGGTGGCACTTTTTGCTGTAGCATTGGGCTGCATGGGGCCGTGCATCAGCAGGGACATGCCTTGAGATGTGTGTGGTGCAGGGCTTTTGTGGTGGCGCAAGGAGGGGGGGTGGCTCCCAGGTGCTGGAGTTGATGGGAGAGGGGTTGCTGCAGGATGGGTCCGGTTTGTGGGTTTAACTGAAAGTTGCAGAGTGGTGTGAGCGTGGTGAGGGATGAAAGGGCGTCCGGTGGGACAGAGCAGTGCCTGAAGGCACTTGGGGGTCCTCATCCTGTGCCCATCCCAAAGATGCCGATTTGGGGAGTGGGTGTTTGGTCACCCAGCTCCTGTGCTGGGCTGCGGGCAGCGTGCAATGGGGACACGGGGTCAGCATCAAGTGACAATCATGGTCCTGCTTTCGGGTGAGTCCCCACTGCTGGGCGCGTTGCAAGCCGAGCCTTGGGGCAGGGTCACTGCAGGGCATTCTGCCGTCCTTGCTTTATTTTGTGTCTGTATTCCCACACTGGTGTCACTGTGACACCTGGCTTGGAGGAAGCGCCCCAGACCGAGATGTGTCTGTGCAGACACAGAAGAACCAGGCTACCTCTGTCCCTGGGTTGTGGACACGTCTCGCTGTGGTTCTCTCTCTCTGTGTAACGGAGCAGAAAACCTTAATTCTGGTTTTCCTGCATTCTTCCCCATATCGGGGCTCAGGAAGGCGACCTTTGAGGGAGAAGAGGTTCTGCTTTTCCTTTGTTCGATTGGAATCTCAGCCCTCGGTTTCCTTCACTGCTCTTCACAGCCCATCTCGGCACCATCCCCTGCTTGGGAATGACTCACATCCTTTCCCACCGATGCGTTGCTGCAGATGGGGGCAGCAGCAGAAAAGGGACAAAAGGCAGAGCTGAGCAAAAAGGTGGGGGGGGAGGTGAGCAGGGACAGTGTCCTGCCCTGCAGGGTGCTCTGCTAGAGGGGAGCTGGGGATGGGTCGGGGTTTGGGGACAGTGCTCCTGGCACCAGGCTGTGCTCCCAGCCTGCAGCTGGCTGGGGAGCACCTCTGAGCCCCGTGTGAAAATGGATCCCTGGAGAAAGGGAACATTTTTATGACGAATTGAACTCTGCAGGGTTGGGCTTTTCCCCTTAGAAGGTATTTTTTCCCCCAGTCATCATTATTCAGCGAGGAATATGTTCTCCCACTGCTTTCTTAATTACGGTTGAGGCAAAAAAAAGAAGGAAAACCAACCTATGAGTGATGACAGAAGTGCAGGGAGGTGCTCCTCCCCAAGCAGTAATGGGCAGGGCTGGGTTTGGAGGCAGCCCCAGGGACCTGCTGCTGGTACCGGGAGCTTTGGGGCAGAGCGAGCACACATCCCTTGTGCCCAGGTCTGCCCCAGCACCATCCTAGTAACGCAGAGAAACGTTTTGCTTCGCTTTGCTTTGCTCTGGGCACCTTGGTTTCCCATTCCAAAGCAACGCCAGGAGCAGCAGCGCCGGGTCGGTGCTGGTTGGGTGCTCTGGGGCAGCACCAGCAGCCAGGGCTGAGATGGGTGTGATACGGTGAGCTCAGCATCTCCTTATCCCCTTCCCGCTGGAATCCCCTGCTCCTGAGCACCACAGCCCCACATCCTGCACCTGCAGCACCACCAAAACTCATCTTCGCACCTCCCACAGCCGCACATCACTCAGGATAAGGGCTACACCTGCGTGCGTGGGGCTGGGACCCCATCCCTCCACACAGCCCGCCCCAGCAAGGGCTCCGACAGCAGCCAGCACCGGCGGTACCCACGCCATGGAGCACTGACAGCACAGGGGGGGCGGGAAGGAGCCCCCCCATCCCCATGGTGCCATAAGCCCTGCTCCCCAGGCCCCCCGAGCTGCACTGTCCCCCTCTGCCCACCGACGCTGGGCCCCTTCTGCTCCTCCCTTTCTCTCCTCACAGCACCCATCCCACGGCATACCCGAATGTCTCTGTCAGTCGATGCCAGTTATTAGTGCATTAAGTGTATTTTGGGGAAAAAAAAAAAAAGTAAAAAAAAAGTAAAAAAAAAAAAAATTAAGAATTTTCAATTTATCACTTGTAACCATATATATAAATATATAAATATATATATTAAAAAAAAAAGTGTTTATTTGCAAAAAAAAAAAAGAAAAAAAAATCCGTTTTAACAGTAAACTATCTTATAATGAACTCCCGATTTGTGCAGATCCGTTCTTTTGTTAATCATTGACAAATCCTCAGCTGCAGAGCACCGCAGCACGCAGCTATGAGCGCCGGGGAGGGAGCACTCCATGTACTGTATGTATGAAAAGCAGCTGTATCGAATAAATGTTTATTGATTTTTTATTGTGGTCATCGTCGTCGTTTGGTGGGTGATGACATCTGTGATGAGGTGGAGCTTTGCAAGGGGAGGGGGGTGGGGGGTTCCTTCCTTGTGTCCCCTCTGCTTTTAGCACTGAATTATCCCGGAGGAGCCCTGCCCAAGGGGGCTGTGGATGCCCCATCCCTGCAGGCGTCCAAGGCCAGGCCGGATGCGGCTCTGGGTCCGGCGCTTGGCGGCCCTGCACGCGGCAGGGGGTTGAAACGAGACGACCCTTGTGGTCCTTCGCAACCCAGGCCATTTTATGATCCTATGATTCTGCGGGGTTCCCAGGTGGGACGGCACACATCTGCACCCCCGGCTCCGCCCACCCCCTCCCCGGCCCCTTTAGCACCCACCTGTGCTCACAGCGCCCACCGGAGCCTCACCGCGCCTCCGCACGCCCTCGGCACCCTCCCGTCCCCGCATCCCCCTCCCGCACTACAAGTCCCGGAGATCCCCGCGGCAGCTCCGCCCCTCCCGGCCCCGTTCCGCACCTCCCGCCCGGCCTCTCCCGGCAGCGCTATGGCCGCGGCCCCGGCGGCCGAGGCGGCCCCGGCGGCGGACGCGAGGTACGGGCGGTGCGGGGCGCGGTGCGGGACGCGGTGCGGGGCCGGACGGATCCGCGCTCCCGCCGCCGTCGCGCGGCTCCGCGCGGAGCGGAACGCGGCCCCGGGTGGGTCGGACTCCGAGTCGGCGCCGCGGGGGTCGGGGGCCCTTCCTGCGCCCATCCCGCGGGGCGGGGCGGGGCCGTGCGTGGCGACCCCGCGGGTGTCCCGGGCCGTGGATGGGGGCAGCCGGCGCGGGTGAGGCTGCGCGGTCCGGCGGTGCGCGGTTCCGCCGTTCCCGTGAGCCCCGTCGTGACGCAGCGGCCGCGGGCTGCGCCGCTGGGACGGGTGGCGGCCGTGGGGAGCGTGGCGGTGATCGCCTCCCACCGCCGGGCTGCGGTGCGGGGCACGAGAAGGGTCCGGAGCGGCGCTGAGCTCCCGGGGAGAAGCGGAGTCCTACGTCCCGCACAGAGCCCCGCATCCCGCACCTCTCGGGGCATCCCCATCTCTTCCCCCTGCGACGACCTCAGTTCTTCTTTAATCCGAGCCCCCCATCCTTGTGTCTCGAGGCCGCGGGTGGGATCTTAGAAACCTTCTGGTAGGAAAAGATGAAATCCCGTCCATCCCGCACCGGGAGCTGAGAGCGCGGGGTGAGATGCGGGCTGTGCTGCGCCCTGTCGGACGAAGGCAGGAGAAGCACCGGCTGCGCGATGGGGGACGATGGCACGTGGGCGAGGACCGCTGCGTTCCGGTTTCTGATCCCTTTCTTTCTTTTTTCTTTTCTTTTTGTTTTGGGAAAGAATAGAAATCGCTGCGGAACGGAATTTTACTCTTAAGCTTCTGAGCGTGCTTTTCCAGAGCAGGGGTTGGGGAGGGGAGTTGGCTGCGGGGCTGGGGATGCACCCCCGGGTCCCGCTGTCCTCGTATCCCCCAGCGCTGTGCTGGCGCTGCTGGAGTCCCGCACTCATCCCGTGCTGCACGTGGCGTTGGCACCGTCCTGCAGCACTGTGCACGGGGACAGCAGGGTCCTCGCGTCCCCGGAGGAGGAGGAAGGCCCTGCCCCGTCTCCAAACCTTCCCCTGCTCCGTGCCTTCATTGTCCCCAGTGCTCCTTGGAGCTGTCACTGCCCGTGCAGGGGGTGATTTAATGACTAGGAACGCGTCCCCAAAGCTGTACCCGCTGTCACCTGGCGTAGCACGGAGCTGATTCTCGAGCACTGCAGAACGAACCTTTGGGTTCCCGACCCCTGCGCTGGGCTCAGAGCTGCCGAAATGCCGGGAGGGGGGTTGGAGGGGGGGGGGGGGGGGGGGGGGGGGGGGGGGGGGGGGGGGGCGGGGCGCCGCGGGGGGGGGGGGGGGGGGGGGGGGGGGGGGGGGGGGGGGGGGGGGGGGCAGCGGGCGGCCGGGACCCGACCGAGCAGCGTTATTCTTAGTGCCGGTGTTGAGTTTCGCACTTGTTTACTGCTGTGGTTCTTCCCATGGAGCCCGAGGGGCTCCGAGCCGGACGCCGTGGGCTGTGGGAGGCTCAGAGCCCCCTCAGTGCCCCCCCCCCCCCCCCCCCCCCCAGGCCCCCCCCCAGCCTCACGCTCACTATGCTGAGCAGCCCCGTGCTCTGAGTGCCCAGTGCAGCCAAAACAGCCACTGTCCTGGAGTTGGTTGTTTGTCTGCCGAGAGGAGGTGTCACCCTTGCCCCCCCCCCCCCCCTTGTTTTTTTCTTTAATCAAGCCAGTGCTATTAATATCAGGTAATGAACATAATCTCAGCGTTAAGCTATCCTCTTATGTACGCTGAGCTCCCAGCACCTCCCGGCCCGGCGCCGTGCCCCCCCTTCTGTGCTGCCTGGCTCCGGCCCCCCCTCACTATTTGGGGCCATCCCTGTATGGCTCATCCCCACCGAGCGGCACCGAGCCCCCAGCCATGAGCAGCCCCCCCACCTACGGCAGCGTCCGCTTCTCAGGCTGCCGGGCCCTGGCACCCGCAGGCAGGTGAGCTCCCCTTTATGGGGTGGGTTTGAGGTTAGGGTGAAGGGTTTTTCCTAAGAAGAGGGGATGGGGAGTGGGCACTGGGGCGCAAGGGGCCCCTCCAACCCATTGGGGCTCTCTAAGCAAAGTGAAGGGGATGCAAGGGCAGTGGGGGCAACGGAGGATCCCCAACCCCAAGAGGAGGTCGGGGTGCCCCAAGCCCCAAGCAGGGCTCTGCAGGAGGGTTCCCCACCCCGGGTGATGTTTCCATTTGGATTTACCTTGTCCTGCCGTCATGCTGCTCGGAGCGAAGGGCCCCGCGGGGCTGCTTGTGGGACAAGGACAGCACTGCCCTCACTGCAGCCCTCCTGCAGGATCCGCCTGGTGCACAGAGCAGCGCTGTGGGCACTGCTATTAATAGGGCCCAGGGCTCTGCACCGGGTCAGGAGTGCAGCCCTGAGTGGTGGGAAGGGACAGGAGGAAATGGGGAGTGGAGAGGAGCAGGGGGTGGTCGGGGCAGCCCTGAGGCCACCCAGGGAATTTGTGACCTTTGCAGAGCTCCGAAGCGGTTGCTCAGTGCTGCTTATCTGAGATAAATCGTGGGAATGGTGGTTTGAGAGGCAGAGGGCAGAATTCACATAGAAGTCCATAAGGGTGTGGGTGAGATGAGGCAAAGCAGAGAGGCTCTGAAAACAGGATTAGGGCTCCCTGGGTCCAGGAGCACACTGCACGTGGATGGCAGCCCTGCAGCACTGCGGGATGGGGCAGCATGAGCAGCACTTGTGCCACTGCCATCCTGGGGTCATTGGGGTATTCATGGGCCGGGGGCAAGCTGGGGGCTGGCAGGGATGCAGCTCTGAGCAGAAGGTGCTGAGCGGGTAATGCTGGGGGTGGTTGAGAGCTCCTGGTGCTGGAGAAGGCTGGGATGCACTGGGTGCAGTGGATGCCCTGGTTGCAGTGGCAGCACTGGGCAGCTTTACACACAGATGGCTGGTCTGAAATTTTGGTCATTATCTAGCATTATTCTAAAAAGGGCCGTGGGAGGGAAGGGAACTAATCTGAATGCCGAAACAGCTTAAAATCCAACCAAATCTGCAAACCCCTGCAGTTTAAGCCCTCTGAAGAGCAAAACAAAACTGAGAGGCAGCAAAGCCCCAGCCAGGCTGTGCTTATTGGCACCGGAGCTCTCGGACCTGGCAGAAATATTGTCCCTACCCAATCCCGTCTCTGTGTCCTGTGGGTGTTTGGGGGGAAAAAGACTGTTTTTTCAATGCTGGCTTTGGAGAAGCAGGACGAGCAGCTCTGGCTCTGGGTGTTGATCACTCTGCCATGGCCATGCATGCACAGCTTATCTCCTGCCCTTATCGCCTCGCAGCCACCGTGTCCTGCTGCCAAGTGCCAGCTCTGGGCTCCATTTGCTCCTCTCCCTCCTGACGCAGATAAGAAGGAGCGCTCAGCACCTGCAGCCCTCACAGCAACGTGGGCACAAGCAGCTCTGCAGCCCCAGGAGGGGCGTTCCTGCCTGCAGCCCCACTGCCTGGTGCTGGGAAGCTCATGGGATGTTCCTAAAGGGTCTCAGCCCCGTGTAGGATGGGATTTGGGCAGAGTTGGAGAGCTGCAGGTGGGGTTGCCGTGCTCGTTGAACCCACTGCTCCCTCTCTCTCACCAGCAACAGCAGCGCCGAGTCGCTGGACCGGCTGTACCCGGCGGTGGGCTCCTCCAAGCCACCCCGAAAGCGGACCACCAGCCAGTGCAAGTCGGAGCCCCCGCTGCTGCGCACCAGCAAAAGGACCATCTACACCGCCGGGCGGCCGCCCTGGTACAATGAGCACGGCACACAGTCCAAGGAGGCCTTTGTCATAGGTGGGCATGGGTGGCTGCGTCCCACCGCTGGGCTGTTGGTGCTTCTGGGGGAGCCAGGGAGGGTTCCTGCTATCGCCGTGCTCCCACAACCTCGGAATTGTGGAATCACAGAGTCGTGATGGTTGGAGGTGATCATCCAGTCCGACCGGGTTGGAGCTGGATTGTCTTTAAGGTCCCTTCCAGTGCAAGGCATTCGGTGATCGGTGTGGTGGAGCTGGCCTTGGAGGCAGGTCAGGGCTCTGTGGCCCCATCCCTTCTTTCTGGCAGGTCTGGGAGGGGGCAGCGCCTCTGGGAAGACCACGGTGGCCACCATGATCATCGAGGCTCTGGATGTCCCTTGGGTGGTTCTGCTCTCCATGGACTCCTTCTACAAGGTGAGGCCATGCAGCCCGATGGGGAAACGTGGTGGGGATGAGGCAGCATCCTCCTGCTTTCCCCTGGCCCCGTGGCGCTGGGGCAGGAGGAGACGTGGCACAGCAGTGGGGTGATGGTGATCTGGGGCTGCAGAGTGGGCGGCCACTCACTGACCCATCTTTGGGGCCAGGTGCTGACCAAGCAGCAGCAGGAGCAGGCAGCCAGCAATGACTTCAACTTTGACCACCCCGATGCCTTTGACTTTGACCTCATCATCGCCACCCTGAAGAAGCTGAAGCAAGGAAAGAGTGTGAAGATCCCCATATATGACTTCACCACCCACAGCCGGAAGAAGGAATGGGTATGGGACGTCGAGGGGCGTGGGATGAGGTGGGGGGCTGCCAGTTCTGTACAGCCTGCCAGATTGCAAGGGCAGCGGGCTGCATGGAGGAGAAAACCCATGGGCTGTACCTGTGTCACTGAGAGCTTTCTGAGTCCTACAAGTGACTCCAAAGCACAGGAAATAGAAGAGCTGATCCTTCGTTGTGTTATCATTTTCCCTGGACTGTGGTATCCCTGCAGACATTCTCTATCCAATCACATTGATTTTTGCCTCTGCAGAAAACCCTCTATGGTGCCAATGTGATTATTTTTGAAGGTATCATGGCATTCGCGGACAAGGAGCTGCTGAAGGTGAGGCAGCCCCGTCCTGCAGCCCAGGCTTTGCTGTGTGCAGTGGGTATATTGGGTGTGCATGTTGCCCTGACTGTCCTGGTTGCAATGGGGGCACTGGGTGCACTGTCCTCCCACGCTGCTTCAGCATCGCCTGCATGCCCACCCTGCGTCCCCCATCCTGATGTTCCACAGCAGGAGAAGAGCCCCAGGCAGAGGTGGAGCAGAGGGCCGTGTCTCAGCCGTTCCTTCCCAGGAGTTCAGAGCCAAGTTGTGACCTGGTTCTTGGCAGCAAAGGTGTATCAACATGACCAGAAGTACCTCTGTGCTGCCCGGCTCAGCTTGCAAAAAGCTGGCTGGTGTTCCCAGGCTGACCTCGTCCAGCACTTCAGGCATTCCTGAGAAGTGCTCGGCTGCATGAGAGCCCCATAGGCTCATAGCCATGCACAAGCATAGCCAAGCTCAGTCTAGGAAGTCCCCTTCCCTGCCAAGGGAGGGTTTGTACTGCACTTTCCTGGAGCAACGATGACCTCCAGTGGACAGCTGAGTGCATCCCCAAGCAGCTTTCTTTCCACACATCCTTCAACCGAGGGCAAGCAGCAGGGGATCCCAGCCCCCTGAAACGACATCCCCCCAAAGTGCTGGGGCTGCATGCGGGTGGAGGCGGGTCCTGGAGCCGGACGGGTTTTGGGGTTGGCTGGAGCTTCAGCTGGTGCGCTTTGTTCCCACTGCTCTCCTTCCAGCTCCTCGACCTGAAGATCTTTGTGGACACGGACTCGGACATCCGCTTGGTGCGCCGCCTGCGCAGGGACATCAGCGAGCGCGGCCGTGACATCGAGGGAGTCATCAAGCAGTACAACAAGTTTGTGAAGCCCGCCTTCGACCAGTACATCCAGCCCACCATGCGGCTGGCTGACATCGTCGTGCCCCGAGGTACCCCGTGCTCCTTATGCTAAATGCTTCTGTCAGGGCTCCGTTTTAGGCCCAGTTCTCTTTAATGTTTTCATCAGTGACTTGGATGTAGGGATATAGAAGGTGTTGTGAACAAGCTTGCTGACAAGCATAGGATCGTTCATGTTGGAAAAGACTTCTCAAATCCCTGAGTCCAAGCTCACCCCACCGTGCCCACTGACCGCATCCCTCAGTGCCACATCTCCACAGCTCTGGAACACCTGCAGGGACAGCACTAACTTAGGAGCTGTTGACCCTGTTGAGAGTGGAGAGGCCTTGCAGAGAGATGTAGACAGATTGGAGAGCTGGGCAGTCATCAGCTGCATGGAGTTTAACAGGAGCAGGTTCTAGATTCTGCAGCAGGGCAGGGAGGTTGACACTGTGGCCACACCTCACTGTTTATTTCTGATTTTGGTTCACTCCAGGGAGTGGAAACACGGTGGCCATTGATTTGATTGTCCAGCACGTGCACAGCCAGCTGGAGGAGGTATGTCCTGGCTCCGGCCCCATGACTGCTCAGTGCCTTGCTTCTCTGTGTCCCGGTGCTCTGCTGGGAACAAACCCACCTCACACACTGCAGTGCAGTGTCCTGAGGGCAGCAAGCCGTGCAGGGACAAAGCATCCTGCCTGGCTCCAACACCTCTGCTCTCTGGCTCTGGCTTCTCCTCTTCGCCCCCTGCAGCCATTGCTGCAGCCTTCCCAGTCCAGAGCTCTGTTTTCCACTTGAATGCTGGGTGCAGCCCATGAGTGTCAAACCCCAAAGCTTTGCCACAGCATACTCACAGCCTGAGCCATGTCCTTCCCTACTGCTGACCACAGAGTCATATTTTGTATGGTTCTGGGCCTTGAGCCTGGGACCCACCTGCCAAAGGAACAGTTATGTGTTGCCATCCCTGAGCCACGCAGCTTCCTCCCACCCTACTCATAGCTTTGATGTTGAAGCTGTGACGATGCTCAGGGCGATGCTCTGGGACATTGATGGCTTTATAAGTAAAGGGCTCAATTCCTGCAGTCATTCCTGAGCCCCAGATGAGCTCCGTGCAGCCCAATGGTTGGCTGCTCCTGTGCTAGGGCACGGTGGGCGCCCACTCCCTGCAACCAAGGCTTTCTGCCCTCCCCAGTTTACAGCAATGCACTCTGGCAGGAATCTAAACCCTGCTTCTAGGACACAGAGCTCAGCCCAGAGCCTGGGAGTTCTGCAGCCAGCAAACAAGGCAGCTCCTGCCCAGAGCAAGGGCTTGGCCAGGGCTTAACATTTCTTTGGGGAGGGGAAGAAGGGGAAAAAAACTACATGTGAATGCAGGAAAATATTCCTATTTTTCCTTTTCTTTTGTCTTGAAACGCCCCTGGTGTTGGCAATGCTTAATACCGGTTGCATTGTGTCTTTGTGTTGCTGCCGCAGCGTGAACTCAGTGTCAGGTAAGAAGTCCCCAACTCTGTCCTGTCCGTGCAGCCCGAGGCATTTCCAATGCCAGGCACTGCTTGGCCTAACCCTGACCTGCAGGCAGGTGTAAGGCCACCTGTAAGGCCACCACGTCCCTGGCTATGGGAGAGGCTCTGCAGCAGCACTGTGTTCAGGCATCAGCTCCCATTGCCCTTCCGTAAGACAAACATTCAGACCCACCTTCCAAACCCTGGTGGATGCTCTAAAGCATGCAGCCATTTATTTCCCTTGCAGAGTTTGGATCCAGATGGGCCATTTTTCCATTAGGCAGCCAGCTGGGTTCACAGGTATTTGTGTAGGAGGCAGAGCAGCACGTTACTGCGCTCGGGTTTCCATTTTGATCTTCATTGCTAAATGGAGACACTTAGGCAAGTAACCCAAAAACTTAAATTTGGCACACAAAAGCTTTCAAAATAAGAAAGATGAACAGGAAGAAGGTCTCTTCTTTACTTCTGCTCAAGCCATTTGTTTCCCAGACTGAGTGATTGGATGGTTTATTTTATTTCTTTTTGCTTGCTCATTGCACACCATGGGGCCTGGCATTTCCATGCAGTGCCATGTGTAAGCCCCTGTGTGGCAGGAGCTTCAGGTGGGAAGCTGCTCTGTAGCATATGTATATATATGTGCATATAGAAAGACATACCCTGATCAAATTTCCTTTCTCTCCACTGATTCTCCGCTTTAATCAAAGCTGGCCCTCAGTAGAAGTGATCTTTGTGCTTTTTGTGCTCCCTAAAGCCCATGTATGGAGCAGTATGTCAGTGTGTGCAGTGCAGTGACAGCCAGGGGACTGGCAGAGGAAGTGACTTTGACCTTCAGAAGTACCTCCATGGTAACCACAGCCATGGAAATCTTTAAGTTTTGAAGTTCAGTGGCTCCCGGTTCCCATTTATGCCTTTGCCAGGCATCCTGTGAAAATCCATTGATGCCCCTGGAGTGCGGGTGGGTGTCCCTGTTCTCTTGGCTGTGGGGACACAGCCGGGCCATGGAATAGAAGCTGGATGCTCAGACCTGGCCCCAGCTCAAGGTATCCTCCTGTTTCCCATGTGCCAGGTTGGTGTGCCACTGCCTGACCCCAGATGCTTCCTGGTGGGTGGTGTGGCCCTGGCACTGCTGCCCAGAGAGCTGTGGGTGCCCCATCCCTGGAGGTGCCCACAGCCATGAATGGGCCCTGTGCAACCTGGTTTATGGGAGGTGTCCCTGTCCATGAGAGGAGTTATTGCTGGCTGGGCTTTAAGGTCTGTTCCAGCTCAGCCGTTCTGCAATACCATGATTCTGTGGTTAAGGTTCCTTCCAACCCAACCACTCTGTGACTGTATGGGATGAATGAATTCTGAGGAGGTTAAAGAGAGCAGTGCCCCAGATGGGCTGTTCCACACCACTGGCAGCCTCCACTTTGCTCTGCATCCTCTCAGGGTGAAGCTCAGGTCTTGGGGTCATCGCATCCCATCCAGCTTCCCTTATTTAACCACCCGTGTGCTGGAGCTGTGGTTACCCACCCTTTGCACCATGCCAGGTGCACAGCAGCACCTGCAGCCTGTTTGCTGACCCATTTTAGCAATCAGCCTGGCTCGGGGAGCCTCTGCTCATTTCAGCTGGCTTTCCCTCACCTATCGATCCCCCCCTCCTCTCCCAAGGTCTGGATCAGCTTGGCATGCCCTTTGCCAATTGTGTCTTTAAATATCAGCCCGTGGTGCAGTCTGATAGCCCTTGTTTGAAATGTCAGCTGTGAAAGCCAGCCGCTGTACGTATTTGAAATGCCTTGACTGCATCACTCCTTTGTAGCTGGATGTCTCTTGTCTGCTTCCTGTTTGATAGCATGCTCAACAAAGAGCCGAGGATGTTCCCTGAAGCCTTCCTGAGCGATGGCCACTCCTTTTCTCTCCTTCCTCCTTTTTTTTTTTATTCTTTTCTTTTTTTTTTTCTTTTTTTTTTTTTTCTTTTGCCTTCAAACCCTTTTGTTCTGGGGGGAAAAAATAAGTTTCCAAAGTGAGATGTCTTCTTGACGTGCTCATGGCTGCCTGTGTGAATGCTCCGCCGCCTCACTGGGGAGAGGGTGGGAGCATCACTGGTGGCTGCATGAGCTGCTGTGCCAGTGTCCATGTATGGTGTGTGAACCCCCTACGTGGACATCTGGTCCAGGAGGGGCCTTGGAGGTCCTCGAGGTCTTCCCAGCTGCTGGTGATGCTCAGCTCAGGGCTGGGTTTCTCCCACTGTTCTCATTGCTCTGGGCTTTATGGTGTCACCGAGGCTGCAGGAGGTGGGCACCGCTGTGTGCACACTGGGTGGAGGTTGTGCAGGCTTCAGCTCCTGCACATGCTTTGGGATTGTGGGGCTCGATGGCTCTGGAGGCATCATGGAGCTCTGCAATATGGTGCCGGATGGGACCGAGGTTGACAGTGTCCCTGCGGTGACATATGGGGCTCAGCATGGAGCTGGACTGGTGCTCTGGGGAGCAGAGGTGACGTGGTCTGGTCACCCCAGAAGGGGCGTTGGGGTCTGTATGGAGATGGCCGCTCCTGGGCAGCTCCAAGAACCACTGATCCACTGAGACTTTTTTTTCCCCCCTTTGACTAATGCCAGTGCTTTTTCCTTTATTTCATGTCCTGTTTGTCCCTCTCCCCTAAAACTCTGGTGTCTCCCGTCTTGTCTCCCCGAATGTCCCTCCCACCTGGTGACCAGAGGAAGCTACGCTGGGATATGTGAGGAGACCTCCACTGCTGGCAGCGTTCGGGGTGTGACACTAACAGCATGGCTGGGGCCAGGGCCGTGCAGTGTGAGCGTGCTACTAACCTGGGCTGCACACGGGGTCCTGCTTCCCTGGGGCTTCACAGATCGAAATAGGGTGGGAGGGACCCAAAAGTCTCTTTCTTCATCCCTGGAAGTGGTGGTGCTGAACAGCATCCCAAGAAGCAGGGCTGCATCCCGCACCCAGCCCTGCGCGGGGGTTGCAGAAGGTGCAGTGAGGAGCTGCTGACAGCGTTCCCTGAGGGTTGCTGACAGCTCGAGATGCAGGGGAGGTGTTCTGGGGCTGCTGCAGGAGGTGGGAAGGTGGGAGCAGGAGCTGGGTCTCAGGGCACATGGAGCTGCCCTCCTGCATGGGGTGGAGGTGATGGGGGGAGAGGTTGCAAATTCGGGGATGTGTCCCAATGCCCAGGGCTGCACTGGGTTTGGGAACAGCAATTTAGGATGAGAGCATACGGGCTCTGCACTGGGAGCAGGTGCAAAAGGCAGGGCTCAGCCCCTTGCACAATGGCCCACACCATGTGGGTCAGCGTCCCCAGGGCCAGAGGGCTCAGGCAGGGCTGTGGATGGTGCCTGTGTCCCCAGGACCCATCCCTAGGCTGGAGTTGGTGGCAGGAAGGAGGGGGCAGAGCCACGCGGTGCTGCTGCGGTGCGGTCATGGTGTGGGCACAGCTCTGAGGGCAGCTAACCTGAGTTCTGGTGACTGACGGAGTGAGCTCACTGGGCTGCTGCAGGGCACTGGGGGCCTGCTGGCCAGAAGGAGCCCTGACGTACCCCCAGGCCTTGGGAATGTCCCATTTGGTGTTGGTTGTCCAAGACCAACCTGATCGAGGTGTCCCTTTTCGTTGTGGGGGAGTTGGATCAGATGGCCATTAAGGGTTTCTTCCAGCTCAGAGCATTCTGTAATTCCATGGTGGCTGGAGGCCTCACGCCATCGCGCCCTGCCCTCCTCCGTTCCTGCCCAGTCATTTTTCTCTTCCTCTCTGCTTGTGTGCCTGTTTGTGTGTGCAATTAATGCAGGTTTTTGCTTGGTTTGAAATCTTACTCATCTGCTGCTTCCATCTGTTGGCTCCCTTCTCCCCCTCCCCACCATCTCCCTGCCCAGCTGTGGCCATGGCACATTTGTGGTCTGATGTGTGGCTTTGTGACCCCAGCCCTCCTCCCAGACAAAGGCACTTGCCCATCCTGCCCAGCCCCGTGGAAGCCAAAGAGATGTGACCTTCATCTCGTTACTGCCGCTCTCAAGTAGAGAGGTGACTAATGGGGCCCCATTGTGCGCTTCCCCGTGAACGGTGTTCCCTTGATCCAAGAATAGCTCCCAGCCCTATTAGTTATGTTGGAGATGACTCACACAAAGCCAACCCCGTCCAGCGGCAAAGTCTTGAAGCTGTTCCCAATTTGGCATCGCTGCGACCGGCCCTGAATGGGCCGGATGTGCTCTGAAGCAGCCTTACTGCAGCACTGCCCTGGGGGAACTGGGGATGGCATCACAGCGCTGAGCTCCTGCATCACACCCAGCCCTTGACCTGTGGGGCAGAGAGCTGTGATGGCCCTTCCTCACCCACTGAGTGGGGGACCCACCGCCAGGTCCTCTTCCTGAGCAGGGGGAAGTTTTCATATTGTTTTCCATTGAAACTCAGCCGCAGTGGGTCAGCCATAGCTCAGTGACCCAGCAGGGAGGGCACACCTGGGGCTGCACCGACCACCCCTTCCCTGCCCCTGCAGAAGGTCCTGAGCAGGGCTGGCTGCTCATTGGGCTTGGCCACATGGCTTTGGGTTGTGTTGAGAGCTGACATCTGGGAGAATGGCTCTGGCCGTGTGCTGTGCCCCGGCCTTCAAGCACCTCCCCGGAGCCCTCCTGACCCTGTGTTTGATTTCAGGGCCGCCCTGGCCTCTGCCCATCAGTACCACCCCCTTCCGCAGACCCTCAGCGTGCTGAAGAGCACCCCTCAGGTGCGGGGCATGCACACCATCATCAGGTAATGGCGTGGCACTGCGGCTCCTGGGGTGAAGGGAGGGCTTGGCTGGGTGGGCTCGGCTGGCTTTGGGCTCCCGAGTCCCCTGAGTTCTGCTCATTGCCTTTCAGAAACAAGGAGACCAGCAGGGACGAGTTCATTTTCTACTCCAAGAGGCTGATGCGGTTGCTGATTGAGCACGCGCTCTCGTTTCTCCCTTTCCAGGTGGGTTCAGGGCTGCACCTAGTGAAGAGGTTTTGTCCAACTTCAGCTTCTATGGGCTGGTCAGCTTTCCTGACCAGCCCCTGCCTGGCTCTCTGGCAGCAGGGCTCACTGAGAGCCGCTGTGGTAATGCTTCTCATGGGGTTTTTGCAGAGTTGCACTGTTCAGACTCCCCAGGGACAGGACTACGAAGGGAGGACATACAGTGGGAAGCAGGTAAGTGGGAGCAAAAGGTGTTGTTTTCAGACTCCTGCGTGGGGCTTCACTAAAAGCCCTCTGCATGCACGGAGGAACACCACAAGCATCTTGGGGTTCCCAGCAAGCCTGAGTTTGGTACCTCGTGTCCATGAGGCAAAGATGCCACCAGTGCCACCAGTGTGCAGCACAACCCTTTGTTGGAGGGGATGCGTTTTGGGGTTGCCCTTTGGAGGTTCCCAGTATTGAAACCGAATGCTGTGTGCCCCCACCTGCCCGGGTGCTCTCACTGCAGATCACCGGGGTGTCCATCCTGCGGGCAGGTGAGACCATGGAGCCAGCGCTGCGAGCTGTCTGCAAGGACGTCCGCATCGGGACCATTCTCATCCAGACCAACTGCAACACCGGCGAGCCGGAGGTACGGCGTCTCCTGCCCATGGGCATGAATGTGGGGTTGGCTTGGGTGTGGTGTGAGTGCTTGGGAAGGGCTTTAAAAACTTCTGAAGTAGGTTTCGCCAGTATCAGTGTGCACACAGGGCTGCTTTGGTGTCTGCACCGGCGCCTGGCCCCAGGCTAACAGCTCAGATTGCAGTGATGGGGATGTGGAAAGATCCTTCCCTCCTCCTGAAGATGAGCTGGAATTGCTTTGTTGCCTCCATTGTGTATGAGGACAAGACACTGTGCAGTGCCCTGAGCCGTTCCCTTTCTCCTCCTGCCCAGCTCCACTACCTGCGGCTGCCAAAGGACATCAGTGAGGACCACGTCATCCTGATGGACTGCACGGTCTCCACGGGAGCTGCAGCCATGATGGCCGTGCGGGTGCTGCTGGTATGGAGGGTATCAGGTGGATGGGGGCCAGAGGGGGGTTTTGCCCCAGGCAATGTACAGAAGCCCTGCTGAGGGCCTTGCATTAACGCTGAGACTTACAAAGGGAGGTGTTGAGGGTCACAGCAAGAGCTGGAATATCTCCAAGGCATTGACAAAGCCCTTCCTAGGATAGTAACAGCTTTGATTTAGGTGGTTCATTGGTCTTACACCCACCAAACTCTACACCCAGGGAGAAAAAGTGGCTCCAGGAAGGTCCTCAAGTGCTCCAAGTCCAAGAGTATGGGCCATAGCACAGCTCATCCCACACACTCTGTGCTGTTCCTGCAGGATCATGATGTCCCAGAAGACAAGATCTTCCTCCTCTCCCTGCTGATGGCAGAGATGGGTGTCCACTCGGTCGCCTACGCCTTCCCCCGGGTGAAGATCATCACCACGGCTGTGGACAAGAAGGTGAACGACCTCTTCCGGATCATCCCTGGCATTGGTGAGTACCTGAGGAAGGATGTTCGGTGTTTCTGGCCTGCTCACCAGATGAGGTGAAACCCTGGTTGTCAGCAGCTCGGCCTTGTTTTAGTCTGCCCTTGTTTTACTGAGGGACCCTTTGCCTCTTCTGGTGGAGAAGCTGGGCTGGGGCAGCTCTGTGCCTCGTTCTGTGAGCTGCCTGAAGGAAGCTTGTCCTCAACAAGCTCACTGCATCCTTCCGTCCTCACCTCTGCTGTGCCAGGAAACACCCCTGCCATGGCATGCTAAAACAGTCCCCAGTGTGCTAAAACAGCCTCCGGGCTGCTCCAGTTCTGCTGCTACACAAGTGTTAGCACCGTGCAAGCTGTCAGATAAACCTGGTTTTGTTTCCTCGCCTGCTGGGCCAGTCCCAAGCTCTCCAGAGCTTTCTCTCTCCCTTCTCCCCATAGGGAACTTCGGCGATCGGTACTTTGGGACGGATGCTCCTCCTGACTGGAGCGACGATGAGGATGCTCTCAGCACTTAGCTGGGTGGGAGATGCTACCGGCACCAGGCAGCTTCAGCACCGCACCTTAACCCCTCCTGTCCATCGCAGAGATTTCTCCTTTCTCCTCACCAAGCATATATTTTTTTCAAATCTTTCATCAAAGATCTAAGGCATATTTTTTCAAACACAAATCCTAGTGTGACTTTGTGGACAGCCGCGTGTCCCAGCATAGAGTGGAGTTAATTTATTTTAATTTAACTATTTGCCTATATAACTTATTGGAGATATTTTATAAAGAAAAGTAATAAATTTTTTCTCTGGTTTTCTTGAACGGAGCCATTGCTTGTCATGGCCTTGGGCTGCCCCGAAGAAATCACAGGGTCGTTATGGTTGGAAAAGACCTCTGAGATCCCCAAGTCCAACCCCAACCCACCCCACTGCGCGCACCGCCCACGACCCTCGGTGCCACATCTCCACAGCTCTGGGACACCTCCAGGGTCAGTGCCCCACCACCTCCTGGGCAGCTGTGCCCTTGCATCACCGCTTTTTTGGAGAACAAAATGTTCCTAATATCCCACCTGAATCATAACCCATTGGGCTTGCCCTGCTCACTCTGAGCCTCCTGGGTGCAGAGAGGTGTTGTCACCTTCCTGCAAGGCAGGGTAACCCCCCCCCCCCCCACCTCCCCAACACAGGTCTCCCTGTTGAACCTCATCAGGAAGAAAATCCACCACTCTTCCCCTGCTCCCTCCTCCTGTAGCCCCATGCTAGGGATGAAGTACTGCACTCCGGATCCTCCTGTATCCCTCCTTCCTGCAACGAAGCTTAAGTTCAGCTTGGATCCCGCTGCACTCGAGCTCAAAAAGCACCAACTCTTCTTCCAATTCTGCAGCCAGACTGAAGCACATCTCGCTCAGCACAGCCTGCTCTTGCTGCATCAGAGCTGTTGGAGGTGCAGGTCCGTAAGGGCCTGCAGGAAGCTGCCAGCGGCCAAGAAACCTCAGTGGGAGGGAGAAGGCAGTCAGAGGAGGTTGTGCTGAGCACAGAGCGTTTTCCCTTCCTGCACGATGCAAAGTATCGGTGCCACATCCTTGTGGGGCTGAGATGAGCCCACTCTGCACTGAGCAGCCCTGGATGGGAGAGGAAGAGGGGACACTGTGCTTGGCCACAGCCAAAACAGAGCCTCCGGGTGACAGCTTGGTCAGTGAGGAGCCCGAAATAACTGCCATTGCTCTGCAGCACGTTGTGTAAACCTTCCATTGCATTTAAAAGAAAGCAGCTGCCCGAGTTCCTGCAAGCACACGGTGAAAGCACGAAGCCCTCAGCTTGAAAGCCACGCTCCCAGCCAGCGCCGGCGCTTGATTAGTGCCTCTAAAAATAGCTTCTTGCGTAGGTGGAAAGGAGAGCTCATAAGCACAAACACAGGAGAGGCAGACATGGGGCTTCGGGCTGGGGCGGCGTGCGGCCGGGAGCTGAGCATCGCCGGGCATCATCTGCTGCCAGAGTGCTGCCTCCGTGCAGCCCAGCTCAGCCCCATGGAGGAATGCCCACCAGCCTGCGTGTGTACAGCTCCTGCAGACCTCCAGAGGGACACGAGGCCACGTGTGGTCCTGAGCCCAGTCTGCTCTCAGGGTCTGCCATAAGAGCCCGCTGAGGGGGGCAGCGCACCCCTTCCCACTCAGCATCCTTCATTCCAACCCATGCCCCCCGTTCCCTGGAGGCCTCATGGACGCGGCAGTTCCCTGTCCCTCAGAACAGCCCCCAGCAGGCAGCATGTCGGGGACAGCCGTGGGGCTGTGAGAAGTGTGGGTGCAGCAGGGCTGTGAACCGCCACAGCAGCAAAGGGCGTCCGTCATCCGTGCTCCCCTGCAAGCCTGACGGGCACCACTGACAGCTGTAGGACCCTCCACCACAGGAGGGGAGAACAACCTCGGGGGGAAGGGGGAGGCACCACATCTTGTTTTGCAGCACGTCCAGGCTGCCGAGTGCCACCCACGCACCCGTAGCCCCAGCACCCACAGCCGGCACCATGGCAGCACAGCAGGGCGCGGCGTGGCCCCATGGCTGCCACGTTTAGGGCCAAGCACTCATACCTGCCCCATGGGCACGGCCCAAGGTGACCACAACAACCAGAGCTGCTGGAGACTTCTGCACCCTGGGCAGCTCCTGCTTTAACCGCACTGCGTCCACCATTTTCCTTTGCACGACTGCATTTGTCCTCAGCAGATCCACATTTTCCCATAGCAGACCTGTACCCTTCCCCCACCAGACCCACATTTTCCCTTACCAGATCCACCAAGTCCGCAGGACCCCTGTTTTCCCTCAGCACACTGCACACCAAATCCCCACATTTGGCCACCGCAATGCTGAATTACACCTCAAGAACATGGCGCCTTCCCTCCTCACCCCTGCCCACCCTCCTCCTGCTCCACTGGAGGTAGAATTGTTAAATTCAGCAGCATGCGCCACAGTGGGCGGCCTTGTCCCATCCCTGCTGCCATCGCCCTTACTGGGCCATACCTGCAGCATGTGGTGCTACCTTGGGAGGCTCCATCTTGGGAGGCCGCCATCTTGGGAGGCCGCCATCTTGGGAGGCCGCCATCTTAGGAGGCCGCCATCTCCCTCTCCCCACTCCGCCATTGCCATCACTTCAAGCTCAACTTTCTTCTGCGTGTGACAAACTGCTGGTGGCAAACACGCCACCTCGGAAACACCGCGTGGGTGGTGGGCGGCTCCTCCCCACCTCTGCCTTTCATGCCGGCTGGTATGGCAGCCATGATGGCCGCTCATGGGGCCAGGCGGTGAAAACAAGAACAAAGCAACACCTTTTTTGGCCAAGATATCTGCAGGTGCTCCTCAAACTCTGACGGGTGAGAGGCAGTCCTAGTGTTAGCCAGCGTGGCCATGGCCCTGCAGCACAAGGAATGCTCTGCAGAACAGCCGCCTTCAGAGCCCAATGACCTCCATCTGGTGCCCGGGGGTACCAAATAATGGGGGGAAAAAATCTCCATTTTTCTCAGTTCACACCAGGACAACTCCATGCTCTCAGCTCTCCTGTGCGCTGGTCGAAACAGCCAACGTTTTTCCGCACAAATTGCATTGCTATCATACAGTATTGGTGCATTGCCACCTCTTGCTTGAACAGCCCCCAGCAGTGCCCCCCCACTGCAGCCCCACCTCAGCCCCCATTCCCCCCCCCAACCCCAGGGGCTTCCTGCCCTGCCTCGGGAGCAGCCCTAACCACAAACCCTGACCGACAGCAGAGCCTCTTCGGCACCATCCTCCCAGCACTAAAAACAGAACAGAGTGGTGAAAAAGAAAAAGCGAAAAAAGAAAAAGAAAAAGCAACCTGAGAACAATATCTGCTTGACCATCAAAGTGCAAACACTCATTTCGAAGCAGAAGCACCTGTGAGGAGAGTTTTTGGGCTGTGTTTTCTCTTTCTGCAGCAGATGGCCCTGGGTTTTTCTGAGAGAGATGAAATGTTTTTCTGCTGCCGGCTCTGGGCTGAGGCCCCTCCAGCACTGCCCATTGATGGGACTCTCTCGGGTCAGAACAAACAACTCATTCTCCTTTCGAGCTCTCTGCCCATTGGTTTCCTATCTGTGCAGAAAGAGGGCTTCGATATGGGCATTTCTCCACCACTCATTCCGAAACTGAACAACTCATCGTGGGGGTTCCCATCCAACCCCAAGGTCCAGCAGCACACCAGAGCTCCAGTCAGGAACAGCTCTGCCCAATTGCATAAAATAGAACAAACACAGAAAACAAAACAAAACAAAACAAAAAACACCACAGCCTCAATTTCTGTATATTGCAAACAAGAACATCGGTAACACATAGCCTGCAGCAGGGCTTGCATTGAAAGCATTCCTCCACTCAGGTGGTTCTTCAGCATCAAAATGGCAGTGGAAAATGGGGTGCATGTGAGCACAGTGATCAGACAATGCGTCCGAGACATTGTGCACAAATGTGTTTACCAGTGACCAACACAAAGAGTGACTGGAAACTTCTTCAGTCACACCTTATATTGAGCTCACAGCCCTCCGTCCTGTCTGCTCACCGCAGACATTTATAAAAAGCAAAGACATTTAAAATACATACACACACATATTTATTATTATTATTATTATTATTATTATTATTATTATTATTATTATTACTATTATTGCAAAAAACAGACAAAGAAATGCAAAATTTCCCCCACTGTCCCCAAAACTGAATTATTGCAAGAAGAGAAAGCATTGGGAAAGAGTTCATAGGCAAAACCCAAAGCCCCCACTGCGTCCACATTACAAGCTCTGAGCATTTGGGATCTTACAGAGCTGCACTTTGGGGAGGTTCTCCCTGTTTTGGGACTCCTACAGCGTCACAGCTTCCCAGTTCAGAGTGGGGTTCCCCACTGGGCTGCAACCAGGAGCACACAGCTTTGCTCATGCCTTGGATCTGCAGGGCACATCGCACCGCAGCCAAAATGTGGGGCATCAAAATGAGGTGAAAATGTTGGATCTGGAGTGTTCGTCCTCTGCTTCCCATGAACTGAAAGAAAACAAACTCAAACCGAATGATAACCACGCGGATGCTCCACTCTCTCTGTTCCTTTCTTGTGCAACAACACAAGAAGGGAGAGCTGAGCAGCACCGGCAGGTCCCTGCAGCAAACTGTGGTTCCTGGGAAGATCTGACACAAAGAGAAAAAAACCCAAGGTCCCCTAAAAGTGAGACCTGGAGTCAGAGCACGTGGGGAAGGAGCAGGGCACAGCTCGGGTGGGAGAGCAAGGGAGGAACGCTGCCTGGAGCAGAGCTGGGTGCAGCCCATTGCAGAGGCAGCAGGATAAGGCCACGTGTCCCCACCGTGGAGGGCTTCACACCTGGGGACACTCCAGCATTGTCACAGCAGGTTTGCAACCTTTCCTTTTGTTTTTCATTCGCAGACTGTATGTGCTACGGCCAGCAAGGCTCTTCTTGGCCTGCCAAGGGAAAACAAGGAATAACATTAAATCGGATGCCCTCCAGATCTGACACCTTAAGGCTAAAAGGAGCAGGAGCCGCACTGCACTCTGCTGCTGGAGGATCCGCCATGGGGTGGATGGATGTGGCTGATGGGGCCAACCCCTGTGCTCTGCCTCCATTCAGGGGGGCAGCAATTAGGAAACACGGGTTTTGGTGGCAGGGTTGGAAATGAGAGTCTTTGACTTACTGTGCCCCCAGGGCTGGGAAGGGGGCACGCAGAGCATCCCTCCATCCCCCTAACACAGCCTCTTTCGGGTGACTCAAGCAGTATTGCACTGCATTGGGTTGGGTGAGGCTTTTTTTGTTGTTTTATCTTTTTTTTTCTTTTTTTTTTTCACTTCTCTTTGCCGCCCTGTGTCTGTCCAGTGTGTAATGGAAATTTTACCACAGCCGCTCGCGATGCACAAACAGGAAGCCAGCAGAAAGTGTGGCAATTCGCTGTAGCCCAGCTTGACTCCTCCGAACCACGAGGACAGGGACGGCCATAAAAGCGGTGCGGGTGCAGCAGGCGGAGGGATGGAGCTGGGAGCTGCAGGTGAGAGGTAAGGCAGCACTCCCCTCCGCACGGCTGATTCCCCCCTCCTCTTAGAAGCTCTCCCTGCCTCTTTCTGCTGGGCTCCTTCTTGCAAAAGGGGAGGCTGGGAGGGCTCTGCTGCTCCTTCATTGCTCTGCCTGACCTTCCCCCACCCCAAGCCTTGCTGCTACAGATTCCATTTGGCTTCTCCTTCCCTGCAAAACCTTAAAAAAGTCCCAAAAGCTTGATCATGGATTTGAAATAGAGTAAACTGAGAGTATAAAGCTGTGGCCCTGCAGTGCCCTTAATTCCTGCCTGAAAGGTTCCTCTTCTATTGACCCCAAGCAAATCCATTGCTCCCTTGGAACAGTGGCTGGGGATGCACCTGGCTCTGTCCATGCCAGAGCACAAGGGAAGGTGATAGGACCCAAATGGAGCAAGAAATCCAGAAGGGACTGAAACTGATTGCTAATTCCCTGGTGCCTTTTCTGACAGCTTCCTGGGCCTGAACGGGCTTTGCATTAAGATTGACGGTGCTCAACTTGAAAAAGCCTTCCCTTTGATTATACAGTTAATTGTCAAAGTTATAATATTCCTTCCTCCATGCATAAGGCAAATCACTCTGCCAAGAGAGCCGCCTCCCCAGAGAAGCAATTTTAAGCACCCCATAGCATTAGGAAACTGAACTCCAACCGTTACCTGGTACAAACCTTGCAGGGCATCTCTGCAGATTTTGGGTGACAGATTTGGGGTGAGAGGTTTCTGGCGAGCCTTGCAGAAGTGCTCTGATGCTCCCAGGGTGCTGCCATCTGCAAATGGGAGCAAAGGAAGGGAATCTGCTGCTCCATCTCTGTCCCAGCATCACAGCCCATGGCCAGATGGGTATTTGTGGGTCCGAGCTGCTCTGTGCCTATTTGGGAGGTGTTGGGTCCATGCAGCATGCAGCAACCTGGCTCTTAGCCCCACATTCTGGTTGTGCAAAGGTCTCCACCATCACTGCTTGCAGGAGGAAGCACGGCATGCATTTGGGAAGGGGTCGACCCCTAAAGAACCTCGTGGTCAGGCATGGATGCAGAGAAGCTGAGGCACAGCAGAGCTGAGGGGCTGTGTCTCTGCTCTCCCTTGCACAATCCATATAGATGGAGGATCTGGGTGGGTGCAAGACACAGGATGCGGGGCATGGGGCGGTGGCTGCCCAAGTGAGGGGCACCTCGAGGACTGTCTAACCTGAGAATGGTGAAACATGAGGGTCAATCTCAGGTTCGTCAGCCCATGAGATGCCTTCTCCAGAGCGGGATGGGCAGCGCCGTCCCCGCAGCCCCAGGGATGCAGGGAACATTACTTCTGAAAAACGCTCGAGCGCTGGCGTGGCCATTTGTGGGGTGGGGATGGGGAAAGAGCAGAACACGTACCAGGAACAGAGATAAGCAGCAGTATTCTTTGAGAGAAGCTTCTGGAAGCTTGGCTGTCACGGTCCACAGGGCAGGGGCTCCCGACTGCAGCTCTCTGCTCACGAGCCAAGAGGCTCGGAGTGCTCCCAGTGCCTCATTAGGAGCTGCTCTGCCTCTTCCCTGCTGTGAGGCCACGGCTGCACGCCGGCACGAGGCAATGAGCGGAGCTGGGGGTGAGCCTGGCATCCCTGAAGCATCGCTACCGCATGGTTCCTGAGCAGAGGAAGAGACAGTGACATCCCTGTGAGTGACAATAATGAGTCCCCAGGCGGCACACGGGGCCCTTCAGCACTGAACGTGTCAGTAATTTAGGATGGGAGAAGAAAGTTTTTTATATATCTTCTGAGTTGAGCTTCCTAAATAAAACAAACAAGATGCAATTACCAGTTTCGTCATCTTTCCAACAGTTAAGCGACGAATCCTAAAGCACGGGGACCGAAAGAAAAAGGGTCCAAAGCATCACCAGACCCAGCACTGGCCGTGGGCTGTGGTGATGGATGAACCGGGCTGACTGCCCTGGCTGTGACGGTGCAGCACTCTGTGCCTGAGCCAATCCCCATCGGCTGGGGGGCAGAGCAGCCCCAAAACACCACTGCCTGATTCCTAGGGGCTCCTGGGGGTGCTCAGTGGCCATCAGATCAAGGAGAAGCCCAGCAGTAGCCCTGGGGATGTGCTTTGAGGCGTGAAACAGCTCTGTCCCCTCCCAGCCCAGCCTTGGTGCAAGCCTAGGTGGAGAAATGAAAATTGCAGCTGTTCTCAATGATTCAATAAAGAAATTTAGAGAACCACGCACAAAGTGAGGGGGAAGCAGATGCTCCCCTTCCCTCTGGCTCTCAAGACCACTCAGCTTCTGCTGTGAGTTATTCTGTAGCTGGGGATCATGGAGAGCCCCCTTATTGTAACCTCAAAGAATCCTTTGGCCTTTTGGGGTGATCCCCCCAAAAGCAGCCGAGCCCTCATTTTTGGCTTGCTCTGCACAGAACGTGACTGGAGAGGTTCTCACTGTGCGCTCAAGTTCTACTTAATGTTTTTCTTCCCTTCTCTTGAAACATTGATACCTCATACAGGAATTTTAATTTTAGAGGCAGCACTTCTGCAAGATGAAGTGATTGCTGAGCTCCAAGTGCCAGCTGATGGAATCTCCAGCAGGGAGGGAGGAAAAGGCAAACGAATGACTCCAACCTGCAGCCAGAGGTGCGTATCTGTGTGCGGCACAAGGCCAGGAGGAGAACATATTTTGTGCTCTATTAGAGAAGGAATACTGCACTCCAGAAGTGTATTTAAGCTTCAGAAGTAAAGTTGTAAGCTGTGTGCTCTCACACGGTGACTCACCCCAAGGAGCTCGCTGCCTTCACTTTGCGCATGGAAACTTTGCCCATGAAATGCAGAGCAGATCCAGCCTGGGCACTGGGCTTGGAGGTGGGGGGGGAAAGGGGGGAGAAGAGGGGGGCTAGTATGGGTTCCGTGTCCAGG
>JAPSGF010000017.1:7330449-7390652 GCA_035772895.1 Perdix hodgsoniae | reverse complement strand
GGAAGAGGGATGAGCCGGGGTTTGGGGGGCATGAGAATGGGGCCGAGCACCTGAACCCTGCACCAAGGTGGGGTTTTGCGTGGGGACAGGTGGAACCTCTGGGGGACAGCGAGGGAGCGGGGCTCGAGGGATGAGAGCAGAAATGGAAAGCTCAGGTGATGAGCAGACTGCGACGTGCAGCAGTGAGGGCTGTGCACGTAACAGCTCAGCCTGTCCTTACTGCAAAGCAGCCAAAGCAGCGCTGTGTGCAGCTGGGGCTGCTCTGCGCCCACTCCACACTGCGTGGTGTTTTCCAGCAAAGGGGAATCACAGCCCACGGGGTCCACGGGAGCAGTGGGCCGGGGTGGGCAGCCCTGCACAGCCCAGGGGTGGGTGGGAGCCTGTCCTGCAGGAGGGCTGCTGCTCAGCACCAAGATTCATGCTGAACGGAGCTCTGAGCATCACACACAGCCGCGATACCCACCCCAAAGAGGCCAAATTACGAAGGGGAAACAATCAACCCAAAAGAACCAAAGTTCCCTGATAGAAAACAATTTTAATTTTAAATGCACTCCCAGACCCCACCCTGCTGAGCTTCTGCTCCCCCCAACCCCCAACAACCCCAGCACTCATCCCCAGCTGCCATCTATTGGAGGCTGGGTGGGTTCACTTCCATGGGGCTGGAGGGCAGGATGGGAAGGAGGCTCTGTGGGATCCTTCTCCCATTCAGCACATTGTCCAGGGGCAGAGCTGTCACTGCCCACTTTGAAGCAGGAAATAAAGAAACTGATCCTCCAGAATTTGGCTGTTGGTTGAAAAAGAATAACAAACACATCAAAAAAAAAAAACCAACAACAAAACCAGGTATGGTTGCAAACAAGGTGTCTGCAGGAAGCACTCACCTGGAATGCACCAACAGCACTTTGCTGCAGCATCCAGCGCTGGTAGAAGGGTGAGCACATACACAACCAGGTGCACACAGCTCCCTGGGCATACACTGCCCCACACAGTTCTGAATTCCCATCACAGGAGCACAAAAATATCCCAGCAAACTTCACATAGGCAACTCAGCATCCGTGCAACCCTGTGGTCACACCTACAGAGCACCCCCTCCTCCCACGCTGCCATCAATTCAGGTATCCCTGCACCCCGACCCCAAACAGACACAGAAAGAAAAAAGCCCATCTGCATTTCTGCATTGAAAACATTTATTTTACAACAGTGGTTTCAGATAACTTAGCAATCTTTATTTTAGTTTCTATCTGGACATACGATACACAAATTACCATGCTAAAACATAAAATAATTCCTTCTGCTGTAACTGCAGGTATGTACAGGAGCTCAGTAGTATCCAGTGTTACAATCCACAAAGTTCTGACAGCCACATCTACTTACATACAATTCAAAGTATGGTCCTTTAGTAACATAACAAAATATATATATGTCTATATTATAATTGCTTCTCAGATGCATTTATACTTTGATTGTGGGGTTGTTTTATGTAAGGTTTTTTTTGTTGGTTTGTGGTTTTTTTTTTTTTACAGTCTTTTTTCTTTTACTTTCAGCCACTGGTTCCCCCCACCCCACAAGCAGCCCCCACACGTCCCCCCTGCACCCAGCTGTGCCCTTGCACAGATCACCACCTAACTTCAGTTTCACGGTGTGCAGCAGCTCCAAGTCCTACCGATCCAACCTGGGAGCACTGCAGACTGAGCCACAGACCACAGCGCGCCAACGTTCACGTCTGCATTCGCCCCAACAAGGAGGGAAGGCTTGCAGGGTAGAAGGCTGCTTTTCCCTTTCCAAGCAGGCAGCTCTCCCATTTGTACCACCTATTTCTTTGTACAACAGGAGCCTTCCATCGTTTCCTCCATCAGCCACATCCCATCTGTTGTTCCCTGCAGCTGAGAGGAGGAAGCACAGCTCTGGCCACACAAAACCTGTCTGTGAGAAGGACTTGGAGCCAAATTCAGTGTTTTACCATCATAGAAAAACAGCAGCAAGGACTGGGTGCACACCTGTTGTATAAATATGTACATATGTGCATATATACATACACACACACACGATGCTGCAATCCAAAACCTACAGCACAGGTTTGTGAGCTGACTCCCCCTCTGCGAATACAGTGTGCTGAGAACTGGTATAGGAAAACAACACCTCAATGCAGTTACCTCCAGAGATGAATCTCTCAACCACTCTTAAAACATCCCACACACCAGCAGCACAAGCCAAAGTTCTTCCAGTATTGCCTTTGGGTTTCAGTTCCTTCCATACAGCAAAGCCAGAATGGTGAAGCCCAGCTCCAGTCAAGCAGGCCGGGGCTGAGGGATGTTGGCAGGGCTCAGATGTCACCTTGTTTGGAAGCCATCACTGTACAGACAGCACAGCAAGCAACTGCTACAGACCACGAGAATACACCCACATTGCTGGTGGTGGGGGAAAGAGAGCAGAGAAGACAACAGCACTCAAAGAAAAATGGCCATTTTATATAAGAGCTTCCTCTACACATATACATATATATAAAACCACCAGAAATTGCCAGCATCTATCCTTGAAACAAGGAAATCCACTGCTCATGTTAGCATTGGCATCTTATTTTCAAACAAAAGTTTGTCTTCCAGATGTATGGCATTTGGCTTGTGCAAACATAAAAGACAGACAGCTTCCCCAGCAGCTCCCTCTGGCACAGAACACATCCTTCTGGAATGCAAGGAGCATTTCGGTCCCAGCACTGAAGCTCTGAGCACAGTGCATGGAGCAGAACAGTTTCTGCAGGACTTGGGCACTGACAACTTCTGCCACTGTGTCAGCTAAGAGTTACACTTCTTTCAGGGTATTATAAGCAGCTGTTGGTGTAGCAGTGCACTACTGGATGATTTCCACTATAATACAGAGAAGCAGCACCAAACGAGGAAGCAAGTTAAGCTTACACCAATCTTACACTACACACAGTGGTCCTGGGGTTACGTACCAGTGCTCAGATTCTAGGATTAATGCACAGAGACAGCATCTGGAATTAAGAACACGAGGCAGGGGCTGCCGAGTGCCACCAGTCCTGAACCTGCTGCTCAACATCACCACCAGTTGCACTGAGCGGGGAGAACCACAGCACTGACACGTCCTAAAGGAGCCAGAAATGTCAGTAACACTGAAGGGCACCAGAGAGCCCGTGGGCACGAACTACATGAGAGCAGAGCAGCCCTCATGGAGCACAGTGCTCTGGGACACAGCCTGGAAAAGCACGCTTGGGTCCCTCTACACCACACAGCTTTAAGAATGGGACAGGAATGTATTTTCTGCCAGGCTCTCACCTGTGAACACCTGTATGCACCTACAGGCTCCGACACAGAGGGCTGGGAGAAGCCTACCCATCCCACAGCACTGCTGCAGGACAGCTGCTCACACCTCCTTCAGGTGGGTGCAGGCTGTGTGCAGCCCGGCCCCGACCAGCATCACACCTTACCAACACGATGAGCACTAATATCTAAAGCAGTTTAAAAATATTACAAATTTAAAAAGAAGCCTAAAAAGGGAAGGTGGCTATTAAACATCACTGTGTGGTATCAGCAGAAATCTACACCGGATCGGACACCACTGAGGTTCACTTAAGTTTATATACAGATAAATAATTCAGAATATCCTACATACATCACTAACTAAATGAAACTGGCATCTAATGCCCTTTGTTTGCTTCAAGTGAGAGTGCAGCTGGGCATCCCCAGCCAGGGCAGCAGCTCCCTCTCCTCCCAGGCCCTGCAGCCATGCAGAGGGGCTCCTGGGGGCCGTCCTGCACGAGGAGGAGCTGCAGGGCAGTGCCAGGAAAAGTGCTGCCAAGTGGTTCTGTGCACCTGGGAGGAGGTTGGGCTGCTGACACGGAGGTCTCAGGCAACTCATAAAACAGAACAAACGACAAACTAACAGGAATGCAACCTTTATGACCTACAACAACAACAGAAATCAAAGCTCAAGTTTTAGTTCTGGCAACAGGCTGAGCAGGGAGTGGCAGTGCTCAGGTGGAGCTTTGGAAGGACCCATTCTGTGTGTGAGCAGTGAGCAGGGCTTGGTGCCCACCAGGCTCTGCTGCTTTGCATCAGGTAGCTCCACCAGCCCACACCACATTTGTTAACCGTTATTTCCAGCACAACTTTGTCTTTACTGGGGTTACATTTGGCCATTTTGAAGTGCAACTCACGTCAGAGCCCAGAATGCTCTTAGATCTCATCTACAACAACACAACCAAGCAGGCATCCACCCATTCCTCATACAATTCGGGAAGAAGTACAGTAATAACTTTAAATTCAGAGGTTTCAGGGTAACGTGGGCAAACAAACCATTTCAAAAACAGAATCACTTAAAAATGCGTTTTCTCCTCATTCCCCTGCTCAGCTCCCCTTGGAGCACCCAGCACACCATGCTGGCAATAACAGGACAGGACCAACTTGCCATTCACACACCACCCACAGAACAGCTGAAAGGAACGCGGCAGCTCTTAAAGAACTCAGACAGCACACTTATCCTGGATATCACCTTTTTCAAGTAGTGCAAAACACAGAGAAAGGTATCACCTCAGCCTCCACACGGCAGCTCTGCTGTCAGCAGTCCCACACACAGCTGGTCCGTGCTACACACCTGGGTGGACACAGGGAGCACTGCACACAGCACACAGGGTTAACTTCCTTCTGCTCGTTGTAGCGACCCAACCACACCAACACACTCATCCACACAGCCACACAGCACTACCAGCTCTGTTACCAACAACATGAAGTGACCCGTGCAGCCTGTAAGGGCAATTTTAGCCAGCCAGCTCTGAGGGAGGAAGCCTGCAGATCGTTGTGCAGCTCAACGTCAAGACGTGGCATCAGGCAAAGCCTACAAGGACAGCCAACGTGATGCTATTCAAGCTTTAAAACTGCTTTCTTTTTTAAGGGGTCAAACAAAAGCTTCAATTAAATAAGGACCTTGAGCCAAATAATGCCTCAAGGCCACCCAAGAGAGAGATTCTGAGTTAGAAGCATCTTCCAGTAATCCACAGCATTTCAGGACGGAAGGACTACCAGCAAGGAAGGAATGACCTAACGAGTGTGCTGCTTCAATCTAGGCAGTAAATTAGGAGTGTTTTGAATCTTTGGAACCTGACGTGGCACCAAAAGCATCCCTATCTGCAACAGGCTCACATGCAGGCAACAAACGTGTCGGTACCCCAAGCACACATCTCACAGTGCACACGTGTTCCAGCTCAGCACCAGACTGCAGTGCTAACGCTCTGCTCGGCGTGGCTCTGTGTCACACTTGGTGTGCCCTGCCACGTGCAGCTCATGCAGAGGTGGAGTGAAAATATGGTCTGGATGGTTCTCTGGCAGGAGATCCCCCCTCGTTTTCTGGCTGTTTCCTACAGACTGACAGTGCTCTTTGTCCCCCTTCCCAAGTAACACCTGTATCTTGTAAAAAGAGCAGCATGAAAAGACCTCAAATGAAACCTGGGATGGAAGGCTGTGAACAGCCTCTCCACAGAGACAGGTGACCAACAGGGAAGGGGAGATGGAGGTACAAAGGACAGGAGAGGCATTGTGATAGAAAACCATCAAGATCAAATTAAGGAGAAGGCAATTAACTGCTCAAAATGCCATGTGTAAGCTTACGAGTTGCTGTTCCAGATCCCAACTCCGTATCATTCGAAACAAGGTCATTAATAACAAAATACGCCAGCAATTCAGCAGCTAAAATGCCTATTTAACAGTTAAATCCCAATGAACAGCTGTTTCAAAAGCAGTATTCAAACACGATTTGGCTTCAAAATAGCTCAGGAAACTTTTCAATCGTTTCCTCACCTTTGTTCTGAGGGGAAGAAGAACACTGGTGTAAACAAGTCTAAAGGTAAGACAATGTGCAAATCATACAATATCAACATAAAAAGTGTTTTGTTCTTAAAAAGCCATTTCAGTACTCCACAAAGATGCTCATGAGAAAATTAAAGGGCTAACATAGTATAACAGCTTTAAAAAACAACACGTAATACCCCACTTGTCTATCAGTATCTCAGATTGTTAGACAAAAAATTAAAAAAATAATGATAAACCACAATTATGAACATTTATGCTGTCACCTACTGCCCGTATTTTATTCACGTGCTCAGTGAAAACCAATGAATCAGTTTCACTTTAAGATTCTCGTGCATTCAAAGAAGCTGCACTATTTGGTCTTTAGCATTTCAGGAAAAGGACTGAACTCAAACCAGAACAGAATTGTGCTTGAAGTTAAAGTCCCACTGTCACCACCACTAAACCCATTCACAGCTGCCTTTGTGACAAACCACAGTTTGTGGTTACACCATCACTGAAGATAACCCTTGTGCATGAAAAGCTGTTGATCAATTTAATGGTTCGAAGATTGGAAACTCTCCCTTCTTCTTTTTCAAGGTGTATTTATTTAAGCTGTAAACCAGCATTAAAAGAGAAATCTAGATCTGCAGGACTGGCATTTTTTGGTTCTTGGCTTTGTAAACTTGCTTAGATAGCAATGCAGGAATAGAAGGAGGAAGAAGAGAATTGGCTTGTTGCACCCAAATAAAAATCATGAACTTTTTTTTTTAAGGGTTTTTGACAGCTTGGCTGTATGAAAGTATGGTGGCTCCTGTGAAACTTTAAGTCTCATTTTAGGCCAGTATCACTGCTTAAAATGCAGAATGTCTCCATCACACATACTGTGACAACTCAATACGTTACACCACAGACATTTAACGTAACTCCATACATGCTATTAAAAAAAAAGAAGAAGAAAAAACAAAACAAAACCAAAAAAAAAAAAAAAAGGAAGAGAAAGGAAACATAAGACCGTAGCTAAACTGCTTTACATACTGCATGCTACAGCACTTCAGGTATCATCAAGATACGACACTGAAAGGTGACAAAAGGCTGAAGGGATTACAAAATACTCTCAGCAGGTTGGAAAGCTGCCTTCTAACTGGCAGAATTTTTCCCCCTCCCCATTCTCTACTTCTAATGTTCATGATTCTAGTGTTGAGTTGGCCATGTATTTTTTGTTTGTTTTTTTTTTTTTAATCCGTTCTAATTACAGTGTTTCCTTAACTTAATTAAATCCATCAGTGTGGTAGCTAGGGTGAGAGTCAGCTGTGAGCTGGGTTGTCTCTGTGGCTGATGCTGGCTGTATCACAATAGGTGCGTCTGAGGCCTCTGAAAAGCAAAGACAAAAGGCTTAGTATGCCAAGGCAGAGGGAAAAAAAAAAGAAAAGGCAGTGCTGTGTTCTTTGGTAAGCATAAGGTACCTCCCTCTGCAATGCTTTGATAACACCATTGTCAGGGGCTGAGCAACAGCACCGTGCATCATTCGCTTTCCTTATTTCCATTGTCCTTATTGCTTCTTTTCTTTTTCTCCCCTTTTTTCTTTCTTTCTTATTAACCCATCCTTATCTCAACCTCGCGCTCTCCAATTCTCTCCCCCCCATTCTGCTGTGGTGGGAGGGAGCAAATGGCTGCACACCGTTTGTCTGCTGCTGGGTTAAACCACAACACACTCATTTCTCTGAAGCTGACCTCACCACCTTCAGCAAAGACCCACCCGGAGCTTTCAGCAACTGTGTTTCTGGTGCCAGCCTTACCCACCCAACTGTTTCAACTCTCGTGCTACAGTTATTCCCCCGCAGGGAGCTGTGCTGATCTGGCTACAAGGCACACATTGCTCCTCACACAGCACACAGTCAGGGACTGACACGCTCTGAATACCAGAGGTTCTACAATCCCACAAACCTCACAGCTGCACTGCTTACCCCTTTCATCTGACTGCAACTGTGCCTCCAAGTCCTCTGGAGAGACGTAGTATTCCTGCTCCTCGCCTTCAGGAGGTTTAGGTTTACACTTCCCACAGCAGCAATTACAGCAGCAGCACAGACAGCAGCAGCAGTAGCAGCCTGTGATGAGCCCACAGAACACAAACAAGGCCTGCAGAGGACAGAAAGCAAATTCCAGAAGTGAAAACAAACAGTTTTCAAACAGACTACTTGAAGCATTTTAAATGCCAATCCAGAACCATTTTTCTCTGTGCTTAAGTTTACCTTTGCCCACCAGCTAGATAGCACGAAGTATGTGTTCACATTTTCTTCTCCAAACTGCTCTGCTACATACAGACCCAGGGAGCCATATTTATCATAAATGTTTCTCTTTGTTGCATCGGTCAATATTGCATGTGCATTATTGATCTCTTTAAATTTTTCTGCTGCCTCTGGATTATCAGGGTTTTTATCAGGATGGTATTTCAGTGCAAGTTTCCTGCCAAAAGCAAAAAGAGATTATAGATTAGATGCTGGGATTTGGGTTCCTGGCTTTCTTTTGTTTTTTGTTTTTTGTTTTTTTTCCAGTTCCACTGCTTGCCACTGAAGGGAAACTTCCAAGTGCCAGCTGAGAACATCTCCCCAAATACAGTCTGTTCATTTCTGAGTCACTTCCCTGTTGATTCCAAAATGCTACAGCACTGTCTAGCTTAACTCACAGGATGGATTTCAGTGTTGGACAGGACCCTTGGAAACCCAATGGAAAAAAATAGGATATCGAAGAAGAAAGCACTTTACCCCTCAGCTCCAGTGATTTCCACCAGCAAGTTTTGCTCCTGCTAAAGCAAAGGCCGTGCTAACAGGAAAGAAACACACCACAAGTCTCAGATGCAGCATCAAAGAACAAAGAGAAGCAAGCTACAACAACTCATCTACAGTGTCTCAACACAAAAATAGAACAGAACCACTTGTGGCTAATTCACCAGTTGCTGGGCAGGTACAAGGCACTTCAGTGCAAGGCTAGCTAGAATAGAACCAGCTTCAGGAAATCACAACGTGCCTCCCCATACCCTTCTAGATCTCTTTCAGCTACATGACAGCAGTGTGCAGTCTCCAGAGATTACTGAACACAGCACAAAAACTCAGATTAAGCCCTGATAAATTTGCAAATTCAGACACAGCCCAAGCAATAAAAGAAATCAGTACTGGCCAGGCATCTCCTGCCAGCACGATTGCAGTTTGAGTCATTTGTGCTTCGAAGGAGAAAAATGATTCAGAATCATAGTTCTAATAGTTCTGCACCACCAAAAACGGTAGGTGACCTGCAGGGATGTACCATGTCTGAGAGAGAGCCCCATGTCTGACAAACACACTGAGAGCCTGCAGACATTTGCAGCTCCTCAGGAGGGAACTATTCAGATAGATGTACAATGAAGATTTGTGCAAGCATAGCTTTGGGCGCACACAAACACCACAGCATTCAAACAGTAAAGTGAGCGTGCACTTGAAACATCTGTAGGCTGTAAATTATGTTGCTTGGGAAAATAATATTATTCAGGGCTGCCAAAAGGGCCGTTGGATCAGAGAAGACTGAAATAACCAGATTTCATCATTAGAGGGGGGGTATGTCAACTTAAAGAGGACCTAGCTACTATCAGGTAGGGATAGGGAATAGGGAATATATGTATATGTATAGGGAAACATTTTCCACGTCACATTTCCTATGTACACACAGATCCCATATCCCACAGGCCAGCAAAGGACATTCCAGATCAAATGGAATGAAAACAAGAAGTGGCCAGTAAAAGAGCAGAAGAGGCAACAAGATTAGATGAAGTTCCAGGTATGAATGAGGCCAGCTGTGCCCTTCTTCCAAAGGAGAAAGTCTTCTAGGTTTTCCCCCTATGAGGTTAAAGTGTTTTTCAGTCCGTTTTGCTAGAAGATGATTGCCCCAAACGTGCAGTTGGAGGATTTGGGAAAGATACAGCTAAATCTGGACCAATTGATCAATACATTTCATTCAGTAATTGCTAGTGGATGAAAAAGTGGCTCTGAAAGGGAGAAGTTTTGGTAAACACTGAAGATTAAAACAAAACTTCTGAAAGGAATAACCCCAAGTGAAGATGACTGCTGACACCTAGTGTGATGTTAAACACACTGCCACTGCCCAGGTAGGCCCAGCGTGACTGCAGCTCACTCTTACAGCAAAGAAGAGATTGCATGCACGCAGGTTTGGAAGGAAGGTAGGAAGGAAGGGAGGACAGGAAGACAACTCTTTGCTGTTCATTTAATTAATGTGAAACCATTCCGTGTGACTAAGAAAAAGGGTTAAGAAAAGTGTTCTTTTAAAAATAACTCCACAGACATTTCCAAAATGTCAGAAGACATTTTGAACGTGGCTTTAGAAAAGAAATCACTGTTTGTACTCAGTTTTCATTCTTATTTACATCTTTAATCCATACTTCACCGTGCCAGATCTCGAAACGATGGACAGAAGTGCAGGACTGCCCACCTGTGGTCTCTAAACCACACACAGAGCTACACCACACAAACATTAATTCTGATGGCACTCCTACAGCTTTGTCCAATTTCATCTAAAGAATTTTCAGAACGATACAGCACAGTGCTGAATTTCACTTGTTAAATCCTTACATTTTATCTGTCCCAACTCTTACATTCAAATGCTGTCAGTGACAACGGCTCCGTGCAACTTCTGTAAAAACAAACCATGTGTTTCCCCTCTGTTTTCTCACATGCTTTTCTCACACAGATTTTAAATAAAGCAACTGGAGCCTATATATAAACGCTCATCTGTTGAACACTTCAAGCTATTTGTTTCATTGGGTGATACATGGAAGACTTGAAACTTACCTGTATGACTTTTTAATATCATCAGAAGTAGCATTCTTGTCCAGTCCCAGCACATGGTATAATGACTCTCCAGAGGTAGACAGCGAGCGTTGCCTCTGGTCTGCCATCTTGGACTAACCTGAACAGAGAAATGTCCCTGCCAAAAAAAAAACCAAAAAGATGACGTCAGTAAATGCCTTAAACCAGAAGCACAGACCTTAAACAAATCAGCCCTGAAATTGGAGGCTCTGGGGTAAGAAACTTATGTGAAAATTCATGTTTTAGATCTTAATGGGCTTTGAAGAGAAAAGGTTCTTAACATATGTGGAAGTATAAAGGTTGCAAGAAAAATAATCAGGGAATTCTCAGCAAAAGCAACACTTTTCAGCACAGATCACACACCCCACAGTCACTGCTGTATGTACTCAACTCCACTCTTTAAAAAAACAAACTCAAAGTCAACAGCTGAGGTACAGCTGTAAGAGTCACACACCCATCCCTATTGCTATTTCATTGTCTTTCTTAGGCTCACTATTATTTACTCCCAATAACACCTACATGAAAAACTGGACAACTGACAGGCTGCTGGTAGATGGAGGCTGCCTTCTGCACCACAGAGGTGAACTCAAAAGTTCCAACTCCTTAAACCAGGGTTTTTATTTGCATTTTCCATTGCATGCATTCCATACATTAAAAGAAAAAACACAACCACCTCCAGAAAACCACATCTTATCACTGAAACCAGGCACAGCAGAATCCTTTAGCCAAAATCCAACAGAAGTAGGCCAGTGATACCCTGAGAGAGAGAGAACACCTGCCTGCTTTGGGAGGAGGCAACCTGCCCTGTAATAACATCAAGTTGTGAATCAAACATTTAAGACACGTGCTACATAAACCCTACTGCTGGAACTTGACTTAACCTCCTGCTCTACAATCAGACATGCAGGACCCTCGAGGTGCCCCCTGAGCCACAGACAGACATGGTTATGTCCTCTAACATCCTTAGCAGCTTAGCATTTGCCATTCTTTAGCTGCAGAACTGCAGCAAGGATGAGCATTGAAGGGAAGACTATTGGCTATTTTTGGATTATGTCATTACAGTTAGCCCACACCAGATTATACAGACTTTGAAAAAGATATTTAAAGCACCAGACTTTTCTAATTTAACCCTTTATCTTATATAATAAAGCTAATAACTTCAGGTTCCAAAAAGCTACCTCCAAGAACTACCCTCAGACATTGCTTATTTCACTACTAAGTTCTTTATATGCTCTCAAAGCAGTGACATGCTTCAAAAAAATACCAGTTCTGTTTCTGCCAACACACAGGTATCATCACTCTTGTACAGGGTGACTAAGAGTCACAGGCACCGCACCTTCCCTGCTCATCTCTGAGCCTACCAGTAACTGCCCAGGTGTAGCAGCTTTAAATCAGTTTAAGACTGATACCTGTGTCCAGTTTCTTTAAATGGAATGCACCTGCTGAACTTGTAAGTTTAATTAAATGTTATCTAATAAGGAAGCTTATAAATTAATAATGATGATACCAACAACACTGAAATGTATGCAAAACCTGGAAGGTAAATATGTCTTTTTCTTTTAAAAACGCAGCTGCTGCAAACAATCCATAGAAGAGGAGTGGAAACTTATTAAGAAATAGGGCACCCACAGGAGGCACAGCCCTCTGGGAGCAGCTTTTCACACCAGCAGCCTTCCCTGCCCCCTCTACCTAAGCAGTCCCAGTGCTGAGGTCAAAGACTGCTGATCCTGACGTGGAGCTGGTAATCTAGCTAATCACAGCGCACAGCTGCCCTGCACTGCCTCTTCCACCCATGGCCAAAACCACCTCCCCTTCCTGACACCCATCCTGGGACATTCTCCCAGGCAGCTCCTGCCATACCCAGCAGCATCCAGCCCAAGGAAGCTTCTCTACCACCCCGTCACAGCGCTGCCTAGAAGTCTGTTGCTCTATTCAGTCCTAATGAGCTTCCTTCCTAGTCAGTCCAACATGCCCTGGGTGCACAGATGCTGCAGATCACAGGTACAGTCCCTGTGTTGATTAATCAAACCTCCACTGCAAAACTGGGCCAATGGGTTTGGCAAAAACAAATTCAGCTTGAACCAGCTGTGTCTGTCAGTCTGCAGGCTGCCTGTCAAGAATAAAGAGAGACACAGGAATAACATTTCCTACTGCTACAGTTTTTAATCACTGCAATCTGATAAGTTCAGGGTACCTGGGGTTCAGTGCAATGGGGTGCCTGCATTTTCAGTACCAGAATGAAAAGGGCACAGGCAGAAGAACAGAAGACGAGGTGCAAACTGGAATTCATCTGGGAAACTTGTTATTTCAAGGAACAGAACGGTCTTATTACAATGAATGTAACCTTCAGCTCTTCAAACATGGAACAGAATTAGAAATACAATAAAGCTGCAAGCTTTTTGCGTACAGAACACTCCATAAAACAGGATATTACTTGTCCCACTGCTTTCACAAGTGGCTCTCATTCACAGCACCAAAAGCTGCTATGTGTTTTTAAGGAGGGCTGCATCCAGCAGTAACAAACCATCTGCTGCATGTTCTCAACAAGCAGGATTCCCTCAAGAGGTTTCTCTCAGAAGGCTCTGAAGAAAGGTAATCCCCCGGATTAAACAGCAGTTTTTAACCATCTGTGTACCAGCACAGCCTGCATCAGCCAACTCGAACGGGAAACACACCTGCTGGCAGCACAGCCACAACGGGGTCATCGGTGCCATCTCAACAGAAAGATTTAGATTAAACCTGATTGGTGATCTGAAACCTGGCCTTAACATCTGACAGACATCAGTGGTAAGCTGGGCCCTTTTATAACCTGAATTTAACTAAGTAAAATAGCAAACTGCAATGACAGCAAAAAGAAATGGGAAGTTTGGTGCCATTCCAGGGCATTCACACACACAGAACATCCCAGTGAGCGCCAGCACCAAAGATGACAGCAGGTCAGGCAGCCAAAGGCAGGACTAAAACTTTAATTTTGGCTTCACGAGCAGACAGAATTCTCTAAGCAACTTTGAGCTTTCTTTCCTCAGTGTTACACTGTGTGTAAATGGATTTATTTTTTTTTAGCTACAAGAAATCCAAAACTACAGTACTCACCTGGTACCTAGTTTGCCTATTCTAAGACAAGCAGTAGCTGCCTCCACACACCTCTGGAACAGGATCTCCTACAAAAGACAAAACAAAAATAAACCACGTTTTCACTAACTCATGCTGAGGACTTGTAGCAAAGTTTTCATCCCATCACTTCAACTGAAAGCAGCCCAATACTGAGGCCTTCAGCTTGATGGACGCAGTCACACGCTCAGCCCTTCCCACAGCACGGTCAGCTGGCAGCAGGGAGCACATTCTGAGCTCTGTGTTTCCAAGATGCTTGCAATCACACACTGCCTTGTGACAGAAGTCCAAAACAAAGATTATTTCTATTGCCCAAAACGCACTGTAGTAAATCTCCATGGTGTCACGTATTCAGACGTGATGGGCTGTCAGGTGAAGGTACAAACACACTGAGGTGCAGACCCAGGGGCTGTGTGCTTCTATCTGTAGCTTCAGCCTCCCTTCCCAAGCCTCCTACTACACAAAAGACAAACACACAGCTAAAATGAGGCAGCTCCGAGCACAGAAACCATAACAACTGCTATCTGCTCGAGAGCCCAGCCTTCTGCATCTCGGGCAGCTGTACTTAAAACAAGAGAAGTGTGTTTTTTAAGTCTGGGTAATCTGTAATGTTGTTAGAGAGAGACTGCTAAAGGAGCTTAGCTGATGTGAGGGACTGCAAGCTGCAGCTGAAGAACCAAGTCTCACTTCAGCATACAAGGAATGGAACCCGAGAGGATCCAGCATCACAAAGCACCACTCAGTCCCTTCAGTGGTGGAGGCAAAGCTGCACCAATTGCTGCAGAACACGTGCAGGTAAGAGAAGAAACGATCTAAGAACCATCGATTCCCTGTATATTTTCTACCTCTTAAGTGTGAGGATCAGAAGAAAAGAGGAAAGAAGGCTGACATCAGCTAACAGACAGGAAGGCCACCTGAACACACACTGAGACCAGCAATGGCTTGAAGCCACAGCAAGGTCTGTAACACAAATGGGGGACAGGCTCGGGAAAGTTGCCTGTTCTTCCACTGTCTCACCTGCACCACAACCAGCTCTTCTAACCTCATTCGTCCCACAGATTTGAATCAGGTCAGACAATCACTTCTCCTCACAGCCATGAGCCACCTCTCAGACCTGAACGCCTGCCTCTGTCTGCTCCCACCTCTCCCAGAGCTGCTATCATCCAACAATCATAGAACAGAACTGCCAGCCCCCAGCCCCGCACCTTATGGACACGTACTGCACCACACTTACAGGTAATTAAAGAATGACATCAGGAGCTGCTCACCAAGCCATACCACAGCAAGCTGCAGGCATCCCCTTCTGGCAGCAAGCCCCACCTCCCCACTGTCTGCAAGTCTGAGCAGAGACAGCATCCATCATTAACAACCCTGGGCTACGCGGAAACTTGTAACAAACTTAAGGGCAGTGATACCAGCCTTGTTCCCCTAATTAGCTTAGCAGATTAAAATTCAACCATGCAAGTCTGAGGGCCGACCTGTTACAAAAACCTGTGACCTTGTACTTACACAAGGGTGAGTTTCAAACACCCTGGAGAACGGTTCCCACACCACAACCAAAACACCAAAGCATCAGCTTCCCATCTTCCACCCCTAATTACTAATTACTCCTTACGTGATTCTTTGTGCCTTCCCTACTTTGGGTTCCTTTAGGAAAACATTACTGTTTATGGCACGACAGCAGTTTACATGGCAGTGTGCAAGTGTCACAATCCACACGTGGCTATAAAAAAAACAACTGCATCTGCTTACTCAGCTGTGTTAAAGTCTAAGGGAAACCAGCAGTTCTGCCGGCCCACCTTCTTATCACCCTTGCTTCTCTATTAAAAACCTCTGCAGTGCTTGAATCACCGACTTCTCATTGCATGTGAGTGCATTCGAACCAACAGGAGAAAGCACTGCTCGCTGCTGGTGAGCCATGCTAAAGGCACTGCTTTCTTACAAACAGCAGCACCTGATCTCCTGGCCTTTTCCAGCCTTAATGATTCTGGGATGGCCCTGATCCGATGATTCTGCTGCTGTCATTGGTGGGGGCAGATGGAGAGGCCCCATGGGAACAGGTGAGCACGGCAGGAGCAGGGACAGACGTTACTCTGCAACTGCTCCAACCAAACACACCAATCTTCCTATTAAAAAGTGACAAAAACACAAAGAGAGCAGAAGCAAACAGCAGAATGCACACAGCTGAGCTCCCAGATCCAACCATACCCAAGCACGGCGCTCACAAGGAGCACCAGGAGCCAATGGAAGCACTCTCTGGAGTTGGATCCCATTTATTCCTCCTTTGCAGGGTAACTACACCATCTCCCTTCCCAATCTGGACAGCAAGCAAGCAGCTGAATTTCTCTCCATCACTTTTATCTCATGTATCCAACGGGGTCTTCCCTGCCCAAGGAGAGGAGTGCCTGTCACACGTACCCCCAGGTGTGAGTGCTTCCATCCCGAAGGCTTTGCCTTTAGCCAAGTGTAAAGGTCAAGCACCCCCTCCTGCCAGCTGCACTTCCCCACTTCTGCTGGTGCACAGGGAGGGGATGCCACCGTTTCCCCATTTCACTTCTCAAAGAAACTGCCAGAGAAATGGATGTGCTCATTTCCCCCTGTGACAAGCAGAAAGCACAGGCCTTCTTTACTACATCAATGAAACAAAGGCAAAAAAGCACCATGGGTTTGCCATCTTCTTAGGGCCAGACATGAAAACGTGAAGGGCCCTTCCAACTTAAGGCAGTTGGTGATTCTATCACCATAAAATGGGTTAAGAAAAGATTTTTGTTATTGAACCTGAACTCCCTGGAAAGCACAACGCCATTCCTTCCCTGGAGACACCTGGTTGGTGCTGTGGGGGACCTCATAACGCAGATCCGTGTCAGTCTGTGTTCAGGGCTCGGCTCACTGCCTCTGCCGAGTTCCGAGCTCCCAACACCCAAAATGAAGCCCAGCAGTTGGCCAAGAGGCCTTCATCTGAATGGACACTTTCTCATGGGAAATAAACTCGTTGGTATTTTCTAATTATACGGAGCCATTTCATCAACAAGAAGATTTTACACTACCCTCCCTCCTACAGGCAGCGCACCGATGGTTACTGCTGTTATCTCAGCCTGCAAACATTCCATCCGCAATCCATGAGATGAGCCACATCCTCACAGCCCCGCTCAGCCTAGCCTACATGAATAAAGACACGAGCCCACCATTTAGAAATAATAAGGAGACTGAGAGGGGTGCTTGTCCTGCCATTCCCCGCTACCTGGCTGTGACAACAGCAGCAAGGCTCATTCTGTGGCCTCATCCTGCACAGTCGGCATGCAAGGAAAAGCCCCTCCTACATAGGAGTTCTCCCAGCGGTGCAACTGGGATTACAAACACAGCGCCTAAACACGCATGCATTCTATAAACTTTCTTTTTTCCCCACCTGAAGTAACAGAGCAAAGCCAGGCACCTGCCTGCTTTCTGTAGCTGACGTTTCAGCTCCATGGTGCTGAGTGCTGTTCAAGCAGTGCTGTCCTCACAGTGCAGTGGTTAAGCTCTCCCAGGCCTTACAGGGTTACCACTGAACAGCATTTCCTACACCCATGCATTTAAGCAACCTCGTAACAGCAAGGAAGGAAGAATGGAAATCATCACTGGGAGATAATTCTTAACAGCAAGAGGCTTTGTGCAGAAGATGCCAACAGCACAAGGCACGGGAAGAAGCGTGGTTTTAAGATAAGGGGCAGGAAATGGGGGCAGAGGGCTTGCACCTACAGCACAGCTGGAGGAGACACTGGGTGCATCATCCGAGGGGCTCCGTGCAGCTGCCATCCCATTGCAGGGCCAGGAGCCGACACGGGGCCGCATCCATCGCCATCCAGTCCCACAAACCACGCTGTGTGCTTGGGTAGCTGTAGCTGTGCACCTCCGCCGATTCCACCTGCCTGGCTTTTGTAAGTTTACAGCGCGTGGAGCGATTTCTGCGAGTGCTGTGGGGATGAACTCAGGGCATGCAGAAATCAGGAACTTCGGCAGGAAAGAAAGAAGACTGAGGGGGGTGGTTATTACAGAGAAGAGATATTTCCTATTGCCCAGGCTCAACGCTTCCGCTCTTCGCGCCGCTCAGTGCTCAAAACACTCTCTGTCAAACTGAATGCATCTTTTCCCAGCAGTAACTTCGGCGCCTTCTAAAGGAACCCATTTGTCACACCGAGCCCCCAGGATCAGCAGATCAACGTTCTAAAGAGATGCAGTCTGTCACCTGATTCTCTCCCATCGCTCAGCCCAATAACGTGCTGCAGTCACACCTGGCCGGGCTGCAGCCTCCCTGTCACAGACACAGTCAGGTCAGTGTCGGAAGGAAAGCAGTCCTGCAGCTCAGGAGGAGCGAAGTGGGAGCAAACCTGGAGCAGCCGAGCCTTGTGTTCCATGTGTGCCATGCGCTCAGACAGTGGCACAGAAACAATGTGAGATCACAAAATATTTCTGAGCATAAATACAATCGCTGAAATATTACTGCCATCGCAGTAACAGAAAGTCCTGTGAGAGGAGCAACGACAGATGGAAGGGAAAAGAGTATTTTCGTCTGAAATACAGCCAAAAATTCAAAGGCTCAAAAAGGGAAAAACAAACAGAGCTGTGCAGGTTTCTACTTTTTGTGCCCTCAGATTGTCAGTGAGCTCTGGACCCGACTGGGGTTTTTATTGCTACTCTGGACTTACTGCCTGCAGCTCTTCAGCACAACACAGCAACAGTTTGGGAGCAAAAAGACAGTGCTGCAGCATCTCTGCTTCCACTGAAATGCCACAAAGGAGGGAGGGAAGGGAGGAAACAAACTCCTTTTTGTCTGCAGAACGTCTCACCTCCCAGCACTGAGTTATCCCAGAGCAGACCCTGCACGCCAGCGCTGCCAGAAGTTGCCCTGAAGTCCTTTGGACACCGCAGGAAAATTGCTCTTTCAGTCCACTCTGCAATCAATTTCTCTCCCAGCCCAACCTGGGCAATCCCTCTCTTTCCTCCCTCCCGGTGCGCACTGCACTTAAATTATTAGAAGCAATTCATTTGTGCAATTGAGTTTGGCACCTACTCCTCAGCCACCTTATGCTGGACCTCCCCCGTTTTCTACCAAAAACCAACAGCTGCCACGAAACCTCCCAAACCCCGTGCTGGAACTGCAGCTGATGCGATGCTCCCACACACACGAGGCCAACAGGACCCACATGAGGACACTAAGAGAATTCCTGCACACCGGTGCCACCGCACGCATTGGAGCACATGGCCTTCTTACAGCTGTACTGCATGAGAGTGGCTATTCAGCATGCCCAGCAGCATCTCCCACATGAACACCTCCATAAAAGCAAACCCTGTGATAACGCCGCTCGCTTTGCAGGTCAGGTCTGGCTCTCACCTGGCTTCCCAAGCAGGAAGCTCCAATGGCATCGTTCTGCAGGCAGCAATAAAGTCAGCAGCATTGTGTCAGCCAGCAGAGAGGTGTCGGTGAGGGATGGGCACAAAGGCAGAGCGCTGCCTCATCCCTCCGCCGTTCCCACTTCTATGGTGCATCCCCACAGCATCCTGCCCGGAATCCTTAATGCCAACACCGCCCAAATAAAGGGAATTACGCTGCGTCCGCAGCTTTGTGGCTGGAAAGCCTTTCTGGAGATACGTCACCCGTTCACAGCACCGTCACCAAGCAGTCACAAATTACACAGAAAAGCATCACAGGGAACGACGCAAGGAAGGGGAAGCGCACAGATCCCCCCCAGTCATCGCCAGCCGCTGCTCACCCTTAACACAAACACCCCGCGTGCAGAATTCAGCTCTCCAGGCCCCGCTCTGTGTTTTGGGGGGGGGGGGGGGGGGGGGGGAGGGGTCTCCTCAGCCCCGCACCGCAGCACCGCCGCTTCCCGGGCTGCCCGCGGCCCGACACGAGGCTCCCACGGAAGGAGCCACGCCGCCCGTCATCACCGTTATTACAGCCCCCCCCCCCAGCCCCGCAGAACGCAGGGATGCTTCGCTCAGCACAGCGGCTCGCTGCCCCCCCCAAACCCCCCAATACCCCGCCGGGCCCCGCCGCCCGGTTCCGTCGCGGCCCCACAACCCCCGTGCCGCTCCTGCCCGCTCCTTCAGCCCCGCGGCGGCCCTTCGAGGCTCCGTCCCTTCCCGCCTCTGTTTTCGCCCCATCCCCCCCAAGCCCCGCACGGCCCTTCAGGCCCCACCTCCCGGGGCACGGCCTCCGTTCGGGCCGCACAGCCGGCGCCTCGACCCCAACCCCCCCCCACCACCTCGGCTCGGGCCCAGCGCTACGAAGCCAGGCCCGGATCGGCCCGGCGCTCACCTGCGCCCCGCGGGAGGGCGGGAGGGCGGGGAGCGGGGGGCCGCGCAGCCCCGCGAGGGGGGGGGGTGGGCGGGGCGGGGCAGGACTCGGCCCGGCGGCTGCGGCTGGCGGCGCGGCGCCCACAGCGCTCCGCAGCACCGGGACCCGGCGACGCTGAGCGCGGGCGGGCGGGGGGGGAGGGGCCTGCGCGGCGCTCGGAGCGTACGGCGCCTGCGCGCGCTGTCCCGCCCACTCGTCCCCGCGCGAGCACGCGGAGCCCCGCCTCTCCCTGCCGGGAGCGCGCAAAGTTAGCGCGGAATGGAGGGGATGGAACGCGGGGGTGCGCGCTGAGGGACGCGCCCTGTTGCTGACCGGGAGAGAGAAAAGAGGCCACTACGGAGAGACGGAGTGGTGAAAAAAAAAAAGTGACTTCCCTGACCGGGAATCGAACCCGGGCCGCGGCGGTGAGAGCGCCGAATCCTAACCACTAGACCACCAGGGAGGGCTACTTGCGTCCTATGCTACGTTTCCCTAAGCCGAAGCACGGAGCTTCAGCGGGCACTTTTTCTAATCAGCTGTTTCTTGGTTTTGCTGTTGATCTGCTCAACGCTGCTCCGTGGGACAGAGCAACCCCGCTCCCTGCAGCCTCCAACCCTCTATGTAAACCTCTCCATTTCGTGCTCCCCTGCAAACCGCCTTGTATTTAGGTGCGGGTGTCCCTCAGCCCCTGCAAAGCAGCACGGTTTCCTTCTGATGCCTCAAGTGGCCTCAGTGATGTGCGACGAGCTTTCTCAAACCCCGTCCTTCACCGTGCATGAACCACAGAGGCAGCGGGGCTCCCTCTGCTGCCCTTCCAAACCCAAGAGCGGCTCCCAGCCCAACTCACACGGCCACAACTTCGCCTCCACGACGACCGCTTCGATCAGGAGCTGCCGGAGCTTCCAAGTTGCTGCTTGATTCCCTGCGGTCTCAAGCCGTGCACGTGAGCCAGCACCACAGCTGCTGCTTCTCCACCTTACGCTGCCCCAGCTCCAACTGCTGTCACTGCTCGGGAAGCCCGAGGCACCGGTAGAAAAGGGAGCAACGTGACATTGCATGGCGCAAACGTGGGTTTGCCACTGCCACTTGAAAGAGAAAATCAAAGCATGAACACTTCTTAATGCATCGCTTCATGAGATGCAGGGCGGGCAGAGGGATGCTCCGTGCCTCACCCCTGCAGGAGGCTGGGACTTCCCTGCCAAGTTCACCGCACGCACCTGAAAACAGACTGCGGTAGCATTACCCAGAACAAGACAAAAACATTCACCCCGTTTTCTCCCAAAGGAATGCTTTATTGACAAGATTCCTCAGAATTGATCTGCCAAGAGAAACAGTTTCAGACCCAACCTCCAGCAGCGCCCGTCTCACCGCTCCTCGTGCAGAGGCCAGCTTTGGTCAAACAGGGCGGGCTGGGAAATGATGCTCTGCTCCTCCTACAGCACATCTGCCTGCTCCTCACCCCGAGGGTCCCCATCAGGAGGGGAGCAGGGGTGGGGAACGTGGGGATTAATCAGCAGAAAAGTGTCAAAACTTGCTTCTCTAAGGAAAGGTCAGGCAGTTCAGTCCCTTCGGGGTGATAAACCACTAAAGCTACCAGATATGTACATAGGCAAGCCTAAAGACCTGAATAAGTCCCACTTGGCCTCTAAGGCACAGAATTGCTCACTCTACATGGAGGTACCTTGCCTAGAATAAGCTCAGGCCTCTGTAAGACAACTCACAACTTATCAGCTCCCAAGCAACGAAGCTGGGCATCAAAAGAGCAAACCGTCTGCTCTGGGAAACGGTGAGCTCTGTGACTCCCTGCTGGTTTTGTAAACCAAGGTTACAGCCGGGGCTTTCAGCTGAAAAACCCACACACTTACAGTCAGATGTACCAGACGGAGAGGCCCAGAGAGAGCAGAGTCCTTCCAGTACAGCACAGTACTGCGAGCAACAGCTTTGTCCTTTTTAAACTTGGCCCTGTTGCTCACAGCCTTCAGATTTCTTTTCCTTCAAGAACAAAAGCTGAGAAGGGAGAAGCAAGTTTTATACACCGGGCAATAGAGTGCACCACTGAAAGTTTACACAACAACTGGCTCACAAGCATGCTGCTACTACTGTATGATGCAAAACTCCAGTGCTCAATATCCAGCTTTATAATCCTTACAGTCTTCTCTATAGAAAACAAACAAACAAAACATAAACAAGTAAAGCATAAGGTGATGTAAGGCTTGCAATTCAGTTTCAGAGTCCAAGGGAGCATTTCCCTAATATGATGCCAAAGCTTTTTGTTGTTGTTGTTGTTTTTAAGCTTTATTTCTTTAAAGTTCATTGCATTTAAAAATAAAGGTCTTAGTTTTGTTAAAGCTAGAGCATTAGTGTAACAACGAGGCAGCTGCTAAGTGAAGTTTCCCTCTTGGAAGCCCAGAAAAACAACTGTTTGCCCCATTTAACAGACTACGCCAGTGAGAGCTGGAGGAAGCAGTAACAGGAGAAGCCTGGGAGATCAGGGAGTAGCTGCATGGCAAGCCCTGCACAGAGAACACAGCCAGAAGCTGAAGCTAAGATGCCCCTCCTCTTGGTTTCTCCTCTAACTGCCCTCCTCACACTGCACATGGCAATTTAACTGTTCCAAGAGACAACAGAAGCAGAAAAAAAAAAATAATAATGTTTTTTCTACACCAGTGGCATTTCTGAGCTACTTTAGGGAAACTCCATCTTCAGTGCTCTCCCAAAAGGACAGCACCGTGATACAATTCATCTACAAACTTTAGTGTAAAATATTATCTGTGTACAAAACTTTGCATTCTCTTTATTTGACTTAGATCCAGCAGCAGTGTCTATGAATGAGTTATGGATCTCTTCAGACTGGCTCTCAGCCCCTTCATGGATTTGCATGTTGTTGCTGTTGTGAAGGTTTGGGAGGGAGGAGGCTTGCTCTTGGAGTCGTGCACAGCTGTGCAAAGCCACACTGCAGGTCTAGAAAGGAGCGTTGTCCTGCGGGGGCTTGTCTCCAGCTGAGGGGGACTGGAGTCCATCAGTGCTGTTTTCCCTGCTGCCCACCACTCTAGACTGAAAGGAGAGAAGCTAGTTAGGATAGCAAGAAACCAGTACTGAGATTACCAAGCCAATCTCCTTCGTCAAGGTCACCTACTGTAGAGCAAAGACTCCATGCATCTGAGAAGCCATTTGCCTACACAGTAGCTTACAAAACACTATAGAAATTAAAATTTCTGCTTAAGGCTTCACACTGTATACATACAAGACAAAGCAGATAGTTACCTTTATGGTTCCAACTCTATCTTCAAATGACTTGAAGGTTGCAGAATTCCTTGAAGAAAGAGGAAAACAATTAAAAAAAAAATCAAAACAAATTAGCTCTTAAGTAAACCAAACCACAGAGTGCCTGGGCTCCCATGCAATGCCAGAACACCAACACTCACAGCTCCTCACCATGTCAGGCCTTTGCACAAATCTCTCAGGCGCACCAGTCAAAAACCCCACATACAAACTCTGAAGGAAAACTTTTCTGCCATGTGCAATCTATTCATAAGCTAAAAAGTTGAGGGCAAAAAGTCCTAGCTGGCTAGGGAATCAATGCATGACACGTAGAGAAGAAACTAGTCCTTAGTCCTTCAACTAAAAGCATGCTTTCTTAAATAATGGAAATGAAAAGCTGACAAGGGTTTCAAAAAAGGCTTCACTTTCCCACCTTGCATCCTGCTGGCAGGAAGGGGAAGGGCCACATGTCTGAGCCTGTGGGCAGTTCTGTTACACAAGGTGTGGTTGTAACATCAGGAAACTCATAAAAATCCCAGCGTGATACATTGATCAGCAAAGAAAGGCAGGTCAGTTGTTTGACACTGACAGGTGGCTTTGCTGGTGAATGTTTCCAGAGGAGGGCTGAGCAGAGAGCTCTGCTGGACAATGAAGTCATGCAGAGTCTTCTCCCCAGGACAGACTGCATAAGCACCATGAGCTGGGTGACAACAAGCCTCATCTCAGGTATTTTCATCCAAATCAGCACTTTACATTTCTGCCACAAAATGACATCTGTTGATCAGGAATGTGGGTTGACAGAGAGAGGGCTTCTGCGGGCCTTGTCCAGCTCTGGTGATTGCTTCTCTTAAAGGATCACCATCTAATGTACCACAGAGGCACTCTGAGAAGGGCACGTAGCTCCTGAGGTGGAGACGGAAGACTTAAGTTAGGATTCAGTATTAGCTGTGCTGTAAATGGCAAGAAAAAGGCTGTCATCCCTCCCTTCCTGGGACCTCTGAAAGCTGCAGATTCCAATTAGACTTTGGTACAGTTGCAACACTGCACTTAATCCAAAAACAATGCAGGTGCTAACAACCATAAGGAGAGATGGAGTAAAAACAAAAACCCCGAATCACTTAAACTTCAGGGCACAGTTACCCCATCCTCTGAGCAGTGAAGCACTCACACAAATCAGAACACACAAAAAAAGCCACCAACAACAGTCAGCTGTAGTCTCCCACCAACCCCACTGAGGAAACACGGGTGTTTGTGACATTACCTCATTGCTGGCATACTTATCGAGTGGCGAATGGAGTAACTGCTGCTCGGAAGCATTCAGAACAAGGAGGAAAAGGTTAAATGACAGTTTTAAACAGAAGCCACGCACGAGCAGCACACCCTTAATCCTGCCCATACGCAGGCTGCTGAGGACAAGCACAGAGCTAAAATCCCTCTTTTCCCCTTCTTGACAACAAGATATTTAGAACAGGGTTTTCCAGCTATGGCCAAGACATGAGAGGTCAGGTGCCAATGATCAACAGCAGAAATTGAAAGCGGGGACAACCCCTACAGGACAAAAAGATGCACAGCTGGGCTGTCTGCACGGAGCTACACTAATGAGTGGGGTTTTATGAGTGCTGGTTTCTGCCAACCAGCTGTCCCAACACAAAGCTGACAAAGACAGAAAAAGCACGCAGGAAGTGCTGCCAAAAGGTATGCTGAGTTGGTGCTACCAAACCAGCAAGGTGTTAGAAGTTGTTCAGGAGTTAAGAAGAGCCTTCCAGCTACAGCTGTACCATATGGCAAGAACTGCAAACTGCAATCACGACACAAAAGTCAACTGCCAGGATTGAGCTGGGTTTCTCAATCCGTGTCAAAAGTGTAGGCAAGGCTTAAATCATCAGCTGCCCCTTTAAAGCCTGCAAGGACTTGGCACAGAAACATCTGCTCTGAGAGCAACCTTGGAGATATCTTACCTAAAGGAATGCGAGAAGGGGTGAGCCCTGAGAGAAGCCATTGACAGCATAAAAGAGAAAAGGGAAGCAACAGTCAGGCATTGTGCAGATCTGAATGCTAAACGCAAGGCAGCTGAGCAGGGACACAGTTGCAGGATCATGGGACAGTAAAAAAAATATCATTTCCTTAAGAGGAAGCCTCTCAAAATAAATTAGAGAAGCAAGTGAAAAAACCAATTGCTTTTCATTAACTCACCCCAGACTAAGTGGTTTTCCAAATGACAATAACAGCACCTAACCACACTTACCCACCCATTGCTTTTACTTGATTTTTTTTTTCTTTAGAGCCTGTTTTCCTAAGCTAAGGTTTTGCCAAGCACTAGCTGATTTGATAAAAATACTTCCTTCCCCTCTGAGCCGTGGCACAAGGACAGCAGGGCCAGGCTTTCTGGCTGAGCCCTCCCATAATAGCAGCCTGCAGCGGGTGCCTGCGTTACCTTGCCAAGGCTGCAGATCTCAGAGTTACAGCTCAGAGAACAAACAGATCTCAGCGTAATAAAGATAAGAATACCTGGATAAAAAGTATCATGCATACTCGACACACATACACCCATTTTTAAAGTGAATCATTTGCCACCACGTTACAAGTTTCCACATCTGGTTTCGCAATGCAGCTCTGTCTCAGTCTGAAGTTACAGGCTAAGCTTTCCTACTGCCAGTACTAAGATTTCCATTTTGAAGAGGCTTCTCCTTCTAGAAGCAGCATTTTATTCCACTTCAATATCATTTTTGTCTCTGCAGCTGGAAGCAGTCACAGCAAGTTGGATGTGAAGTGCTTGGCAAAGGACACAAGGGCTTTTCCTTCCAGCCTGAGCAACATTAGGCTTTGGGATTTCATTTCCCCTGTATCCAAGTTGGCCCTTTGGCAACACAGAGTCCTTGAGATGCTGTCTGTGCGTGTGAAATAAATTAACTTCCTACTTGCTGTTTGTTAAAGGAGAAGAGCACAGATAACAGGTCCGTGCAGCATGCTGCTCTGCATGCAATACCACAAGCACTGGTAGACCTGGAGACATCTTGGCAGTGACCCTTTTTCCTCCAATCGTAGGGATTTAAAATTTCTTTACATTCAGGAGTTTGGGGCTCCATCTTACAGTAAGTGTGCCTGTAGTATTGTAGACAGTAGTGAACTCAACCAGACACCGCAAAACGTGCTGGGAGACAAAAGCACAAAGCTTTTAGCTGGCAAAAAGAAAACACCTTCAGTTTGCAGTTTACTGGGGTCAGTAAAATGCAGGAACAGAACACCTAAAAGCCAGTTTACTTTTCAACTGGAAGTGGAGATAACAGAAAGAGCTGAATTGGCCAGGACTTACAAAAATCCCACCCATTAACTAATGCTGTTTTTGTTCCTTGTGGCAATCTAATAGAGCAAGAGCACTGATAAGTACATTTAGTGTATGGTTACTGCATTAACTTCACAATCTCTCCTTGCAATTATAACAGCCTTAACATATAGAATTATTTTAACCAGAATGCAGCAGCTCTGAAGATTTAACCCAGGGCCACGTTACTGTCTTTCACACCATTTCAGTCCACACATATCTAGTGGAATTATGACTACGCCCTCTGCATATCTAAGGAGATTGCCCACTTATCACACCTTCCTTGTATTTATCAACCGGTGAAGGCTGACTAAACAAGGAAATCCCTTCTGTTATCTCAACACTTCCAGTGCTGGAAAATAAACCTTCGTTACAAGAGAACTTGGAGTGGAAAGGGAAAAAGCAAGTACAGTAACTGAGGCTGTAGTGCTGGCTATGAGGCCTGGAACAGAGATTCTTGGAACACAAAGACCATCCCCCAGCAATCAGAGAAGTGATCACAGCAATATGACAGACTTCACTCTGGAAGCTCTGACTGCATATCAAAACCATGTAAAGTTTCACCTGGCTGGGGTGGAAAATGAGCCAGTTTCTGCAGAAGCTTACACTCAGAGCTAAACTTTGTTCAGAATTAGAGATATCAAGACTTGAATACAGCAGAGAGAATTTTCACTTATATATGCACAGAAAAACTAAAAGTCTTCATTAAAAAAATAATTATCATTACTGTGTTCCCCATAGGGCCATATATACAAAGCAAATCCTCCTGAAATAAATTTGGCGGGGATATCCTCAAGAAGCTGCCCGTTTCCCCATCCACCACCCAAAGTATTGCCTATAAAAAGGAATACGTGTTTTGAAATTGGTGACTAATGCTGAGCAATGCCACGGCTGCAATGGCCTGACGGGTGAGCAGTGAGCTGGGCCAGAACACACCAACAGCACCCCCCCCGTGACTGTGTCAGCCCACCTCCACCACCAAGACTAAGTCCCACTCCTCACTCAGCTGTGCACCCCTCCCTCCATCAGCTGTCCCAACCCTTTGTGCAGCCACATGGTGAATTTGTTCTGCCAGTGAAGAGGTGCCATGCCGACAAGATATTGATCCTGCACATCTTCTGGTGGTAATGCTGGCTCCGAAGCTCCCCATTTGATCCAGAGAGTACAGTTCTCATCCCTCTGCCACAGCAGCCTGACCAGACTGCAGAATTTAGAAGTTTACTTCACCATTACCAGCTTAGGAAGAGCTATTAGCACACCATAACACCTTGCACCAGCGTCTGTCTGCTGACGTCACAAGTGATTGTACATAAATATCTTCTTCCCAGAAAGAAGGTAATTTCCAGGACAGGAAAATTAAACCTTCAATACTGGAAGGAGTAGGAAGCCAGCCAGTCCTCTGCCAAATTCAGGCAAGTGAGATGCTGAAAATGTTCACCAACATTACCCTCCAGGAACACAGTAAATGACTCAGTGGGGAGAGATCTAGAACAAATCAGCACTATGTGATCAGAGGCCAACAAGTTCTTACCACTTGGGTAATCCCAGCCACAGTGGAATAGGAAACTCCCTACAAAGAACAACAGCTACCAATTCAGTCCAAGATCTGGAACATCATATTAAATTCAAGCTCTAAGAATTTTTCTTTAGTCATTTAGGTAGGTTGTAATTTCAAAATTAACTCTCAGTTCCAAGAAAAGCATCAGCAATATATTCCACGTGCAAAAATTTGCACAGCACCATTAATGGAGAAACAATCCTTAGCTTACATTTCTGAAAGCCAGTTCAATCATCAGTTCTAACCTTCAGCTTTGTTAACTCCCAGAGCCAGAACCCCTACCAGCAACTGAGGGAATCAGCTCTTAACTTTTCTGCCAAGAGAGTTTTAAATATGCAACTACTTCAGCTGCCATCTAAAGGAATCTAAATAACCACCAACCATGAAAAATTTTTAATATTATCACATCTTCTGCATCAGCTCACGTCTTCCAAACTGCATGACAACCACACTCAGAAGGCATGCTGCTCTCCTTCCTAGAAAACTGACACGTGAGGTTTGGAACTGCACGATAAGCAGCAGCCAGACTTTTGTTCACTTTAAAGCACACAGTAATAATCCCGTTCATATCTTAAGCCATAACCTCCATCATACAGTGATGAATGGAAAACATAAGTTTTAGTACTAGTTTCTTATATATGGTGAAAAAGCCGCAGGGAAACTATGACAGTAAAAGAAGGAAGGGAGCTAAGAATGTTCTACTGGTTCTGCTAAGTGGAATCACGCTGTTAAGTGCCTTGAAATGGGTTAAAGACTGGCTGAGGGGTAACAAATAAGTGTTTAATCTGTTCTGAACAATGATGTACAGGGCCACACTTAAGAAGGTGGTCCATCAACAGCAGTGTTGCCAACGAAGCAGAAAAATGGCAAAAAAAGCCTTGTTATTGTTTAAAGCTTCACTGCTTTTGAAACCGAGATCAAAGCACGAGAGCACAAAACAGAAACCTTACCTCATGTCCCCAAGTTTCCTGCTGATAACAGAACCTACATTGGAAAGGGCTGCTGAAGTCTTCTGTCCTGCTTGGGAAAGGGTTTCTTGAGTCTTCTTATAACTAAGTAAAGAAAAAAAAACAAACCAACCAGTTAGCTGAACTAACAGGGTTAGGCTCTGAAAGTGAGAAGCATCCCCCAGTTTTAAGAAGGAGCCCAGGTTAAAGGAAAGAAGCTAGGTTAGTGAGCTGTACTAACTTCACTGAAGGAGCCCCCTCTAGTCTTACATCTGTCTTGAAGTTTTAAGAAAGCAACGAGTGTAGGATTAACCTTTCCATACACTAACTTCTGTTATGTTACTATCTCAATCACACAGTCTTGAATTTGACAAACAATTGAAAAAGAAAAAAAAGCCAATTTTCTACATGGCAGCTTTCATACTATGGCACTGGAACCTATTTGCTCTGCTATTTTGGACACTGAGAAAATTAAGTGTAGGAATCAATTCCATAATACGCTTGGAGCCTTGAAGAAGCAAGTAATAGGTTGTGGTGTCAGGGTAGGGAGGATAGAGGCAAGACTAAGATCACTGTACAGAAAAGGAAATGCAAGAATCAGCATAACCTCTATAACCACAGTTTAGAATTAAATTGGCAGAGAAGTTTCCTATCAGTTACCATTAACCACAGTAAACAGGTCTGACAGCTCACATTTATCAGCTGATTACATTTGAGTTTCTACAAATGCTGAAGAAGTCAGACACTTGAGAACCTGTTTCCATCAAATGAGACATGTTTTAGAACAAAGGTTCTTCGAGTCATTTACTTTAACTGATTCACTCTAAGCTATTCCACAGCTGGTGATTAACATCCACACTTAAGGCATTCTCATAAGTCTTGAAAACAAGTCCAAAAATTTAAGCCAAGTTTTCTTTTTCCAAGCACATAAGCTTGAGACGACTTTTTTGCCCAACTACATTTAGCAGACATTTACAAACAGAACAGAACATCCCAAGTTGGAAAGGACCCACGAGGATCACCAAGTTCAGCTCCTGGACTCACCTCAGCAGCCTCCTGTTCCATCTCTGAGCTCCCAAGGCCTGAAGCCCCACGATGACAGCTGTATCTACTTCTCATTTGCTCCAAACAAAACAGTGGGAGGCAGCATCACAACACCTGAACTAGACTACAGCAACGCCAACTACATTTGTTTCCTTTGCTTTTTGGTTTTGTTCAAGACCACGACCACCTATTTCTGAATCAGGAATGCACTCCCTCCTGCAGTAGCTGGGCCTGAATCCCTAGGGCAAAAGCTTCTTCAGAAGAGGAGTGTCAGCCCTCCTTTTGCAGTCTGGCTCCCTAAGCCCTGTCACTTACAGCTAACAGAGACATGGAAGACCTTGTGCTCACTAAAACAGCCACGCTTACTGCACTGCTTGGCACTCAACTCTCCCAGATAAGCACTGAGACCAGAGCAGTGATGAGAGGAAGAGTTTACAGAGGACACCGTCACACCTCGCACACGCTGGAAACTCATAGGTATTATGCTGAGTTTCAGCAGATGAGAGATTTTCCAACTACTGTTTCCACACTTGACAGCAGTATTCTTAAGAGAATCGAAGATTTAGCACTCAGGTGTTGCTCCTTTCCCCTGAACATGCTCCTGCATGATGCCAACACAACTGTGAGCTGACATGGTGATTTACATCAAGGAACCCATCTGGCTGAAATAGATGCTTGGAAAGAAAAGTAAAGATAGCAGACACCAGTTCACCAATCCAGTCCTGCATCCACAGCTCCTACACACACAGACACCTCCACCACCGCAACACACGAGGCAGAGCCAAGGAAGGGCAGCAGGGACGAGAAGCTCCTTAACCCAGAAATGCCATCCATCAGGCAGATGTGTGGAACTGCATCTGTAACAGCAGGGACCAGGTTACAAAAGCCTCCAGCGCAACTGAACCGCACTCAGCTCTGACCCAGAAGTCACAACTACCCTCCTGCAAGTGACACAGCTAGGTACACCATCTGTATAAACTCAGTCGTTCACTTCCTTCCCTCAGTGCCACTGTAAAGCATGCTGGAATAACCCAAATCTGGGGGCAGTTAAGTATGAGCTTTGATAAACACCTCTCTATTACCAACAGGCAGCTGGCTGCAGGAGAAGCTGCAGGAAAGGTCTCTGCCCTGAGGTATTCATTCTGCTGTACTCACACATTGCATTGCATCCCTCTCCTATAAATCCTACCAGAGAAAAGCCAGACACGAATCATCAAATCCTTCTTTATCTCCAATACCAGCTTCCTCTCACTTGCTCTTATCCAGCAATCACTACTTGTACCAATTAAGTCACCTTGCATCTGGTTTACCACAAAACCAAAGCTACAGACAGGGCTGACTTTCTGTCCTTGCCCTACTGCACACAGAGGGCAAGTCAAGCTCCAAGGCCAGAGCAGCAGCCACCAGGAAATTCAGCAGAGCACAAAAGCACATTAAGGTCCCGGGTCAGTCAGGATGCTTGTAAGCTATTAGAGAAGTTCCAAAACAACAGGAAAGAGGATTCATTTACACAACAAACCCAAACCACACAACTGAAAACCTCTTCTTTGGTTGTCTTGAACTTGGCTCCTAGCATTTACCAAGCTTTAGGGAAAAGAAACCATTCAGTTTCTGAAACACTGCTGGAATTTCACATTTCAAGCCCACTGGTCTCTCCCATTTAATTGGCATCTACCTTGTTAGCATGAATCGCAACGCTGTCTAGTGCCAAAGCAAGCAGGAAAGCTGGCATGCCACAGCTATTCAGGCCTGGAGCACACTGCAGAAGCACGCTTCCGCCATATACTCCTGGTGCTCACTGAGTGCAAGGAAACAGACATAATGAGAAGTTTTCTATTCCAGCAGGCACACCCAGAGAGGAACTCTGATTAAACACCACTGCAGTCAGTCACACTGTTGGCAAGCATAAACACAAGTCACTCTATTTAGCAAGTAAAATAGTGACTATTTACATTTTCTTAATCTAGAAAACATTCACAGAATGTTTGAAAATGGAACCTGCATACATAAGTAGTGTCAAAAAACAAAGCAACTTTCACCTACCCTTGTGTTTCACCTGTCTTATGAAGAAAACCCTCTATTCACAAGCACTGAAAACAGCCTCAAAGGACTGAATTTCATACCTACTCCAGAGAACAGGAATATCTTGCTTACCTAAGACCCACCTTATCGTGGTTAAATCAGTTCAGAAAGCAACAACACAACCTACCTGCTTCCACTGCACTACTGTAAAGGATTTCCCCTATATACAATGCCATAGATGCAACGAGAAGGATGAAGGCCAACTTCTGTAATATACTTCTGTAATTCAGCCCAGATGAGAACTTAATTCCAGACACTTAATAAAAACACAGCTAAGAGATTTTTGCAGTCAATGAATGCCGTAAAACAGCTGCGAGGTTTAAGCTGTTCACATCCTTTTGGAGCCTTGAAATATCAGAGCAGCTGCCTTGGACACTAAAGCTTCATTTGTTCTCATCAGGTACCGCAGCTAAAAGAAGAGCTCTTGCTCCCCACAGAGCATGCTGAGGGGTGACAGAAAGAGATCAGGCTGACTATTGCACAGCTCATCAGCTGAAGTTACAAAACCTGGCATGCAGCTCAGGTACCCAGTGGCTTCAGCCAGTTCTCCGAGAGCAGGCAGCTGTTTGAAGAGTATCACTTGAACCACAGTGAAATCATTCAAAGACTGACCTGAAAAAGCAGCGCTCCCTCTCTCAGAATAGACTTTTATTAGGTTAAAAAAAGTGAAAGCTAGAAGAAAGAAATGCTTAAATAGATGAAGTGAAAGGACAGGACTGCGAGCAGGGACACGGAAAATTAGTGGTAGCAGACTGTCATGAAAGCATTTGTTAATGCTGAAGGTTAAGACACTCACGCTTCTGATTGAGTTAATTTTTCATTCCAGTCCTCCAGAGTGCTGCTGGCTGAAAGATATCTACAAACACAATGGAGGTTAGATACAGTGCCAAGATTCACGACTGATGCTTCTTCTGACTGCTGTCTTTCTGACACTTCCCAAATTAGTGTCGCTTTACACTTACAGCATTGCAGGTTTCATTTCTCTGATAACAGCCTTCCCCCTTCTCTGTTACAGACAGAAGAAAAGGAGCTGTTGTTTGAGAGGCAGGAAGACATCCAAGCTCTGTTTTCTTTCTTATCCAAACACCTCCAAACACTGTGCACAAGGAAAGTCTGCAGTTTAGAGGGTGTTGGGAACTGAAGGACTTTGAATCTTCTGCTCCCTTCATAAATACAGCGTGGCAGTCAAACACCAAAAGTTAAAAGCACGCAACAGTGAATTGAGCACAGTGCCAAAAAAATCTGACTGCTGTCCCCAAAGCTGTGCTTTACCTGTGGAGTATGAACTGGACAAACTGTTAAACTGCACTTCACTCTCATCTTTAGAAATCATGCTTATGGCAAAGTATCTTTGGGACTGTGAGAATTAATGCTAGATGTACACAAAAAGTGTAAGTGCTATAAAAACATCCGCTGCCAGCTTAGACAACATGCAAAAGTGCTCAGAGGAGGGACATTGCAGGCAGTTCCTGTCAACCCTGGAAAATAACTATGCCTAGTCAGATCAGAACTGCTGACAGGAAGCTTCTAACTCACATTCTCTCTTAGCTAAATAATCGCTTTCTTGAGCACAAAATGCAGAACGGAGTGAATCCTCAGCACAGAAAACAGTCAAGGTCTCCTTCATGTTCACTTATGTAAGAATCAAAGTGATTTGTGACTAATGAAGAGAGGTCTAACATGACTAAAGAATATATTCTAGAGACAAAAGCAGGCAGCAACATTTAGCAGCCGCTTGTATATATTGCAAAGACTAAAATTAATTGCTTTCTAATGTTCAACAGCATTCAGAAAGGTTCACATGCATCAATCAGAGTCACAGCACGGCAGCTTTCAAAGCCTACTGCACATATCTGCATTTGCAAAGCCCCTCTTTTCAGCTATGGGCAAATGTCTTCAGGCATCATATTTCCACTGTGGCCAAACAGAAAGGTAATATTCAAACTGAAACCTACCACATCTGATGAGAAAAGAAATAATTTCATAGTAAAGAGAGAAGTTCACTAGTAAGATACCTAATTACAACAGATTAGCCTAACAGTGATCAGTTAAAGTGAAACTGTGGTTGATTTCTTTCATTATTTTTTAATCAAATGTGGTTTGGTAACTGATTGGAATTTTTCTTCAGCAGTGGCAAGACCATAAGAAAGATGACAGCAGTAACTTTTACTCATCTCCTCTGCAACTGAGGAATGCTTATAGCTGGATGCCAGGCATGCTGCTAAGAACAGAGCTTTGCTATGCCTCCAGCTCCCAATCAACCCCTGATGCCTGTGAGAGCAAGGAGCAGCACAAATGGGGAATGCAGCAAGGAGCATGAAGGTGTTGCTGAGGAGCCCGAGGCACTCACAAGTCAGACTGTGTCACTTTGTCATTCCACTCTCCAAGTTTCTCAGATGTTCTCACATAACTAGAAACAGAAAGTGTTAATGAATATAACTTAAAATATTCATTTCTAGAAGACAGCGACACATTTCAGTTACAAAGTAGTAACAGAAACTGAACAGGGGACAGGAGGGAAGATGAGGAAAAGAATGAACAGTGAAATGAACAACTCAAAGACCTGCCCTGCTGATGTAATGTCAGCAACTCCAAATTCCATTCAAGTTGCACGTGACTTTTTAGACTGAATTATATCCCTCTGGGTACCCAGGGGCCCTTTACATTTGGCAGCTGTGCTCAGATTTACCCCGACTCTCCTTCTGGCACTGTCAAACAGTGCAGCAATCACACACTTTGTACCTGCTTAGAAATAGTCTTAATTTCAAATCTTCTTTAGGCACAGATGTCCCTGCAATATGGCATTCATAGCAGACTAATGCCACAGACTTTTTTTCCTAGGAAGTGCAGGCTTTTTAATTCAAGGTACACAGCCCAGGAAACAGTTTCTGAACTAACATACAGCTAACATTCTCAACTAACACTATGCATTACTAAGTGAGCTCCGGCATTTTTTGCACTTCTCTTTGATCTTGAGCTCAGAATGAGGTAGCAGCAGCCTGTCTCTCACAGAAATGGGCAGAAACAGACAAACTGAACTGCTGACTAGTGAGCAAGGTCTTTAACATCGTGCAAGAGAGCATCCAGCAACAAAGCATTCAGACCACAGATATGAAAGTTGTTTATGCTGACACACAAAATCCATTCAATTCAACACTTTTTAAAAACATCTTTTACTCTATGTACCTCTCAGAGCAAAACCCTCCAGCAAGCTGGAAAAGCTCTGGAACACGCTGCAGGGCAATAAGTGCTACAGCCACTTTTCCATGTGAAACACACATCACAAGTAACACTTACGCGTTGGAGACTTGCACGTCATGCCAGCTCTTAGACAGGTTCTGCTTCAACCCATCCAAGGGAGTCAAACCGAGCTTCCTCTTCAGCTCTCCACAGTGCCTCTCTTTAGCAGCCAGAACTTGTCTGAGAGTACCAATTTCTTCTTCAACCTTAGAAAGAGACAGATGCATATCTCAATACCACTGTTTTCTAGGACTCTGGGAATTAAGCCAACTTCCTACCTTCCTGAAAACTAGCACAACTTCATTAACGCGGATGTAAAGAATTGGTAGGAACTTCAGGTGCACACAGCAATTCAATTAAACATCAACGGCGTTGCAACAGTAGGCACATGGCTCAGATTTCAGCTAGAAAAATATATAAGAAGCCACTGTACCGGTGTCCTAAGGGCACTAAAAGAACTCGCTCCCTGCACTGTAATTTCAGTAGTAGATACCATCTAAAAAAAAAATAAATTACCAAATACTCATTTAGCTAAGGTTTTAATCTTATGATTGTTTTCCTCTGATGTCATTAGAACAAAGAGCTTTTCCTCAGAGATCTTTCTTACAAGATTTTCAGAATACTCTGGATCAGTTTCAGGGCAGAGAGAATTCATTCCTACTTCTTAATTAATCAAAGTTGACCAACGCCTGCACAGCCATTCAGAACAGTAAAATCCCCCCTTGCTAAAACGTGCAAACCAGAAAACCAGCATGAGACAATTAAGTGTAAGAAAGAATAAACAAAATTACCTTCAGCTATATTATACATACAAATTATCAACTGAACTTTAAAACCCAGAGGGTGCCTAAAATTTGAGCTATTACATTGAAAGCTCTCAGCTTTAGAAAAGCATAAAGGAATCTAAAACAGTCACCCATAAAATGTCATAAATATTTAAGAGAAAAGGCTGAAGAAGAAAGCACATTAAGTACCCCATTGTTTCAGCTTCCTAAGGAAAAAGGAGTTACGTTTGCGTAGCACTCACCTAAAGTGCTGTTTTCCTGCTTAGAGCAGAGCTAAAAGCCTAAATTAAGCCACTTATTTCTTTAGGGCTCCACATTAAGCAGTTCTGTGGATGAGCAGGCAATAACATGTGGTCTGAAATACCTGCCAGCTTTGTGCATTTTAACAAAGAACGCAGAGATCCGCAGGAAATACCACCATAAGTTCTTTCTTTACTATTAGAGCGGTGAGGTGCTGGAACAGCTGCACAGAGAGGCTGTGGCTGCCCTGTCCCTGGAGGTGTTCAAGGCCAGGTTGGATGGGGCCCTGGGCAGCCTGGGCAGCTATGAAATGTGGAGGTTGGTGGCTCTGCACGTGGCAGGGGGTTGGAGATTCACAATCCTTGAGGTCCCTTCCAACCTGGGCTATTTCTGTGATAAGAATCAAAAAACCACATCCACCAAACCCTCGTTTTTCCCTCCCAGCAGGGCAGGATCCCGGGCTCAGGTTTTACCTTGGCGATCTCAGCCCTCAGCTCCTCCTCCTCAGCAGCACTCAGCCCCTCGGGCGCTGCCGTCCTCGCCGCGGCCGCGCTGTCCACGGGAACGTCCATCATAGCATCCGACAGCAGACCTTTGTTAGGAGAGTTAAGGTTGATATCTGTCACAGACGAGAAGCACAGGGCACATATAGTGAGCAGCCAGCAAGCGAAGCGCGATATGCAAACTTGGAGGGGAAAGGTGAAGAAAGGGGCCCCGCGCTCGCAGACAAAACAAGGAACAGAAACTCCCCGCCGAATTCCGCCAAGCCCGCACACATCAGAAGCGCGGCTCTGCAACCGAACGGAGCGGTTACGGCACAGCGCCGGCCTGACGGACGGCGAGAGCCGCCTCCGAGCGCCCGCCCGGCAGCCTCACAGCCCGCCCGTCACGGAGCTCCCTGAGGCCTCCCCCGCTCCCCCAGCAGCTCCCGGCTCGCCGCCCAGCCCCGAAGCGCAGCCACCCCTACCCTGACCCGCGCTCTCCATGGCGGCGCCCCCGGACCCGTTCAGCCGCCGCTTCCACGCCCTGTGACGCGATCGCTCCGCGCCGCCCGCCCGCCCACTTCCGGGAGATGCGCAGAGAGATGACGTCACCGCCGCGTCGCCATGGCGACGGCGCCACGTTCCTCCCTCCCCGCCTTTCCTCGGCCTCCGCCTTCCGCCAGCGGAAGCGGCGGCGGGTGACGTCAAGGAGAAGGGGATGAAATGGCGTCACGGGGGCGGGGGGCGCCGAGCGGCGGTGCTGTGCGGGCGGCTGGAGGGAAGGGGGCAGCAGCGGCACGGCCTTGGCGTGGCGTGGCCTTGGCCCGGCCCGCTGCACACAGGGCCCAGCTCTGATCTGCACAGCCTCCCCCGACGCAGCTCCACGCCGTTCCCGCTGTCACACAAAGCAGAGCTCAGCGCTTCCCCTCCGCTCCCCGTGAGGAGTTGCGGTGCCCCTCAGCCCCCCGTGAGCCAAACGAACCCGGGGACCGCAGCTCTGAACGGGTCTCGTCCCCAGCACAGGGATTTCTGCGGAGAGGTGCCCACCTGCTTGTGTGAGCAGCACTGAAATTGGGAAGCGATAGCAAGGGCAGCGCACGGCCAGCGCTCCTTGCAGCCCGCAGCTCTCCGCCTTCTGCTTTCGCTGTCTGTGGGGCTGCTGGTGGGCTTGGAGCCAAACCCCCCCCAGCTGTGTCGATGGGGGGTTCTGGCCTGGTTTGGGGAAGCCCTCAGCCATGTGCTGGAGAAGCCCTAGGTAGCTCCGCTGATAGAAACACTGCGGCTCACCCCAATGAAAACCCCACTTAGCTCTAATTGTGTCACCAGCTACTTTCATCTCCAGACTTGTTTCTACCTGGTCTATTTTCATTGCCCAAGATGAGCGTGAAAAGGGAAGCGAATATAAATGGGGAAACGTGCATTAATTTTTCAGAGCCGTTTCCAACAGCACATGCTGCGCATCTGAGCAAAGGGTTTGCAATTAGCATTGGTGAGAGCTGCTGGAAACATCCAGCAGGTCATCCCAGCACCCACATCACAAAGCACCCAGCCACCCTGAGTGCTTCCTTTTGCTGCAAAGAACAGGGAGCACAATGAGAGCTCGCTCTTTTATTGCTGTTTTTATGTAGGGGGGTTATACAGAGTCCAGTACTACTCTGGTTTCAAAGCTGAGCTCTATGGAAATCCAAGTGCTGAACCCACATAGAAATCCGAAGCAGAGGCAGCAGGAGGCGCAGGGCCTGGCTCACAGGGAGAGCTGCAACAGCTCTGCCAGGAACAAAAACCCAATTCAGCTCCAGCCCCGCTGGTGCCAGCATCAGGGTGTGCCTCCACGGGAAGCACCACATTGCCCTCCCAGCGCCCGCTGCTCCCACTGCTAATTTTGCTGTACCTTCAAGCACTGGATTTTAATTAAACATATTCCAGTGCCAATTCGAGTCTCCATCCCGAGCCCTGCATGTGTATTGGGGTGGGGAAACAGAGAGCAACCCTGCATTTGGAGTGGGAAAAAACCTCCTTGTTCCAGGATCACCGCTGCTGTTCAAAGCGGCTGTGGCTCTGTGAGGGCCAGGATGTGGGGCAGGGCAGGAATTTGGGGCAGCAGGCAGCATGCTGGATTCCCTGTAACGAGGGCTGAGGCTGGCTCTGGCTGCTGTCATCCCCAAGCTGCTAGCAGAGCTTTCCTGAGGTTTCAGCCACAGCTTATGCCCTCCATGCTGCCCCCAGTTCTCCTTTTGCTGCTGGGACTTTCACTCTCATGGGGGTTTTCTTTTGAAATGTCAGCCTGGAGTCAGTTCCCATCACTGATGCCCCCTCTGAGCTGCTTTGGCTCCCACACAGAGGCAGTGCAGAGGGATGTGGACGGCTGTGATGGCTGTAGGGATGTCGTGTTTGTGGGGCAAGCAGCATCATACCTGTGCCTGGGCACCTCTCTGTGTCACAGCAAGGACACGTCCCCTGGCAGCACGTTGCCCACAGTGCCTGAGTCACAAAACACGGCTGTTTCCCAGCAAAGCCAGAAGCCGTGGCCAGCCCTGCAAAGGGAACTGTGTCCCAAGGCCCTCGCCATTCCTGTTTGCCCCAATCCTGGATACCCCAGGAGGGCACAGGCATTTCCCGGCTGTTCTGTGCTCAGACAGGCACTGCAGTTCTGCTGCTTCACTTGGAAGCTTACACAAGCTGGGCTCTGTGCCCCTTTTAGAGAAAGCCCTGACCTAGATTTCACTGCCCACTGCAAAGCTCTAGCTGTCGCTCCTCCCTGCAGCTGGAAAGGGCCCAGTGGAGCAGTCCTGGCTCGCGTTTGTTAAGCTGGTGGCTATTAGCCCTGCAGGGAACGAGCCTGCACAGGCTGATGGGGCCTTGTCATGATTTGCTTGCTGTTTCCCAGGCTCAAGGCACTACTGGAGCTCACTGCTCTGCAGGAGGCCACCCTGATGCTGCAGTGACAGCTCTTCGCCTTACCTGCTCTCCCCATAGCTGCATCCCCATCCATCCATCTTTTCATCCATCCACTAATCCAACTACTAGTCCTTCCACCCACCCATCCACCTGTCCCTGTGTCCATCTGCCCATCCATCCATGCGTTCTCCCACTCCTCTATCCACCCACACACCAGGAGCAGGTGCTACCATGCTGTCCCCATGTCCCCACTGCAGCTCCCTGGCAACCTGTCCCACTTGGCCTCCTTTTTGGCCCCAGTCCTTCCTTGATTAGCTCTTGCTATCCCCCATACCAGGCTGGCGTTTACATGGGTGCATCACCTGTGCACCTAAAAAAGCCCCAGAGTACTTCAGGTGGGAGGGACCTGCTTCCTTCAGCCCATCTTTGGCAGCACTGGGGCCATGGGCTGGCAGTGATGGTGACATTCCTCCTTCCCAGACCAACTGCTGTACCCTGCATGTTGCGGGGCTTCGCCCTCCCATCGCCGTGTGCTGCCTTCCTCTTTTCTCAGCACCCGAAATAACCCCAGGGCCACAGCAGGGGGATGCCAGAGGTAACACTTCCTCTTTCCGAAACATCACTGGGGAAATGATAGGGTGGGGGGGATGCAGGCACAGCTGGATCCCGATTTTCCCTGCTGTGTTGGGAACCCCCAGCTAGCAGCCAGGCTGTCCCATTGGATTCCCCTTGCTTCTGAACATTGAGCTTCTCCTTGCCCAAAACAGCCCCCAGAGCACCGGGCCCCATAGAGGGAGCACAGGGAAGGGCTGGAAACAGAGTTTAGCTTCTCTCTTTTCTTCTGGGGCTAGTTTCATACCTCCTCCTGGAAACAGGGCCTTAATTTCTGTTCCCTTATCACAGCTCATCTGGCTGCCCTCAGCCCCGAAACAGCCCTGGGGCTGCATGGGGATTGCCTGAGCACCATGTCCCCACTGTGGGTTTTCTCCCATTTCCCCACCACGTCACACTTTCAGCTAGTTCACACAACTCCTCTCCACCCCCAGCACTGGGAATTCCCCTGACAGCATTTTGGGGCAACACCGCAGTGGGGATTGCCCCTCTCCAGCTCTACAGAGTCAGCCTTGGAGTCCCCACTTCTATGGTCCCTTTTCCACAGTCCTTGTACACCCACAGGGCTCTGCTCACCATTGGCACCATGCACTGCCATGGGCCAGTGGGCACCTGAAGGATGGAATGTACTGCATGCCCAGGACCTCACAGCGCAAGGCATCACAGCCAGCCCTGCAGCAGCCCATCGGGACATAGGCTGGAAATCTACTCCTCCCATCATCTGCCTGATTTCCCCTGCTCTGCCCAGGGCTGTGTCCCATCCTGCTCACCTCACCCTGGGACCCATCCAGAACCATCTGCTGCCTGCAAACCCCCTGCTCCCTAAGCTGCTCTAATCCCCCGGATTCTATCTGTGTTCTGGTGCGAGCTGGCAGCCCCAAGCATCTCCCCCAGGGTTGTGGGGATGAGTACTTAGGGGTTTGGTGACATTACCCTACGAGTGGCGAGGGAGTGGTGATGGAAAACGCAGAATGCGTGGATTGTTGTAAAATGCAGAATGGATGCATTTTGGTTCTGTGTGGTCTTCCAAGAGAAGAAAGAGTGATAAAAGGTGCCCAGAGCCCCTCCAGCCTCTCTCCGCTCCCTGCCCAGTCATGGGGTGAGCTGTGTGCCCCCAGCAGCAGGACACAACCCCCGGAATGTGGCTTGGCAGGAGAAGAAAGGGGGCAGGGGAGTGGTGTGGGGCCGGGGGGCCTTCCTGGAGGGCGTGGGGTGGGAGGAAATGCTGCAGACAGCTGCACAACATCTGGCAGCACTGCAGCCCCCCGGGACCCCAAGGCTGCCGAGCGGGCTTCCTGCCCCCCCACTGCCAGATGTGCCCCCAAATCCCACCCTTCCCTCCAGGCTGTGCCCCACACCTGCATCTCGCTCTGCCCTGCTGCTCCCATGTCCTCCTGGCCCCAAAACGCCCATGGGAAAGGCGGCCCCATCACCTCCGCCACCTCCACCTCCACCTCCATCCTGGAAAATCCACCCAAAGGAGCATGGCCCCAATTCAGAACCGGTTATGGCTGTGGGCTTTGGCCATGGCCCCATGCCTGGGATATGGGGTTTGGCCGTGGTATGGGGAGTGCAGAGTGCCAGTGCTGCCCACCAGCAGCCCCCAGCTCCACAGTGTATGGTTGAATGCTCCCTGACCCCGATCCCATGGTGCCTGACCTTGCAGAGTGCCGGGTCAGGTTGGAAGGAAGGGATGAGCCCCAGGCAGCAAAAATAGCCTCTGTCCTTCAGGATCGCTTCATGGGATTAAAAATAGCGGTGTTCCCAACAGCAACGCTCAAGGGGACATGGGCAGAGGGGACAATTGGCTTTAAAGTCCTTGGTGCCACCATGAGAGGGTGGTGCAGGATAAAATCCAAAAGAAAAGGGTCTGTGTCCCCAGCTGGGAGCTGGGAAAAACCTTGGGAGTGGGGCTGGGGCACAGACACAGCCCTGACCGCAGTGTTTTGGGATGCATAGGGGATGTGGTGCTCCACCCGCACCCCTGTGCCCCGTGGGGCCGCGCTCCTGACTCCCTGGGACCGGTGTCTGGGATCGCTCCCACGACCAGGGAGCGGCGGAGGTGGCGGCTCAGCCTCCGGAGGCAGGAAGTCAGCACTCGGGGGATGCGGGGACACGGGGACAGGGGGACGTGGGGAAACAGGGACATGGGGAAACAGGGACATGGGGACACGGGGACACGGGGACGTGAGGATACAGGGTGCTCAGAGAGCCGCAGGGATGCTGGCCCCGTGGGACGTGGGTGACATCTGGAGCCCAGTTTGTCCTTTGGGAGAGCGCTGCTGGATCCTGTGCCAAAACCCCTCCCAGCAGCACTCGTCCCCATTTCCACTGCTCCCCTACGGGTGAGCCGCACGGCTCCTTCCAGTGCCGCAGGGAAGCGGCACCGAGTGCAGGATCCAGTGTCCTGATGTCCCCGTGTCCCGATGTGCCATTGTCCCTTCCCCTGCCATGTCCCCAGCACAGCACTGACTGCAGGGTCCGGCTTTTCCCCTCCTGCTCTCTCCTCTCTGCTCCCCTCCCCTCGGGGCCTGGGAGCCGCTTTTCTTTCTCTCCGTGTTTTCTTCCCACGTTTCCGCTCGCCATGGCAGCGCTGTGCTCTGCACAAGGTCTGCTTGGAGTGAGACCTCCTCCTCCTCCTCCTGCAGCAGCAGTCCTGGGCAGGGTGCAGGGGACAGGAGCTGCAGCAGTGACAACATTTCAGCAGGACCATTGCAAAGGATAAATCTCAGCTTCTTCCCTAAAAGCCAGCTCAGAATCTGGGGCAGGCATTTTGCTTCCATCCCATAACAGGATGGGAACAGCTCCAGATGCCTTCCAGCCCCACACGGGGCACGCAGAGGGACACTGGCACTTGGTGTATCTCTGAGCATCCCTCAGTGTGTGCGTGGAACCTGTGTGCTCGTGGCATGTGCCTTCACCTGCACTGTGGGCCAGCTCTGGGGGACATGGATTGGGGTCATGAGATGTGGACATGGGGTGGGGCCATGGCCATGGAGGGGGGAATGGCTCTCCCTGGGCATTATCCAGCCCCAGCCAGGCATTATCCAGCTGATCCCGCTCACACTCCCTAAATCCCTTATGGGGGTTACAACCAGCAGCTGCCAGCCCTGATCCCAGGAGACCCTCCGTGCCCCCGTCGTGCCCACATAGGGTGAGATTGGAGCCCTCCATACTGCTGCTCCCTCTCCTCTGCCTTCCTCCAGCCCCAGCCCCGTGGCCGGGAGATGAAAGCAGGGCTGGGGCGCGCTGCCCTCCCACATCCTTCCCTGCAAATTCCTCTCCCTCCTTCATCTCTCCGGGGGTGCCCGGCTGCGCTTATCGCCACTGTGGAGAGGGCCGGAGGAGACCTTCGCTTTTTCCCCTCTGATATAAATAGCATGAGATTTATTTTCTGGCAGCATGGAAAGCCCCCGGGGCGTAAGAGAGGAAGCAGACGGGCTGGGTGGGGGGCAGGCAGCGGGGGGAGAGTGAAAAGGGCAGGAAATAACCCCCCGGCTGCAGCGGCCCCGCAGAGGGGAAAATGCTTCGATGCAAACAGAGTGTGGTTAATATGGAAACTCCCAGGGCAAAGCCGTGCTGCCCCGTGTCCTGCTGTCCAGCCCTCAGCCGTTTCCTGCCCCTGCCTAGACACCCACCCAGCACACCCCCCCCCCCCCCCCAGAGGGATGAGCATCTCCGGCCCCACTTTATGCGGGTGGAGATGGGGACACTCGTGGACACCCTCAGCGCACGGCTTTCCCCGCTGGGCAGTTCCTTGGGCTTGTCCATGACCCCCACTCAGTGGCTGAGCACTGTGTGAATCACAGCAGCCCGCTCCATAAATCACTGCAGCCGATTCCCAGAAGATGCTCTCAGTGACCCCAACCTCACCGTGCTCCCCCCGCTGTCCCCCTGCCCACCCCCGTTGGTGTCCCTATGCCACCCCCTGCACCCTCCCGTGGGACACCCACATCCCTCCCTTGGTGTCACACCCCACTGACCCCAGCCACCCCCGATGACCTCCCTGTGCAATCGGTGGGGGGGTTGTTGCTATTTCCTGGGGACATTTTGTCGCAGACTTTCCCCCTTCCCCAGTCCCCACGTTATCGGTCCTGCGATGATTTCCTCCCTGCCCACCCACCTGCTTATTTTAGCCTCTTCTTCCTTCCTCCCAGCTGCTCTCCAGCCCCGCTCCGTCCCTGCACCCCCCAGCCCTATGCCCCCCCAGCCCCAGCCTGCCCGCAGAGCCTCTATTTAAGGCACGATCTTTAAATTGAAGCCTGTAGCCACTCTTCAAAGCTCCTTGGCTCTCTGTCCTGCTCCTGTCCTCTGCCTGAACTCTAACTGCCAGCCCCACTGCCTGTGCCCCCCCAGAAATATTTGCTGGCTTTCTCCAAGGCAAAGCACTTGGCAGCAAAGCCTCATCTCATGAGTGACAGCCTCACACCCGGCGTCCCTGCATGCAGAGAGGGTCCTGGCATGGGGACATCCGCAGGGCCGGGAGGTGCTGGCAGTGATTTATGGCAGTCAGCGTCCCCCGTGTCCTTCAGGAATGCATCCCCTCGGTGATGTCCCCGGGGAAAGGACGCAGCCCCCGGAGCTGCTGCACAACACTGCCACACAACAGCGGGGACATGGAGACGTGGGGACATGGGGACACAGGGATACGGGGACAGAGGGACACGGGACACGCTCCCCAGCAGCCTCACCCCATCCCCGAGTTTGGAACGCAGCAGTGCTGGCACACAGGGGGCACCTCTGCTGTCCCCACCCGGGCATGGTGCCGAGCTCGGTGCGCCTCGCATGGCCGCAGCACAGGTCTCTGCGTGGTGACAGGGACGAGTGGCTCAGGCGCTGTTTCCAAGGTAACCCCGGATGAGCGCGGCCTCCGCATCCCTGCGTGCCCCCGCAGATGGAGGAGCCTCCGGGGGCCTGGCTGCAGCGGGGGCTCAGTGAGGGCAGCAGGGCTGGAGGGAGGGCTGGCTTGTGGGGACAGGACAGGGATGGGGTGGGGTGGGGTGGGGTGGGGTGGGGTGGGATGGGATGGGATGGGATGGGATGGGATGGGATGGGATGGGATGGGATGGGATGGGATGGGATGGGGATGGGGATGGGGATAGTGGCAAGAATGGGGATGGGGACAGGAATGCAGACAGGGATGGAAACAAGGATAGGAACAAGAATGAAGACAGTACTGAGTGTGAGGAGGAGGGATGAGGAAGGAGAGAGGTGTGAGACATCCCTGCACTCCTGTTCCCAGCACAGCCATCCCTTGGGCATGGGTGTGTGTGGCACATCCCACAGATGGGACCTTAGGGACGTGGGGGATCGGGTCAGGGTGCCCTGTCCTCCCGTGGGCTGGACCCAGGGCACCTCCCATGGAGAATACCAGAAATAGGAGCTGTGGATCCCCACCCAGCTGTGGGCATGGGGCCAGGGCTTCTCACCCCGGGGACGCCCATATTGGAGCCCATCCCTGAGCCTCTCCTGTTCTGCAGAATGGGCTGTGCTGGAGTCCGTCTTGAAGTGGTGGCCCCAGCACAAAGCTGTGGGGCTGAGTCCAATCCTTGCCACCTAGACCCAGGGTCAGATCAGCCCTCCCTTCCCCATCTGCTTTGCTGTGCTCTCAGACACGTGGAGAGCCCCTGGCCCACCGGCAGCAGCTATTTCTTATTACAATACGTTCCGGTCCATTGCCCACAAGATCTGCATCCCAGGGACCTATGTGACTAGGAATTAGATTCCTCTCTGTTAATGAGTTTATGCTGGTAAAGGGCTCTGAAGATGTGAAGCTCTGTGCAGGAGCCAAGCCTCATCCGTGTTATTGATCCCACTGCAACATGGATCTCCAGTGTAAAACCTTCCGAGCCCAGAGGAGGTGGTGGGGAAGGAGAAGTCCCCATGGGGTGACATGTGGCTCCTGGATGCTGCCAGGAGACCCACACCCACCCACCTCTGCTTCAAGCATCTGCACTATTGCTCATTCAGTCTCATTATAGGGCTGGTATCTCCGAGCTCGTGTTACAGGACTGTTAAGGCAAAAACCCCACGTTAAGGAGTGGGGAAAATGATCTGAGTCCTGCTCAGCTCCTAACAAACAGAGCTGTCATCCCTGCAAATAACGAGTGGTTAATTACAGCATCCGCCAGCGAGCGACGATGGGATAAAATTGCTCCAGGTTTATTGTACTTGGCAAATCCCCCCCTTCAGTAAATAATTGCTGTACTGTAACAAGGCTCCTTTAATTAATTAAATTAATTTATTCTTGGCCTTTCGTAAGACTTCAGATGCTTTTTTTCTTTAGGAAGGAGTAAACAGCCTCGTGCTGTACACACAGGGCATCATCAGGTTGTGATGCAATGGCTTTAGATGGAAACTGGCTCTTCCTCCCGCCTCCAGGGATGCTGTGACCATGGCACACCTGCATGGAACCTCCTGCTGCCCAGCATGGGAAACTGGGAAACGACTCATGTTGGGAGAATGATGGAGGTACCTGAGCCATGGAGGTCCCTGAACCATGGAAGTCCCCAAGTTGTGGAGGTCTCCAAGCCACGAAGCTCCCTAAGCCACAGAGATCCCCAGGTCATGGAAGTCCCCAGGCCACGGAGGTCCCCAGCCTGGGAAATTTGGCAATTTCCCCAATTAAGTGCTAGGTAACAATGGAACCATGTAAGTACCCAAGCCATGGAGGTCCCCAGGCCACGGGGGGACCTCAAGCCATCCTCAAGCCATGGAGAACCCCTAGTTGTGGAGGTCCTTGAACCCCGGAGGTCCCCAGGCCCCGGAGGCCAGGGCCACGGCGGTGCTGTGGGTCTGGCCTCCACACAGGAGCTGCAGGAAGCAGTTGGAACTTTTGTTTGGCTCTGCTGGCAGCGGCTGCGTTGGATGTCCTTGATGGGCTGTGCAGCCCCCATCCCAGCAGTGGGTAACAAAGAGCCAAACCCAACCAGACGGGCGTTGGGTGCCGGCGCTGCCTCATGCGTGGGGAGGATTTCCTGCTGGCCCAGGGCACGCTGCCCCTTGGCCTCAACCCCTCCCAGCCCCACGTTTTTGGGAAACGCCTCCTGGCTGCCGTTCTTGTTTCCCACGCAGCCCCCCCTCCCAGCAGCACTGCGCTGAGATGATGGGAGAGCAGCTGGGGTGGGAGCCGAGAGAGAGGTGATATGCTGAGACCAGAAGGTGGGAGGAGAACTGGGAAGGGTGGCCACGAGAAGGGCAGCAGAGGGGCTGCCTTCCTGCTGCGCCCGTGGGAAGGCAGAGTTTGCCTGGCAGAGCACCGCCTTGTCCCTCCCTGCTGTGCTGGTGGGGAGGAAATGGTGCTACTGTCCCCGAGTTCAGCCATCACCCGCTCCCACCAAGGGGAGGAATCCTGCTGGGCCACGTCCCGATTGGTGTGGGACAGCACACCTTCCCTCGGAGCTCCACAGCTCTGCCCTGAGCTTCCCCAAAAGGGCAGCTGTGCCACCCACGGCTGCAGGTCCTTTCAATGGATGCCACCATCCTTCCACGAAACCTTAATGCCCTTCCAACAGATCCCAAGATCTTTCCATGAAATCCTAATGCCCATCCACTCAATTTTATCACCCTTCCATTAAATCCTAATGCCCTTCCAATAGATCCTGTTGTCCTTCCCCAGTTCTCCCAGTGGCTCCTCGGCCCTGATGGCTGTGGGAAGGGGATGCAGTGACCTGGCAGCTGCTTCAGGAAATGGCTAAAAAAAGGCAGGTTAAAACAAAAAAAAAGCAAAAAGCAAAGCTTCACTGCTGGTTCCTGCTTTGGGGTCTCCAACAGCTGAAGGTCCCCAAGCCTGGAGGATACAGTTTGGTGCAAGAGGGAAACATCCCCTCCATGCTGTGTGCATACAGTGGTCGGGATGGGGCTGCCCAGCATTTGCTCAGTCTGGTGATTTTTTGGTGGGGTTTCCATGGCTCCTTTCCTATGGATTTGCACTGGGGCCCTGCTGTAACCCCAGGCAGGCACAGGGTGAGGATGCAGTACAGGGCACTTCCCCATCCCAGCCCCACACAGAGCCACCTCTCAAGGTCACTGGTGCTGGGCAATGCTGGGCCCAATTCTGCGTGCTGGGGGAACTTCACTGCCCTGATTCCCATAAATAAAGCACACAGGGAACAGCCCCTTCTCTGTCCCAGTAATTCTGGACCCCAGAGGCCATTCGTTGTGTGCTCAGCAGATTGCTGGCTCTGCTCCTCTGCTCAGTGTGCTCAAAAGCCCTCAGTTCCCATCAGATGCAAAGTGTGAATGCTTGGGGGGCATTTCATGGAAAAATCATGTGTCCATCCATCCCACAGCCATCCCATCTCAGTTCTGCCCCACCCCAGGGGTTCTCTTTGAATTTCCATCCGTGGCGTCCATGAAGAACCACAGCATCCCGTGGCCATGCAGTGTGAGCACAGTGGGGGCACAGCAGCAAGGCACATCTCCCCCCAACACAACCCCAGCCCCACCAGCCCTACCCAGAGGTGCAGGGCCCTCATTTTCAAGTGACTCAGACTCACCCTTCCTTCCTCAGGAAAACCTGTGATCAGATAAAGCCATCAAACTATCTGGTACGAGTAAACAAGCTCGCATCTGCACGGATGCAGGCTATACCCCCTGTAATCCCAAGCAGAGAGCAGGCAGCACGCCTTCCCCCTGCCCTTATTGGGGCCAGCTGCAACCCTGAGCGCACACACACACACACACACACACACACACACGTGCAAGGATGTGCAATGAGCTCCCATTGCGTTTGCCCTTGCTGCGGGTTGGCAGGATCCAGCAGCAGCATGGCTCCATCCTCCCCTGTGCTGCACGGAGCGATGCATGGGGTCAGCAGTGCTGGGCAGAGGAGGGAAAGGGAGGGGGAGAAATGTTTAAAAACTGCAACTGGTGACAGATGGGCACCTGCCCCCGCGGAGGTGACACACTGCCAGGCTGGGAAAGAGCAAAGGGAGGTGTGAATGGCTTGAGAGCCAACTGGCAGCGCTCGGCGGGGGCTGCTCCCCAGCTTGGGTTGGGGTGGGATGGCACAGGGGGCTGACAGCCCTAATGCAGCCACCTGCTCTGCCCAGCCCTGCTCCTTCCCCATGGAAATGTTCCTCCTTTCCTCTGCTCTGCTGCTGCTTTACTGGGGGAAGGAAAGATGAAGCACAGCTGCAGCTGTGCAGTGGGAATGCAGAGCTGAGGCACTGAGGCTGCTTGAACTGGGAAGGGTCGGGTGATGGAGGGATTTCTGTGGGGTTGCTTTGTGCTGAGAGCCATCGGTGCAGTGCTCAGAGCAGCAATGACAGCAAGTAGGTTAGGCTCAGCAAGCAGCCGTGGGCATTTTTGGAGGTGATTGGAATGACTGCATCCACAGGAAGGAAAATGAGGATGTCTCCAGCACTGCCACTCTGCTGCTGTGATTGTCCTCAGCCCCTGTGATCCCAGTTTTGCAGGAGCAGTGCTTGTCTCCCTGCCTGTCTCCATTTTTATCCCATCCCCACCAGACTTCCCATCCAATGCCTGAAACTGGGTCACGCTGTCACACTGCATGGTCCCATAGGACCCGTGGCAATGGGAGAGCTGCCTCTCTATGACCTGGGGATGCTGGACAGCAGCAACAGCTTCTGAATTGCCTCTGCTAGAACCAATTTGATGGGCAGCCACATCACACCTCCTGACAAGCAATCTTATGATTCAAATATTGTGGGAAAAGGCTTCTTATTTACTTAATAACATTTTTTGGACGTTTTGCCTTGGTCCTCCTCATTCATTGCCCCACATTTTCCAGCCATGCCCGGAGCTCTGCGCAAATGGCAGCGAAATGTGGCGTACCGTATTTAACCTAGATAAACCTCAAACGTGGCCTAAATTGTTAGGCGAGCCACCAATTGCCGGGCTAAACCCAAAACCACACTCCCCAACCCTTCACAGTTATATATATATTTTCACTGTTGCTCTGTGCTTTCCAAGCGCAGCTCCATCGCATGCACTATTTATATCGTTTGCATGGAACAAAGGGCTCAGAGACAGACCTGCAATTTGTTTGGGTTCCAAGGGAAACAAAATCTTTGCAAGCAGAAGAATATACTTGAGATGAATCTCTCTTAAGCACAGAGTAGTTTGTAGTTTGAGATACTGCAGCAAAGAGGATTTAGCTTGAGAAGCAAGCTGTGATCAGAGGGATGCCGACATGGGCACATCACCAGGGGACTGGGTCTCATGGCTGGCAGAAGTGGATTTGCTCATTGCCAAAGGAGCTGCTGGAGGTGTGAGATGCTGCAGACATCCAAATTCACTGCATCCTTCCTGCACGGTGCTGCTGGCATCAGACAGAAGCACACTGCAAGCACCAGTGTGCAAAGAGGAGAAGCTGAGACACGAGTTGCAAAAGAAGAACTCCAATGGAAGAGCACGCTGCTTGCAAGCCATCCCAAAGTGCTGCTTGGCAAAAGGGAGATGCCCCAAATCAGCACCTGGCAAAGCAGGAAGAATGCAGAATGCAGCCAGAATCTGTGTGCAGGCACTAGTCTGCCTGGGCTTCCTATGGAGGAAATAGGGATTGGGAACCAAAATGGCCTCTGGGATTCCCATGGGAAGAATGGGGACTGGAAACTGAAACGGCCCCCAGGCTTCCCGTGGAGGGGATGGGGACCAGGAGCCAGAACAGCCCTGGGGATCCCCACTGTGGCCACTGAATCCAAATGCTGCTCTGGGGGCTGTGCTGCTGTCAGCAGGACCCTGGGCTGAGCTCAGAGCCAGCGAGCGGGGCTCAGAGGGGGAATATTTTTGGAGATGAAAAACTGTTCGCTAACGTGGCCAACCCCTTCGGGAGCAGCACCAGAGGAGGTCGGTGGGATGCAGCTGGCCAAATGCTTTGTGCATGAGCACCATCGCTCAACCCCTGGTGCATTGGCAGCCCTGGGAGCCCTGCAGGGCAGCTGCGATGGGAAGAGGCGCAGCGTGCTGGGCTGGAAGGAGCACCCGAGCAGCAGCAGGATGAGGAGGAGCAGCAGGCGGGGGCGGTGCGGGGCAGCTGGGTGGGAAGAGGGAGTTTTATTCTCCGGGGTTTTTTTGCACTCTCCCTTCACCATATTTAGTAGGTTTGCGACTTGCCCTCTCTAGTTCATGGAGAATTCCCCCAAGTGTTTACTCCCACAACTGAGCAAATGCCTCAATACACATCATGGAAAAAACACAATCGACACGCTCACTCCCACTAGAGCAGGAATTCCAACTCGCCAAGCTCCAAGCGGGAGTACGTGCATGCAAGAGAGACAAACACAGTTCATTAGTGCAGCTCAGATGTGGTTCACTCCTAAAATGACCTGGTCAGGGCTGCACACCTCCTCCCTCCCTTCCTTCGTGGTAAGAAACCCGCTGACCTTTGGTCTGAAGCAATAGGGACAGGAATGTGGGTCCTTAACCCTTCTTTGAGCTGCTCTGAGCACAGCGGATGGTCCCAGGCTGTGCAGGGCTGAGGGCAGGAGCCCTAAAATCACTTCCTTCCTGCAGGGCTTGGAGAAGAACAGGCTTTGGCGATGGAGTTTGCTGGAAACAAAAGGGGAACTTTGCGAGCAAAGCTCTCGGATCACAGATCTCTTGGGATTTTCCTTTTGCACCTCCCTTTCCCCTAAAAATTTTACTAGGGAAACAAAAAAAGCCCCACAAAAACAGAGTAATAGAATAATGAGGCCACTCCGCTTTTTCAGCACGCCTCCAACCTAACCACAGGACAAAGGCACAAGAAATCATCTGTTTATTGAATGCAAAATCTCGTTCTGTGTGCACAGTCTGCACTGCACTCCCTGACACCCTGGAGGGGTGCTGGGCTTTTTCCTTCTTCCCTGTCTTGTTTATGGTGGCTTCCACATCCCAAATCCCACAAACGCCACTGTTGTTTTTTTTTCCCTCCAACTCTCCTTTTTTTCCTATTTGTTTATTTCCATGAACGATCTATTTATGAGGAGAAATCACATCATTTCTAAGGACAGAGTAATTGCAGTATTTACCCAAAACACAATAAAAACTTCTGATTAAGGAGGGGAGGGAGCTACATGCGAACAGCAGAAGGGGACAAAACCTTCCTGAGACTGAAGCCCTGTGTGCTGACCAGCTCCATGCTCCATGGGCACCTTCTGCCAGCAAAGACCTTGAGCTGGAAAAGGGATTTAACAGAATCACAGAACGGCCTGGGTTGCAAAGGCCCACAGTGCTCATCAGTCCCAACCCCCTGCTGTGTGCAGGGTCACCAACCAGCAGCCCAGGCTGCCCAGAGCCACATCCAGCCTGGCCTTGAATGCTTCCAGGGATGGGGCATCCACAGCCTCCTTGGGCAACCTGTTCCAGTGCATCACCCTGTGTTACCCATTGGTGACAGAGCTGGGAAATGTGCTGTGATGGCCAGGTGTGCAGGAAGGGCAGCAGGAAACTGCGCTGCGTTCGGTGTTTTGTAAGGCTGAAAACTGTCCTGCGCCATTGGAAAGCTGAGTTCTGCAAACCGGTCATTTGCATTTTAATGGAACTCTTTCTAGGAAGGTGCTGTTGCAATATTTTTATATTTCTTTTAAGAGGTAATCAAAAACACACCACAGTTACAGGGCGTTTCGTTTCCATTAACTGGGTTTATTGGCACGCTTTTCTGAATTCAAGGTACTGAGGGTACATGGGATGAAACGGGGGGGGGGGGGGGGGGAAAACACGTGCCGGGACATCTGCTTGTTTAAATGCCAGATAACAACCAAAAAGAACCAAAAAACAACCCAAAAAACCAGAAAGCACAGCTCTGAGATGGAGGCACCTGGCGGCACAAGCAGCAGCCGAGCGTCGGATGAGGGAGGGAAACCACAGGCAGCAGCTTCAGAGCTCCGGCACGCCGTTATCGCAGCCGTGACACCGAGGGCACCGAGCCCAGCCCAGGGCCGGTCCGTTACCTGCGCGTTTCCCCGGGCTGGGGCTGCAACCACAACGCGTGAGCTCTGATAAGCGGCCTGAGAGCTGTACGGCATGCCGACAGCTGCGGGGCCGCCCCGCACAGCGCCACGCGGCCGGGGGCCCGGGAGCGGCGCCCCACGTGCTGCCCAACCCGAGGCCTGCAGCCCGGCGCACGGGTGCACCGGAGGGCTTCGGGGCCTATCGGTCCGCACGGCCCGCTGCTGCCTCCGCTCCGGTTGTTCCCACCCGGCCCGGACGCGGCTCGAACGTTCCCCGGCGGGAGGAAGCGGCCCCTCGCACCCACACCGCAGCCGGTGGGACTTTGGAGGACCGAACCGCGGAGCGAAGCTCGGCGCCGTCCCGGCGTGCACCGCGCCGCCGGGCCCGGGCAGAGCGCCCCCTCCTTTCCCTTCCCTTCCCTCCCTCACTTCCGGTGTCCGGCAGTGGCAAAGCCGGCGGCGGCGCCCCCGCTCCCCCGGCGCAAGGGTGGCGGTGGGAGGTGGGAGCAGCGGGCGGGGAGACGGGCGGGGCTTCGGGAGGCCCGCGCGGGGCGTCAGCCAATCGGCGCCCTCCTTGAGGCGAGAAGGGGCGGGGACAGCGGCCGGCACGCGCCGCGCGGCACCACCCCCTCCCCCCCCACCCTCCGCGCGCCCGAGGGAGCGGCGGGAGCGCGCCCGGCTGCCCCCCCCCCTTTTCCCCCCCCTTTTCCCTCACTCCCTCATCCGACTTCACCCCCCTCACCCCCCCTCCCCCTTCCCCTTCCCTCCCGCCGGGGGGAGGCTGAGGCGCGGAGTGACCGAGGGAGCGCGGCCGCTCCTTCCTCCTCCTCCTCCTCCTCCTCCTCCTCCTCTCCATGGGGCCCAGGTAAGCGCGCGCCCCGCCCTGAGGCGATGGGGGCCGTCATGGCCGCCCCCCCTCAGCGGGCGCCCCGCTTTCCCACCCCCCCCTCCCCCCTCCTTTCCTCCCTATTACCACCGTTATCCCCCTATCGCAGCGCTCCATCGCGATCGATCCCCGCTGGGGGGGGGTGGAGGTTCACCTCAAGGGGTGACTGCGGGATGGGGGGGGGTTCCACATACAGCGGGTGTATGGGGGGGGGGGGGCGGGGTTTACCCCCCCGGCCCCCCCCCCCTCCCTCCTCCCTCCCTCCTCCTCCCGCCCCCCCCTTCCCACCACCCCCCCCCCTTTCCCCGTAACCTCCAAAAGGGGAATTTTCCAGCTGGTAATTTCTGCTGCGTCAACACCCGCCCGGCGCGAGGCAGCGCGGTGCGGGGGGGGGGGGGGGGGGGGGGGGGGGGGGGGGGAGGGAAGGGGGGGGGGGGGGGGCGACTCGGCACGGCCGCCCCGGAGCCCCGCGCGGGGCCCCGCCGCCCCCGGAGCCGCACAAGTTGGAGCGAGAGTTTGTCGGGAGCCCCGAAGTGCCGCTCGGAGGGATGAGGTAACGGTGCTGCGGGGCTCCCCGCGTCCCTCCGCCTCTCTTTTTTCCCCCCTCTTTTTCCCCCTTTTTTCCCCCTCCTTTTTTTTTTTCCCCTTCTCTTCCCCCCCCTCCTTTTTTTTTTCCCCCCCCCTCCCTCCCCCCCCCCCTTTTTTTTTCTTTTCCCCCTTTTTTTCATCTTCCCTCCTCCCTTCTCCCCCCCACCTCCCCCCTATTTTTATTTTATTTATTATTGTTTTTCCTCCAACCAGCCCCGTTTTGGGTTATTGTCTCCCCCTAAAGCCCGGCTCGCAGCGCCTCCATTTTAATTGCGGGCTGACATGGGGGAAGTGACCCTCTTTTAGAGATAATGACAACACGCAAGAATAACACCACCCTTAGGGGAAAAAGCAAACAAACCCCAAAGCCGATCCCCGCTCCCATGAGGGCTGTGGGTGCCCCCGCGGGGCTGTAACAAGTGCAGTGCCCTCTGCTCTGCCCCCACCCCACACAAAGTGCCCCCCGGCCGCCGCGGCCCCTTTGTGTCAATGCCCCCCACTGACAGCTATAGGGCCGGGAGGAGCCTTTCTGTATCTTTGGGGTCTCACCTGACCGCGGGAGGACGAACAAAGGGGCACTTGAACAGTTCGGGATGGATTCCCGAGGCTGTTTGGTTGTGCGGTGGCTGCGATGCACTTGGCACGCCGGGCGACGGGCGGCATTGTTTGCGGCGGTGCCGGCTGGGAGCTGCGTGCTTTGCGGGCAGCACCTGCACTCGACTTGTGCGTTTGCGTTTCGGCGTCAGTTCGATCCGATCCGGCTCCGGGTCCCGGCTCTGAACTCCATAAAGTATTCATTAGGAGTGCGGTGCTGCGCTCGGAGCTGCTCTGCTGTTGTTGCGTTGCGTGCATCTCCCGAAAAGGTGAGGGAGGAAGAGGTGAGGGAGTGCTTTCCCTTTTATTCCCCCACGAAGAGCTGATGTTGCCCAGGGAGAGCGATGGATGAACTGACACAGCTCTCCCGCTCGTACTCACACCTGACTCGCCGTGTCTCTTACAGCAGCTTTTAATTGCAAACAAATAACGACTTTTCCCTTGGCAATCCCACCCGGGTTCCATCGCTGTTTGTCAAGTTTTGTGTTGGGAAATCCTCCGTGCTGGGGTGGGGGGAAAAAAACATAAACTGACAAAAACATAAACTGACCAAGGGTGGGGTGTATCGTTAGTCAGCGCTTTCAGTGTGGGATTGTCACTTTCTGGTGCTGTTTTGGGGACTGGCGGAGCTCACACGGTCGCTCTCATGGAGCTGGTTGTAGCACAGCACCAAAAAACCCAGCGAGGTGATGCTGATCGTTCTGATGCTGAGCGGTTGTTTGTATATTTTTTAAATGCTGCTGCGTTCGAAAGCACGCAGGATTCAAGCTTTGAAAATGCAGCCTGTACGTGGGGTTCTCGGAGGAGGAAAATGGGCCACTTTTTCCCCGTGGTCTTTGTTTTCTGGGACAGCCGTACGACGGAGATGTTCTTTGCGAGAGGGTTGGGTTTTTTTGGTGGTTTTTTGTTGTTTTTTTTTAATGTTGGTTTTTATTTTTTCTACCTGGAAGTGCTCGGAGGAAAACCAGTTTAGCACCCCCAGCTCCGCAGAGAAATGAAAGCTCTGTTACCTGCTGTCAGTCCGGCTGCTTCGCCTCCAATACTCCTCAACCAGATCTTTTCGCCTGCGCTTCTCCTCTCGCGCTGATCGTTTCTTTGCAGATCTGTTTCTGCAGTTCCTGAGCGAAGTTTCCTGTCCTGCAGCACGGCTGCAGGCTGACACCCACCCAGCGGGACCGCAGCACATCAGCCTAGCTTTTCCCAGCACTTTTTGCCTTTTTGTGCCGTTCTCAGTGCCTGCCACAGCACTCTGTAATGCTCTCTGGACTCCTCTTAAATTAGTAAAAAGCATTCATGGTTGTTTGTTGTTCTTCTTATTTTTTTTTTTTTAATTATTATTTTTTTGCTCCTACTCACAGGGGGGTTTCTAACTTAATGCCAAACAAAGGGGTGAGGAGAGGGCTTGGTTTGTCACTGCAGAGTGACCTGCAGCTGTTGTGGTCATCCCATGCACACACTGTGATTGCCAGCAGCCAGCAGGTTGTGTCCATTGTGCAGAGTATTGGACACTTTGCATAAGGGGGTTAATACTGTGTTTGTTGTATTGTTGCACTTGGCTTACTCCTGCCTGAGTCAGCACGCAGCTCACCTGTGTTGTCTGTGCGGGATATTTGGGACTTACAGGGTCCAGAAGGTGAAGGGTGCTGGGGGATGGAGCTGGAGGGAGGTGAGGACAATGGCACTGTGAGAATCCTGGGGTTAGAATTCCACTTTATTCCTTCAGAACATCGCTTTATTCCTCTCTCTTGTTTTCTCCAGGTGTCACCTTTGCATTTGCAGCCCCTTACCCTGAACTGCTGTCGGGTTCTTAACTTTTTTTTCACCCCCAGAGCTGTCTTCCTCTTGGGACCCATCCCATCCCATAGCTGCTTGTGGAGTGCTGGGCTCCATCAGCTGCTTCTGTGGAGCAGGGATGCCTTCTTTGCTCTCCTCTCCTAAAACATTACGTAGTATACTGATGAAAAATCACAGATATGCTAAAGATGCTCTTTGTAAACGCAGTGCAGCCTGAGGTCCTCGCTGCACCCCCTCGCAAATGAGCAGCCATTCCCTGAGCAGTTCCTTCAGCTTTCTTTCCTTCAAGTATACTCAGAAAACCATCAGGTTGTGTTTTGGCTGCTCGTGAAACATTGTTGCTGAGTGCCTCCTGTGCGCTGCAGGCAGGTCATGGTCCTGGACAGCAATGCTAATGAGATGGAAAGGCGTTCCAGTTGGTGGTGTTGGGTTGCATAGAGGTGAGGACACACGCAGGCATTATTGGAGCAGTGTAGCTTTGCAGGGAGCTGGCAGGTGAGAGCCAGCCCTCCTGCTGCCATGCTCTGCAGCCTGACTGCCCTCCCTCGCATCGGTCACCCTGCACACGCTGGGTGTTGCCTAACTTTTGCTTTATGGCAAAGCTGAGGTGGGGTCTTCTGTAAAGCAGGGAGGACGCAGAACCTCAGAAATATGCTGCTAACACAGCCATTGGCTTATGTGTGGATTAAATAAACTTAGTAACAAGAATGTCGGAGCTCATGCCAAGAACTTAGCTGCTTAAGAACCCTACTTAGAAAAGTGAGCGGGGTTTTACATATTAAGGAATATGTTTATACCTGTGTCCACTTAAATCCCCAGCTACCTTCCATCATTTTTGTCTTCTTGTATTCTGAGTCCCTGTTCCACCTGAGGTACTTCTTCTTGTATTTCTCAACTTGTGGTTAATATTTCAGGATGAAGACATTCACAAAACTGACACCTTTTGTAGTAATATACCTCTGGAGGAAATGCCTTTCTCACCAGTGCTCTGAAACAGAAGAATCAGTGGTCTGTGTTGGCCATTAGCACTTAAAATATCCAAACCTGACACCAAGTAATTAAATCCTGATAAAAAAGGTAATCAGGATGCAGTGCTCCTAAAGTCCTGCTCCACAGTGCAGGAGGGTGAGGTGCAGACAGCACGAGAGCAGCTCACAAGCTTCCTTCCGACTGCTGTGTGTCTGTCCTGCCTTCGTTCCTCTTCTGAGTTTGATCAACTGCGATGGGATGGGGGGGGAAAAGATCAGATTGACACTAAAAAGTTCAAAGGGACGCCTGCCCAAGGCACAGAGTGCTGTGCCAGGAACCACAGACACAAAAGCTGCAGAGCACGGTGTGTGTTACCTGTTATCTGCTGTTGTGGTCCCAAGTCCTGTGTCTCTATTCTCTCTTAGGTGCCCCAGCTCCCCCCCATACTTCCCTTTTAAAATCGCCCCACAATTCTTCCTCCTTTCCCTCCACCCTTTGTAAGTTCTCAGTTTGGGAGTTTTAGCAAAGATCCCCTCACGAAAAAGCCAAAAACCCAACGAGATCATTTGGGGGGAAGCTCCCAGCAGGGTAATTCCCATCATGACGTGCCTTAGCCCTCTTTTTCTCCGGTGCTTTATATCTTGGGTTTTGGGTAACAGAGACACAAACGTGACGTCTTTTGCTTCACTTATTTTCATGACTGCATCGTGAGCAGGAGCTCAGCTCTTGCAGGAGCCGGTGGCACTGGGACAGGTAAGCTCTGTTGGTCCAGCTGTTGGGCTGTCAGAGGAGCAGATAGACAGACAGCTGAATTCTTATCTCTCTGGTGTCACCGGACCTCTTGAACCTTCTCAGTGCTTGCTTTGCCACTGGCTGTTCTGTGCTGTGCCCTACACAACTGGGATGAGCTGGGAGCTGAGAGGAGATGGATGAGGGAAGCACGTGGATATTTCCACCCTGTGTTTCCTCCATGTGTATACGGTGCCCTTTCAGAAAGGTGCATCCTGTTGCGTTAGCTAACAGTTGGAATGCGTTCTTTCAGCCTGCGTTGCTTTTCTGGTGGGCACTTGTGTCTTTTTCTACAGCTTTGTGGGTTTTCTTCAGGATGTTTAACTGTAAAGAGGAACAGGCAGCTGTGTGCTCTGTAGCCGTGTGTGCTGCCCTGTGGCTCAGGCACAGCATTGCCTTTTGCAGGCTGTGATTCAGCAGAGATGAGCAGGAATAGAATTCAGATGTCTCCGTTCTGTACAATGCAGGCACGGTTTCTCTGTAACCTCAGGCAAATAGTTTGGTTTTGGGGTGGCGGTGGGAATGGCTGTAACAGTGAGGTTGGGTCCATATTAACCCCGTGTGAAGGGTGTCGCAGGTGTTGTATCAATCCTAATTAAATCTTTGTGGTGCTAATCAGAACATACAGCATTGATGGGGCATCTTCAGGCAGCTTGAGAAGGTGTTGTTATCTGCAGAGTTCCTCAGGGTGCTTCGGTCCGGAAGCGTGGTCAGAAGTTGTCAGTTAAAGTCTGATGTTAAACTCCAACTTAATGCAAGGGCCGACTCGCTTTCCATGCACATAGTTGTATAAATATTTCAGAATGTTTCACATTTGAGCTGGAAAACTGTCTTGGAAGCATTGTTTTACCTGTTGCTTGTAATTAAGTGACAATTCTGTTTTGCTCTCAGTTCGTGTAGATTTTCACTTTTCCTTCCTGTTCTTTCCATTCCCAAACGCAGGACGTCTGAAGAACCTCGTGGAGCTCCTTACCATCTTCCCTCCCTCACCAAACCATGCACCATGCAGCTGTGAAACATCGCGGCGCTTTGCTTCACTAACAGAAAGCATTCGAATACTGGTAAGATATTGTTGTTACATGGTCATGGAAAGAGAGTATCCAGAGGATGCCTTGTTAGTAAAGCTTCCAGG
>JAPSGF010000017.1:7294650-7330439 GCA_035772895.1 Perdix hodgsoniae | reverse complement strand
CGTGGAAAACAGGTGGAAAATGCAGAGCAAGGAGGAGGGAAGAGCAGTACAGAATAGGAGAGGTCTCAGCTTTACTGTTTTTATCAGACTGTTCTGGCTTACATGGGACAGGCAGTAAATGGGAGCTGTAACAATTCCAAATCTGAGTGAAAGTACAGATGAATTTCATAGTGCACTAACGGGGTCGTTTCCCACACGTCAGTGTTGGTTGTGCCCTCCCTGCTCTTTTTTCTTTTTTTCCCCTCTGTAACTGCCTAAATAAAGGGACTGTCAAGAGCTAGCCAACACAACTGCAACAGAGGAGCAATCAGAATTAGGCAGAGGCAAGACTTGGCAGTAAGAAATAGAGATTGAGAACAAAGTCAGTGGTATGTGCTCAAATTGGGTTATATTCATGTATTTGTTTCAAGATTTTCACAGTTACGCTCGTTGCCATAAAAATGCTTGGGTCTTCCTTTTTCCTTCATTTGCTTATTAGATTCATTATTTGACCATTCATAAGGACATTAGCACAGAGTGGAAAAGCTTTCATTTCTATTTTCTGTTGTTTTCTTTGTGACAAATTTTCAAAATCTAGGGATTGTTTTGTCTCATAACCTGGAATGGCATCAGCCATAGGAACTGTTCCTCCTGTGTTCCAAGAGGAATATCCTGAGCATTCCTTTGCAAACACAGGTTTTGTCAGGACCTCTATTGGCAACTTTCAGCCCCAATATTTTACAGGTCAGATAAGGTGAATTAGTGCCCTTTGGGCCACAGATGTCTCTTTGAAAAGTCATTAAAGTGAAAATGCTTTCAAAAGCTACCAAACAGGAAACACCGTTGTTTCATAGATCTGTTTGAAGTCTTAGTATCCAAAATTAGATTATTTTTTCCCATACTTAGAAGAAGTAACTTGCTGACACTACTGCAAGAAAGTAACCTGGCTTTAATTACTTTTAATGTGTAGATAGGATTTGAGTCATCATCTTTCTGCTCATTAGACCATACGTAGATCTTTTACCCCATGAGTCTGGGGGGGTAAGGACTTCAACCTGCAGTGCTGCTGTTCAGTGATCTTGTTGTTCAATGCTAATAATGGCTGGTTTTGTCTTTTATTATAGTTCTGTCATTCTACAAGAGTTCACCCCAGTGCTGTTGGAAGGCCAAGAGCAGGGCACTGCTGTGCTGCCCTCGGACTGTTGATGTCCTCAGCTGCTGCAGGAGAAGCACCAGAGCCGGAACCCAGTTTGTTACTGGTAAGCAGTAATTGTGTTTTTTTTTCTGTTTGGTTTTGTTTTTGTTTTTTTTTTTTAATTGAAGTTTCTCTTAGAAGACCACTAAAAATCTTTTCACTAGTTGTTAATTTAAGAACACTACAGAGAAACCAACATCTCTGATGGTTGTTTTTTTCTTTTTTTTTCTGAATTCCGCTTTCTAATTGCTCTCCTTCCAGACTGAGGAGGTCAACAGTTTTTCCCCAGCTTTCATTTTCTTGTGAAGTTCTTCATGCACTATTGGAGTTGATGAAGGTTAATAAGTGAATTTCTCTAAGCTACCCTCAGAAGTCCTGTTGTCCTGCTATATTTCTGTACCCACAGGTTCTGCAGGCTGGAGCTGGCCCAGCAGCCTCAGATCAGTGGTCTGACAGGTCACGGCCATACCACTGTCTGAAAGCTGTGGAGTGGGATGTGAGATATTTAATGATAGCTCTGTTGTTTTGTGTTCTGCTTACTGGGGTTAGGATTAGGTTTTGCTTCTGGTTCTTGCTCAGGTTGCAGAAGCCAAATTGTAACAGCAGAATGAAGAGCTGGGAGCACGCAGCTTTCTGAACATCCTTATTCCTCTTGCTGAAACTGGCCTTCCTCTAGTTCCTAATTGCATTCAGATCTGTGTATTTTCACAGCAGAAGCAATTGTAGCCTGATGGCGTGGTCTTAAACATACTGTATGTCCTAACAAACTTTATATCCGGACAGATGGGGGTGAAATCCCTTTACCTGCACCAACACCTAACAGGGAGTGAGCTCTTGGCTGCGTGCTTCAGGTGCTGGAGTGCAGTGTTGGAGCTCTGCTCGTGTGCTTCTGGGCATTACCTGCTGCGGAGATGCCAAGTGGAGCTGTTGCCAGGGGTGGCATTGGCTTCCATCATAGAATCATAGAATGGTTTGGGTTGGAAGGGACCTTTAAGACAATCCAGTTCCAACCCCCTGCAATAGTCAGGGACGCCTCCCTCTAGGCCAGATTGCTCAAAGTCCCATCCAGCTTGGCCTTGAATACGGATGTTTTAGTGAATCCCCATCAGGCAGATGTTAATAGCAGTCAGTGAGAATTGAAGGGGCTCAAATCTGATGGCAAAAATGCACCTAGGCAATGCAGCTGTGGGGTTGGTGGTGGCAGTGAGGTATCTTGGTTTTTTGTTTTGTTTTGTTTTTGTTTAAGTTCAGTGAAAAACATATGACCAACTTAACAACATGCTGGTTTCTTGAATCAAAGTAGAAGAATTTCTCTTGTGGCAGCTGTTCATTTTCATAAGCTGTTACTTCCACCTACTTTGAATAAAACCGAAACAAATACAGTTTTGGAGAACGCAGTATAAGGAAATGAAAGCTATCCTAGTAGCTCTGTGCCCTTCTTCAAAGGCCCTTGTGAGGCAGCCCTTCAGCTGGGAGCTGCACCTCTGAAAAACTCAGGTGGTGTCTTTGCAGGGAGTTACCACCCGTTGATGTCCCAGTTCTTCCATTCTCTCTCTCATTTGGAAGGATATTCCAAGTACAGGCACTGTCCTTTTCAGTTGCTAAGGTTACATTGTGATTTTGCTCTTTTTTTTTTTTCCCTCCAGCATGGGGTGCATAGATAGGAGGAATCCTCTGCATTTCTGTTGTCTTTAATTGGGTAAAAGTGAAACTTGTGCACCAGAACCTTGTGCGAGGGGGAAGTCAGTCCAATCTCACCTTACAGAGCTCTTTTGGAGAGGAATTTAAAAAATGTTGGAATGTCTTGGGAGTGGAGATACGGAAAGGACGTGGGGAAGCAGCCAGGGGGTGTGTTTGTTTTTGTTTTTTTGGTGGTGGGCTTTCTTTTGTATCGCAAACCATCCGAGTGGATTTCAGTTCCTCCTTAATCTGTTTTTCCTTTTCTCTGGAGAGAAATGGGGGAGGAAACAGCACATTTTTGGTGAAATTCCAGTTGGCCTGTTTTCCCCAGGGAGCACGGAGCCGCTGGAGGAGTGGTGCTGCTTGGTGCTCCCTAACCAGGGCCCTCTGTGCTAAGGGTGGAAGCTTACATTAAGAAAATGGCACCAGGCTAAATGCCATGGGGTTCAAATTCTTGGTTTTGTGAGACAGCAAAAAATATTTTCCTCTTGTGCAGGGCTCTCAATTGCTGAGGAAGAACTGTAGTCCATTTTTCCTGCTGTTTTCTGTTGGAGTGAAGGGAATGAAGCGCTTTGGAGTTTATTTTTGTCCCCACTATTTCCCAAGGGATGGGATGGCGAAGGCTTTCAGCTGTGTGCTGCGTTTCTTCTCTGTGGCTCTTGGTCAAAATTGAAATAATTTGCTGAGTTTAAGGCACTACTCATTTGAACCCCTTAATTGAGAGATTTTGGTCGGGGGACCTATTCCAGGTATGTATGCAGAGAGGTTGGCTGTGTAAGCATTACTGGCTATTGCTAGAGGTGAAATTCACTTTAAGTGAATATTCTGTTTACTCAGACTGTTATTATGCCATCAGATGATATTTTCGTGTACAAACAACTGTGCTGCTAATGCAAAATAAACACTTTCCACAAACGGTGCATTTGTACAGCTAGGTTCGTTCTAGTTGGGGTTAAAATGTCTGTAAGTTCTTAATGCTTGCTTTAAGACCAGAGCTTTGACAACATGAGGAACAAAAAGCTGCCCTGTATCTTGGCAGAAGTTGGCAGGAAAGTGATGATTAAATCTACTCGCTGGTTCTTTTTGCTCTTACATGCAAGTGCTGTTTGTTTAGGGATGATTTTTCTAGTTATTTCGAGGAAAGCAATAGAATTAGGTAGTCTCTGTAAATTGACTTATGGAGAAAGCCTGCTCTCCTACCATTTATTTAGTGGCAAATCTACAGATGAGCTCTTGCGGTTCATTGGCTTCTTGGAAAGCTATGTTGGGCCATGTGCTGTCACCAGAGGCCCAAGCCAAAATGATTTCAGTAGATATTCAGCTCTGAGATCCTTCACTGCATTAAAGAGACCTGAGATGAAGCAAAAAATGTAGTGTTGATCTTTGGGGTCCATCTCTAGCAGTCTGAGCAGTGTCTGTGCTACACTCCCACCACGACTTGGAGGGGCACTGCCTTTCTGAAGAAATCCTACCAGTGCGTCTTGTAAGTGGAGATAAACATTTTTACCAAAAAAAAAAAAAAGAGGAAAGAAAAGCCTGACACCAGCCAAGGGGCCACAAAACAGCGTGTGAAATTGGAACAGAAGAGAGCGGGGTTTTGAAGCTTCCTGAATTTTTAACTACTAGCAAATTGCCTTAAATTTAACTTGGATTAATTCCCTGGTGCTCCTTGACATTAAACGGGTGTTCTCGTTTGACATGGGTAGACAGAAAACTAATTAATTCCTCTGAATTTGAGGCGTATTTAATTTTCTCCCCTAAAGACCTCTCATTTAAAAGGTACAAGGCTGTGACAAATGTTGGGTGGGGGACGACGTGTGCAGGGGGCAGACCTTTAGCCAAGGAAGGACCAAGACATCCCCACTAACAATTGCTGCCATGGTAGATGTAGGTACTCTTGTCCACAGGCTAATCAATAAAACTCAACATCTTTCCTTGCACACTTAGAAATGTTGACACAGGACCTCCTCCCAGTGGAGGGTTGCTGCTCTTTGCGATGGGTGTCTTCCCCATTCACCTCTCTCTATACTTAAGATTTAAGTACTTTGGAACGAGGATAAGTTGTCATCATTTGCACAGGACGATGCATCTTCACATTGTTTTAACATGCATTATTATCTCCTTTATATTTTAGAACATCAGATGGCTTTGCTTTCCTGTCCAGAAGGCACCTCCTGCTCTTGTCCCCAGCCCCTGGGGATGTGGGCATGCACAGGGCTGTGTGGCTGCAGGGTGTCTGCTGTCAGCAGGCGGGAGGGAAGCCAGGGAGGAATCTTTTATTATTTTTTGTTCTGTGGTTAGTAAAAAATCTCTTGATAGGAAATTAAGTCAGAGGGAAGCTATTTCATAAACAAGCTAGCAAGTGCTTCATCCATCAGAAGCGGTGGATTAGTCAGTCTGCTGCTCAAACTGCTCTGCTCTAAAGTGAAGGTAGAAGGAGACAAATGTCTAATCCAGGTTGCTGGCATAGAGAGCTTTAATAGAGAATGAGGTGTATCTGAAATAGGCTGCTATCAACAGCGAGGGGGACCCAGACATGCACTGAGCTAAGCTCAGTGAACATCTAAAGTAGAAAAGAAAGAAAATCTCAAGTGATCGGGGTAGTTTCTTCCTGCGGGACATTAAAGAAGAAATCCAGGAAAAGCTGTTGTTGCATACAAACACAATGAAGATAATGACAGATATTCCTGATGCTAATCTGTATTAAATTGAGGAAGGGGAAGTTACTTTGCAGGAGACAATTCTTTTTCCAAGCAAATCTAGGGAGATGCTATCTTGGAGCCTGGATTTTGATGCCTGTAAAAGAAGAGCAGAAGGAAGTGCCAGATATGGAGCCTTGGGATCATTGTATGGCTGTGTTGTGAGATGCCTTGCATCTCCCTCAGCATCACGTGGCTATGGCAACTGGTGGAGGCAGGATTGATGATGGACAACTCACTTGATCCTGCATGGCAATTCATATTTCCCGAGGGAGCTAAGCCGACTTTTCAGCTCCTAAAAGTAGATACAGCAGTGGCTTCTGGAATAAAGACAAAACTGAACTGTCACTCTGCCTTAATAGGTGGTTCTCCCACAGCTGAAGATGGCTGTGAAACAGTGGCAGCCACCTTCAGTGCATGGGTTAGAGAGCATCTATGCTGCCTGGGTCTGACAGGGCCTTTCCAGGCCTTTAAAGGCCATTTTACAGATCAGTTCTTCATGTTCTTGCTCCTCAACTCTGACTCTTGGTTGTCTGTTTATTAGATGGAGGTGGCCAGAGCTGAGGTCCCTGGCTATGTCTCTGTGTTACATATGTAGTGGCATTTGGACAGCGTAGAGCTACGCTGCTATTGACCACCTTCACATGAAGATAAGCTTCTTCATGTCTTTTGTGCTTAATTCTACAGAAGAGCTGCACAGAGTTGAAGCACGTAAACCTCAGATCAGCCTGTTCGTGTTGCAGGAAGGAGGATGGGCCTTCCTCTTTGATGGAAGCCAACGGTTTTCGGTGATGAGGGGCCAGCTGCTCTCACAAATGAGCACTCCTGACACTGCTGAGAGGGCAGCCCTGTTCCTACAGAACGGGGGAGGTCTGTGCAGGCAGTAGCTGCATAACTCAACCTTGTGAATCATCAGGTGGAGCTCTAGCAGGGAGATGCTAGATGCGTGTTCTGTGGGCCCAGCCAACGGCGTTGGCTCAACTGTTGCTGGTTGGCTTCTGGAGCTGGTATTAATAGCACAGGCAGGGGCATGGATCTTAGATATCTGTGTTCCCCAGTGCTGGATGCACACATCAGTGAACTTTCCCAGTCGTGGCTGCCCTAGGCCTGCCCACTGCTGCTGGTTGGTTTGGACAGATGGGACTGAATGTGGATTTGAACTCTGTGTGTGTTGAAAAGTTGCTGCGAACTCGCTCAGCCTTCTTGGCAGCACTTATATTTGATCACGTACCCTTTGGGACTGGGAGAGCTCAGGGTTGTGTTCGCACAGGGATTTTGTTTTTATCAGCAATCAGCAGTATCGTAAATCCAGGATGTGCCTGCCCATGGTGACACTCCAAGCACACACATGTTTCACACTTGTGTGTTGAGATGTGGGCCTCAATATCAGCTTCACAGTTGGAGCTTCTTAGACTGGGAGAAGTTCAAGTTTTTGGAGGAAAGGAATAGTTATCCCTCACCACTGTAGGGTTGGAAAACCTCTCTTATGAAGAATATCTATGATTTATAGCATTTTTTCACCCAACATCTTAGGTGGGGAAAACTTGGGGAAGCAAAGCCAGGGAAACAGCAGGTTTTTACTGCAAAGTTGAAAAGGTTGTGCTTATAAGTAGTTGAACTTCAACTGAAATTAATATCATAGCTCTGATCCATTGCTGGTTTGGGTGGGGACTTGAAATGTTGTGATCTGTAGTCTCAGATTTTGCCTATTGCTTTTCTGACTTGAGAGCAGTGTTTATAGCCCCTCAGCAAGGGCAGTAGCTGCCTTCAGTCAGCTTCTGCTCTTAGGGGATTTCAGCTATTCCTGCTCTCATATGCTTTTTTCCATGAAGAAATTTTGTTTCAGAGTGACTTCAGCGTGGTTTCATGGATACAGACTTGTATCCAAACCGAATTTTACTGAACCCAAACAGTGACAATCAGTGGCTGTTCTACCTCAGTAACTCCAGACAGGTTTTCTTTCAAGCCTGTAATAATATAAAGAAACATTTCTCTGGGATATTTTGAGGTGGTGTAGGACTGAGCTTCAAGTTTAGTCCCTTTTAACAGCAATTATTTGAAGTCTGCTCTACGTCATAAACGTGGACCCTTTCAGGGCAACTCTTGTATTCTGCAGGGCTTGTTCAAGATGCACCTGCTGTTGAGTGCGGTACAGTTTGAGATTGGTCTGAACTTGTTTGGATGTTGATACACAGTCGTTTCCTTCTCCTTGCAGGACTTGTGGAAGAGGAAACACAAAGACTTCCAAATGAATAACCGAAAGGAAGATATGGAGATTGCCTCCCACTACCGGCACCTGCTTCGGGAGCTCAACGAGCAGCGGCAGCACGGCATCCTTTGCGACGTCTGCATCATCGTGGAGGGGAAGATCTTCAAGGCTCACAAAAACGTTCTGCTCGGGAGCAGTCGCTACTTCAAAACGCTGTACTGCCAGGTACAGAAAACCTCCGACCAGGCCACGGTTACCCACTTAGACATTGTCACTGCACAAGGCTTTAAGGCAATCATTGACTTCATGTATTCTGCACACCTAGCGCTGACCAGCAGGAACGTCATTGAGGTGATGTCTGCTGCCAGCTACCTGCAGATGACAGATATCGTGCAGGCCTGCCACAACTTCATCAAAGCAGCTCTCGACATCAGCATCAAGTCAGATGCCTCGGATGACCTTGTGGACTATGAGCTGGGAGCCCCCTCCAGCAGCAGCACGGATGCTCTGATCTCAGCAGTGGTGGCTGGCAGGAGCATATCGCCATGGCTGGCTCGGAGGACGAGTCCAGCAAACTCTTCAGGAGATTCTGCTATCGCCAGCTGCCACGAAGGAGGGAGCAGTTATGGGAAGGAGGATCCAGAACCAAAAACTGACAGCCACGAAGACGTTTCATCCCAGTCTCTTTGGTCTAGTGACATGGGCTATGGGTCTTTACGTATCAAAGAGGAACAGGTTTCTCCCTCTCATTATGGAGGGAATGAACTGCATTCTGCCAAGGATAGTGCAATACAGAACGCTTTCTCAGAACAAGGAGTGGGGGATGGCTGGCAGCCCACGGGGCGCAGGAAGAACAGGAAAAATAAAGAAACTGTGCGTCACATTACACAGCAAGTAGAGGATGACAGCAGAGCAAGTTCTCCAATGCCATCTTTTTTACCTGCCTCAGGATGGCCATACAGCAGTCGAGAGCCAAGTAAGTCATTCTGCTTTCATGGCTGACATGAGAAAAGTTGAGTTGATTGCATCTGTTTATGGTACAGTCTTTTCTGTTTAAAGCTAAGGTGGCTGTCCTGCTTGCTTCACTAACCATGGGCAATTAATAGATCCAGGCTGCTGCTGATGTTGGGTTTGGTGTTTTTTCCCTAAGGACTTTAAAGAGAGTGTGGCATTGAGTTCCCTTAGGCTGAATTCCTCAAGTCAGCCTGTGATAGGGGTTAGCCTATGCTTCATTGCATACCAGAATCCAAGAGGGGTGGGTAAGATTATATATATGCCTCTGTTGTCAAATTCAGGTGAAAAAAGCAATATAAACAGTAGTGAAAGTCTGAATAGTCTTTACGGGCTGAAAAAGGATGTGTAAGTTGCTTGCATACCGAAGCTTGAATGTGTCTTTCATTGGCATTTAAATGAATGGGTAACTGCAGATATGTTCAGAAGTATTACATTTTACAGTTATCTACTGCAGTAGGCTTGCATGTAATTATTCTAATTGGCTGATGATAAAATCTAAACAACTTCAGTTAGAAGAAAAATGTGAGATAACTGAAGATAACAGTGATTTATGATGAATCCTGGCTTTGCAGTGCACGTGTTCTAGGGTTGTTTGGAGCACAGACTCAATATGGAGTGCCTGGAATGCGATTGGCACTCAAATATTTTTTGTTTTCACTGCATCCCTTAAAACCAACTCAAACACTTGTATTTCTGTGAGGTGCATGGGCTTGGGATAGGTATTTGAGGCAAACCGTGCAGAAAGAGAACTGCAGCACTCATCTTAGCAAGCTGTTTGTAAATGGAATGTTCTTCAAGTTGTGCTTTTGAAAAGAGTGCCAAGAGTAGGAGATTGTGTTACTGGAAGCTGAATGATGTCTGCATCATTAAAATCCTAATTGTCAGGGAATTCAGCAGAAGTGCCCTTTTCTTTACAGCTGTTTGCAGATGAGAGGAAGGCAGCTCCTGGTGTTGACTCAGTGCAGTGCTGAGCCAGCATGGTAACAGGCACAGCCCAAGAGGTTGTTGCAAATCTTGTCCTAAATGCAGTTTCCAATGAGAGAGGTGTTTGTGAAGATGGAAAAGGGCAAGCTGAGTGCTGGTGGCTGGGGGAATTGCTTCAATATTCCACTCGTCCTGATTGAGCAAAGGGAAAAACTGAATGTGAGGTGAGCGAAGTGCCAGGACTGAGGCAGCACGGGGCTGCGTGCGTTGGCAGCACCTGGGTGCTGCTCTGAGAGCAGCTCTGTGAAATGGCCCTGCTGAACCTCAGCTCCTGGTTTTCCCTGTACTCACCAGCCTGGGAAGTGAGCAGAGATGGAATTCTCTTGTATGTGCTGCTGAAGGATGAGAGCAAGTGTGCAAAGAACAAGAGAACGTCCCTGCTGCCCCAAATACTGCTGTCCCACCGCCTCTCCCCAGGCAGGAGGGTCTCTGGGTCAGCTGAACACTGCACAAGTATTCCCCATCTCCAGCAGGTGGAAGCAGCCCTCCTGCAGTTTGCTCTCTGCTGTTGCAGAGCTGCTGGGTTCCACCCAGGTTGCTTGTTTGTTCTTATCTCTCCAAAGCAGCCAAGGGGTGATCCACACTGAGCTCCAAGACATGAAGAAAAATGGCACATTTTTGGTGTAATAACAGGTAATGACAATTGTCTGTGCTGTGTCACCAGTACTGGGGATGTGTGCTTTACTCTTTAAATTTCATCTTAAGCTTGTGTTTGAATTTGGTAGAGTTGGGCTTTACTCCATAAAGCAGACTGCAGCACCCTGTAGTTAGGAGCGTTCACAGCCACGCTGCACAGAGCAGAGACAAAAGAGTGCCCTGGTGCTGAGGAAGTGGGTGCAGAATGCTCTTTCATGACTATGCTGAGAAGAAGAGTTACCTTGAACTGTGTTCTTTGAAGCTCCTTTATCTTTCTGGATCTGTTTGGTTATTTTAAGGTGCTGCTTGTGAGATCTGCTAGCTCTGCATACGGGATAGCCTGGGTACCCTTTGAAAATGCTGTTGTGCTGGAGGACTAGCACAGACATTCCAGCAGCACAGAGCTAACGCAGGAGAGTTAATCTTAAAGCTACAGTGTTAGCATCTTCCTCCTGACGTTGTTCCAAAAAACCTCTTGGTCTTCCTTGCAAGCAGCACCGCATTTCAGCAGGACACGAGCAGCATTTTGGAAGGTGCATCTTGCCAATGACAGTGGCATCACACTTTTAATTCAGCGAGGAGCAGCAGCTATAAGGGCGCATTTTGTGACACTGTGCAGGGAAGCTCACTGCAGCCACTGAAACTTTGCTCTAGAGAGAGCTGCCAGCTCACTTCCACTCACTGCTGGGGCTGCCTGTGCTGCTGGCACATCTAGAGGGCCTGGCTGCGGAGCTGGTGGTGTTTTCAAAGCTTTCCCTAGCAGAGCTGCTTTTGTCTTTCCATATGATGGAAAGCACTGTCACTTGTGGGGTGTTTCTGGAAGGATTCATTGATGGTTTTATTAACGTGTTACTTCAAGCACAGTCACTGTGAATCAGGAATTTATTTCTAAGGAAGTTCTCCCACGCATCTTCTGAGTGTTTGCACCCTAAAGCTGTAAGTGATTCTTTTTTTTTTTTTTTTGTGCCAATTGACTGTGAAATGACACTAATTATTCTCTAAACAGAACAGTCATTTTTAATGACACTGCAGCTTGGGAACTTCTCCATTTACTTTATTTAAATCAGTGAAAATGCTCTATTCTGTAAGAAGGGCTTTACATTACCCAGAGTGGTGACCTTCATGGCAGGGGTGCACAGGGCTTCCCCTTCTGACTTTACAGGAAGCTTGGGCACGTTTTTGGGTGATGCATTGATCCAGCAAACAGCAGGGATCTTCTGTTGCTGTGGGACATCAGGGGATGCTCTGATGGGACAGCAGTCTGCTCACCTGCCCAGAATGTGGTGATGCGTTCATCTGGGGTGATGGGAGTCTGCAGAATGGGAAAGCTTTTCCCCTCTGGCTGTATTCTCATTATACCTGGTGTCCTGGCTGTGTGCACGTGCACTGTAAACATCTGTGCACTGAGCACCTTTGGACAGTGCTGGTGGTGTTGCTTCTGCTGTGCCACTTGGCAGCATTCTGGTCGTGTGATGGAATAAAGGGGAAGAACTCAACGTGCTGTTGGTACCTGGGGTTCAGCTGTTGAAACTCGCAAGATTTTTGGTTTTGCAAAAATGCAGAACTTGTGGCTTTACTTACTACTTATGAACAGTTTACTGTCTTCAGGAGCTGGTAGTAGAAAGGAAAGAAGAGGTGCCCGCAGGCTGCTGCTCTCATGCCCTGGGCTGCTTGGTGGTGCTGCCCAGATCTCATTTTGCATAGAGGTTGTGGGGAGTGCCAGCACCAAGCTGATGGATTATTGGGGTGCAGCCTTCATGGGAATAACGGTTCTGTGCTCTGTCATTCAAGGGTTAGTTCGGGTTGTTTTCAAATCTGGAGACCAAAGTCAGTGCTTTTCAGCCCGGCCGCTTGCCCGTGGCTACACCCTGGCTGCAAAATGGTTCCACCCTGCACAGCTTTAGCTCTGATTCGTGTCCATTTCCTCTCCCCACCCCACGCTCCACGTTCCCTGGGCTCCAGAGCTCTCCTCCTCCTCTTCCTCCTCCCCGCACTCGCGGCCCTGATTCTGTTAATCTGCTTTAACTCCCGAGATCAGAGGCGCTTCCCCTCCGCTGAGTGCCCTTCTCGCTGTGTTCTGTTCCCTGTGCCAGGATTAGACCGACTGCCTCCTCACAGCTGTACTGCTTTACCCTTCTTTACAGCAGGGAGAAATGAAGAGTTTAGCATTTTGGAGCCCACTTTGTGATCATCTGCCTGCACAGGACTTTCACTTTCGCCTTTGCAGAGGTGCCTTTGTGCTCACACAGAGGAGGAGTCCGTTCTTTAGATGCAGTGAACCAAAAATGAAAACTAATTTTGCCGTGTTGGTCTCAGGTTTGATTTTGGTTTGTTTTCCAGGAGGAGATTTCTTACAGGCACTTGTTTCAAAAGATAAGTACTTGTTGTGGAGGATTTGGAAGATACAATTACTTGGCATGTATCACATGCAAGGACCACTTCAGTATTCCAATTGCAGTAGTTTCAGAAAGAATTAACTCTCCCCATTTAACCATTTCCATCATTTCAGATGTGATATTTTTTAAGACCCTCTGAGGAATGAAGAAGGTTTCCCAGCTGGTATTTGCCTGCAGCCCATTGCTTTGAAGGAAACAATGCTGCAGATACAGCAGTGCTTTTAGAATGTGTCAGTGCAGAGTGAGGTCGTGCTTCTGCAGAAGGGAAAAGCATTGCATGGTAGAACCTGTATCTCTGTAGTTCCTGAATGGTGAATTTGGGGCTTCTTTGGAACATGATGAGCGCTATATCTGTGTGTGTATTACTGTGTTGGTAAAAGTGCTGCTGGTCAGAACAGCTGTGGGTCGTGGCATCATTTCTCTCTGTAAACACTGCCTGAGAACACTGGGCTTTGTCTGACAAACAGTCCGTTGTGACAGCGTGGTGAAGGATGCTGGTTCTTGGGCACGGGGCTGTCAGAAATAGAAACTTGAGGGATATTTTTAGCAGCTGTAAAAAGATTGTCATTTTTCTGATGGCCTGGGTGCTCCTGCTGTCCTGCTGTCAGAAGGAAGAGGCCGGTGTACAAAGGCCTTTTCCTCCTGGGGTTTGGAAATGGTTTGTGTCGTTCGCACGTGAGGAGATCAAGCTGCATCTTCCTTAATCTGGGCAAGAAATGTCATTCCTGAAGTTTGAGATGTCAGAGGTGTGTCCAGATGCTCCGTACAGGTCCGTGGGACAGCTCACAACACCATCACTGATTTCACCCAGCTTTTCCCTCAGGTCAGCCCTTGGCAGCAGGAGGAGTTAACAGCCAGTGCAGGAAAGCTGAGTTTCAGTGGTCCCACTTTCCCCTCGAGCTCCATTTCCACCCCCACGCTCTCCTGCAGTTGTTCTGGTGGAAATGTCTGTGCAACCATGGAGCAAACCAGATTGGGGAACTGATCTGGCATTAAAAATAAACTTTTTGTAATAAACTAGACTATTTTTAACGTCCACCAGTTCCTGTCTCAATTTCGCTTTGCAACCATGCAAATGTTTGAGTACAACTGAAGGAGCAGCAGGTGATGCAGGAATGAGCATTTGGGGTGGAGGAAGCTGCTGTTGGCATCTCTTCCCTCGCATCCCTCTGCCCTTTCTGCTCGTCACATTGTGAAGGAAGCAGTGACATTTGCCACCCAGCCCCCAGCTGCCATCCAGCTGTGTCAGAGCCACCAGGGCCAGCACGGCGCCCGCGTTGATCACAGGTGGCTCCAGGGCTGCGTCCTGTGGTCATCCAGGACTTGGTGGGCATGGAGCAAACCCTCAGCGCGCTGTAGGATGGCACCAGACGGCGAGGAATGATTTGCTGGAATGCTAAGGTGCCAGAAACAGCACGGATTCAACAAGGACAAATGCAAAGTCCTGTGCATGGCACGGAATAACCCCGTGCATCAGCACAGGTTGGCAGCCAACGAGCGAGTGAGCAGCTTTGCAGAAAACGTGTTCTGGTGGTGCAAGCTGAGCAGGAGACTCGTGCCAGGCAGCCTGGGAGTGCACGTGTCTGGACTGTGCTGTGAGGAGCAGGGAAGGGAGAGCACACCTAAGGTGCAGGGCCCTGCCTGGCCATCTCCAGCTGCAGGACTGCAGAGGCCGTGGGGGTGGGCTGGAGGATGCTGGGTGTGAGGAGAGGCTGTGGAAGGGAGAGCACTGCTGGTCGTCTGTCTGCAGAAAGTGCCTTCACAAGAGACCTCAACGCTGAAAAAGCAGTAGCTGAAGCTCTATAAACCAGCAGAGAGGTCATCTGTTTTACTTCATCAGGATCAGCGGGCACACCAGGTGTAACCTGGCTGTCAGTATGTTGGTTAGTGCCATCTGTGGGAGCAAAAGGAGGAAGGAATCGGTCTTTTGCCCCTTTCTCTTAAAATAGCAAGCTTAATTATCTGCTGGAAGTTATTTGCAGCATTCGTGCTTGACCCAGTATGAATAATTGGGTAACTTACGTTGTTGTAACTGAAATACTCTGTATAAAATATTCTTATATTTAATACACAAAGCATCTTCTTACTATTTCACCCTCACCAATCTTCATTTCACTTCAGGAGAAAATGATGTGGGATGTTGAATCGTGGAATAGAATCATTGGGGTTGGAAAAGAGCTCCAAGATCCCCAAACCCAGCCCCATCCCACCCCCCCCCGAGTGCCACATCTCCACAGTGCCTGGATGCGTCCAGGGGTGGTGATGGGCTGATGGTTAGACTTGATCTTGAAGATCTTCTCCATGATTCTATGGGATGGGAGTGTTTTTCTGTGCGTGACTGTAAAATGGTGGAGTGGAATATGGCCTCTCGCCTTGTGAGGCTGGAGGGAAAGAAGGCCATTGAGGACTTGCAGCCTGGCAGAGCATTCCCTAGCTTAAGTCCTGGGGATCTGCTGCCTTCAGCTGAACTGCTGTTGGTACATCACATCACCTTGGTTCCCACACAGCCCTTCCCCAGGAGCTGCACGCAGAGCTGCTTCACTTGTGGGCACTCCGGCTTTGTTTCAAAGCTGAAAACTACCCGAGGTTGAATTCCTTACAGTGACAACCTTGATGCTGATGCACTGTAGTTGGTAGGCTGCTGGCTTGCCTTTGCTTTTCTGATGCCTGGATTTGTGACAAGATCTGAGCTTATTTATCTTTCAAGTAATGTCTCTTCTTTTTGAATGGCAGTAGTGGTGCCCACATGTGGGTTTCTGTATTTGGGCTTCCAATGATCCTTTTTATCTTAGGTTTTTGTGTGTAAATATGAGCTTTCCAAGCTAATATCAAAGTTTCAGGGATGCCTCTTAGGCTTTTTTAAAACCAAATCAGTGAATTATTAATCCAAGTCAACAGACTCATAAAGCTTTTCTAAAACTTCAACACTCCGGATAGCAGGCTGGTGTAAGAGAATAACTACCAAATAATTAATTGCTAAGGAGACTAATAAGCTCAGCACTAATCCCAGGGCAGCTCTGGGGCTGGATCAGGACATGGCCAAGGGCTGGGAGCTGCAGTGCTGCAGCACTTTGGGAGCGTGCTGCCCAGGTCTTGGTTTGTGTGCTTCTGCAGAGCTCCAGGGCATGGTTGGATTGCTGGGCAGGGACAGATGCTTTTGATTCATGTAATTCTTTGGCTCAATCCCATTAAAAGGAGCTGCATCCCAGAGAGAGAGAAATGGTTTTGGAGTCTCAGGGAGAGGAACACCATGACTTTTTGGGTTTGGGTATACAGAGAGTGTTTTGATGCTTATGTCACTAAGCGGATAGTTTATTAGGTTACTGCAGCTATAAATACAGGGAGCTCCAAAGCCTCTATTTCACCACTTGCCTCTAATCTTGGCTTTTGAGGAACGTTTAATGCATTGTTGTGGTTGCAATTAATCTGTGTGTGTTTTAGCAATTAGTGTCCGTGCGCAGCCGGCAGCGGCACGTCGTGTAATGTCCATGGGCAGCTCTGAGAGGGGACAGGAGGGGAGGGATCTGCTGCCCATGGGGTTGGCAAACACCTGGATGGGGCTCGCAGCTCCCTGCTCCCAGTCAGTGCTGTCCCTGCTTTGGCAGGGATGCGTTCCCGTTTCGATGCACTTTGATTTGCTTTCTTCACCCTCTGTTAGAGCAGCTGTTGTGTTTTAAATTCCTGTAACTTTCCTTTCTGTGGAAATGTTTGTAAAACCAACTTCAGTGTCTTGTAGGAGAAACGCATGTATTTGTTAACGTCGTGCTCAGTTGCAGAGGTAGTGTGGAATATGTACCTATAAATAAAAATCAAAGCAATGATTCTTCGATTTGGCTAGGAGGGAATAATGCTGATAGCGTGCAATTAGAGAAATCAAACACAGGTGGAGGAAGATGCTCTGCTTCTGCAGGTGCCAGGCAGTGTTCGAAGCGCTCCCTGAGTGGCACAGCAACTTTTTTTGGTAGGTAACTTTTTGGTTTGTGGAGAGTACAGATACAGCAGAGAGTTACTTCACGTCAGAAATCACTCTAAATCTATTACAAGCAGTTCACTCTTGGTGTTGTGGTGGAAGCACTGGAAGGTCACGGTGTGGTTGGGGGTCACAGATGGACATCAGGTGTACCCAGCGCATCCTGCTGATGGCATCTCTCCCTGCACAGGTGCTGACGTGACAGCAGCAGAGCCCAGCAGCTCGGACAGCCGGGGGGAGCGGCCGGACCCATTTGTACACACGGAGGAGCAGCTGCTGGGTGCTGGGGAGGGCAGCTACCTGCCGCAGCCCCCCCTGGACAGGGAGGATGCGCTGCAAGCTGCCACCGTCGCCAACCTGCGCGCAGCACTCATGAGCAAGAACAGCTTGCTGTCGCTGAAGGCCGACGTGCTGGGCGACGACAGCTCCCTGCTCTTCGAGTACTTACCCAAAGGCACGCACTCTCTCTCTCGTAAGTTTGTGGGTTTGTGTTGTTTGTCTGTTGGTGCTTGAAGTGGAAGCGTTGGCGAGAAGAAAAAACAACACGGGTCACTGTCCTGTTTGTTACTGCTGTTGTGTTTGCATCCGGTACTGAGCTCTGCTTAATCGCACTTGCCGTGAGATTTGGAAGCCTGTGTCTGGTATTGATCCAACTCTAATGCTGACTGCTGACTTGTGAGAGGAAGGAGTGTGGGGCGTGCGTGGAGCTCCTGTTGTCAAACGTCTGTTGTTCTTGTTTGCAAAACCCTGGTTACCAGCACAGCACAAAGCGCTGGGCTCCTTCTGTAGCTGGAAATGGTTTGAATCCCAAACTGACTCGTGCTGAGAGCGGAATGTTGCTCCTGTTCTCATATAAGGAGCTCTGGTTTTGTAGATCCTGCAGTCCTTACTTTCTGCTGTTTGTGGCTGGACCTGTAAGTGATGAGCAGCCACTAATTGTTCTGTGACGCTTGTGCAGTGAGTGGCTCTCTGTGGGTGATTTGCTGGGGACAGCCGACTTGTGCCAGCCTGTGCTCAGCACATCTGTTGGTGTACTTCTGTATTTTCTTCGTTGCTACTGTAAAGTAGGTGGATTTTCTACTGCACAAAGAAAGAGAAGGTATTAATGCTCTGTTTTAATAATGCTTTCAGAAGATAGGATGTGACATAACACAGAGCGAGCTGTGAGTGCCTGAGTATTATTTGTTAGCTTCCAGCAGAAAAAAAAATGTTTTAATCTATACGGAGAAAATGGACCAATTAAATGGCATGAAAATTCACTTCAGATATCTGTTGTATTTTGACTTTCCTCAATGATAAAAAAAAGGATGATTTCCACTGATTGCTTGGGTGTATGATAAAGGGAAATAACTGGACTACGCGATGTCAGCCTTGGAACCTCTTTTCCTTTCCCATGTCTGAATTTAGAAAGAAAATAAAGGTTTCGTACCTTATTGTGCCATTTAAATGTGTGGGGGAGATTGCTACTGCAGCATTCCTGTTACTCCTGCAGTAGTTCAGTGGCTGTCTCCAATTAAGGCAGATGTAGGAGATTGAAGGTAGGCTGCTGCTGGGTGTCCTATGGACTGGTGGTGGGGTTGTGCAGAGTGTGGCTGCTGTAGGGCTGCCGTGATCGATGCACGGTGCTGGGGGCTGTGATTGATGGCAGCTGGAATCGGTGGCTTCGTCTTCTGTCATGATGAAGTGGAGTGATAATGAGGCTGCTTTCCATCTGTCATCTTGCTTTTGGTTGGAGCGTTTTAGGTTTTCCTTAGAAGCTGAAGGACTGCTTGGCTGAAAGATAAATGAGTACCAACCAGTCATGAAACCACTCATAACTTTGGACGAGAAGTTAAAGATTCCCTCACCAGCTGAGAAGTGGAGTTCAGGCATGGGGTTGGCAGGATACCAGCTGGGTCTGCAACAGAGCTGGATGGATTTAGAAGTGGGAGGAATCCCAGCAGACTCAGGAGGGTCCCCTCCACTCCGTGGTTTCCGGTCCCTTTATTGGTACTTGGATTCCATTCACCTCAGCATTAATTATCTCATCTTTCTGTAAGTGAATTGCTTAAGACAAAGAGATGAGCTGCTGGCTGTGCCTGCAGCCCTATGGCAGCAGTCAATACGGCTGCGGCTGCTTCAGGGCTTTTTTTAAATTTCTTACATTATTCACATCACAGACATCTACTTCTTTTAATCACTTGAAGTTGTTCTGATGCCGCTGTCTTGTTTTTTAAATGGTCCTTCCTGAATACAATGTGACAGTAAAGCAAATGATAAGAGGATAGGAATCCTACAACGCAGACTGGGTTGGTGCTTGCTTTGTGGGTGTTTCTGACGCTTTCTGTCAGACACAGTTTGAGGATATTGAGTCGTATGGGTTATAACCTCCTGAAAAAAATGGGGGGGGGGAGCAGGAGCACAACGAATGAGGTTCTGTGTTTAAATACCCAAACCAGCACTGCATGCGGCCATCTTCATCTGTCTGATTGGAAAAGCAAGCACACCGATCTCCGGAACTTTTAAGTGATTAACCTCTCCTGAGTTTAAAAAACCTATTTCTGATCTTAACTGCTCTCACTGCGTTGTCTTTGTGTTTTCCTACGCGCTGACGCACTGAGGAGCTGACTCACACAGCAGCTTGAACACTGGTTTTTCATTGCTGGAGGAACAGCCACAGTGGTGGTGCAGACCAGAGCAGCACACGATGCACACTGGACGTGCTGATGGGCCGTTCCTAAGGGGACGTAAATCTCAAAAGTTACTCCCTACATTTCAAGTTTGAATTTTACTTCCACGTAGTTCACACTGCTGTAAAAATTAATAGAGGATATCCCAAGGTTTTCATTTTACTCGTGTTCTTTTTTTTTTCCTAATTCACTGTATATTGTTCCGATATATGAGGTGTGAAATTACTTAATGTTCAGTAAATGGAAAATGGGGCACAGGATGTGAGGAGCGATTTTGTCTGCATCAAAAGGAGCATTGCTGTGCTGCTGTGGTACAGACAGGCTGAAGTACGGCGTTTCTGAAGTCAGCCAGCTCAAACTCACTTAAAAGCAGGAGGGAATGTTCCTGTATCTCGTTGTCAGGGTGGTGTGAATGGGTGGTTGGCTGCATGTTTGGGTGGCTGGGTGAATGGCTGGCCGGATGGGTGAATGGCTGTGTGGTTGGCTGGCTGGATGAGTAGCTGTGTGCTTGGTTGGGTGGGTGGTTGGATGGATGGTTGGGTGGCTGATAGGGTGACTGGATGGATGGCTGTGTGAATGGCTGGGTGGTTGTTTGGCCGGGTGGGTGGGTGGGTGGTTGGATGGATGGATGGATGGATGGATGGATGGATGGATGGATGGATGGATGGTTGGGTGAATGGCTGGGTGGGTGGCTGAGTGGCTCTCAGGGTTTGTGATGTTCATGGCACGTGCTTGAGATGGACGGCTACTGTGCAGTCAGAAACCTGAATGTAGAGGTTTTAGAGAAAGAAATATGTGAGTTATTTATGGGAGCACCAATATCTTCTTGGATATTGCTGGTTACTGAACCTGCATGGCTTGGTTTGGGGCTGTTCTTCTGATGAGATGCTGTAAGAGGCTCCGCTTTCCCTTTCTTTACATGGTTTTGGGGCTGCTGGTTATTCTTTGCCACTTTCCAGCCTCAGCAGTGCTGGATCTCCTTGGTGGGACAGTGCTGAACTTTGGTAGCATTGTTACGTGTAGTTACACCACAGCTACAGAATCTCAAAGGCTTTGGTTGGATGCTTTTAGATGTTTTTGCCAAGTATTATCCAAAGAATGAGAATTTTAATACACTTTAGGGAATAAGTTGGTTAATTTACATCTTTGTTTTCTCCTTATTCTTAGTTTTGTTTTTCCTTCTAAAAGGAAGCATTTCAAATTGGGGGTGGTTGGGTTGGGCTGCCCCTAGGAGCAGCTCCCACCCTCCAGAGCAGTACATTGCACGCTGCTTTGTGGCTCTAAGTTTGGCTTTTCCTGTTTACCCTCTTGCAACTGAAACTGTTTATAGAAGCAATTCCTATGGAGCTTGTTGTCTGAGCGATTGCATGGCACACAGAGCTCTTTTCTTTTGGGCAAACCAGCTAATGCTTTATTTTTAGTTAGCAGCTCTTTGGGGCCAATAATTTATATTTGCACAACGTGTTAAAGGAATACATTTTGCACAGCAGTCACTTTCCCAAATGGGAATTAAAGGTATTCAGTTAGGTGTGGAATTTTAAAGCGGGGGGAAAACAAGATTTCAGGGAGAATGAGTGTAATTGTAGATGAGATGTGATAACCTTTCCTCTCTGTTTCCCACAGCAGCATGCTGTCCAGCTGCCAGGGAACGCTGTGCTCACATAACACTGCTAACCCAGTGCATCCCTGTGCAGAGCTGGCAAAAGGGAAGCACTTCATTCCCTATTTAAAAGTGAAAATACTTTTCATTAAAATGCAACGAATGGAAATTTGTAAGGGAAAATGGTTTCTCACCATACTGGTCAGAATGGGACAAAACAAATTCATTTCTCACGTACAAAGGGTGGGTCATTCGTGTGGGTTTCTCCTCTTGTCTTATTTTCTCTAGTTAAACCCAAATAAACATCAGTGATTGTTTAAAAAAATCACAGTGGTGCCATTGTGTTGTTTGAGAGCTGATTTATTTAATAATAATAAAAGTTTGGGATTGTTCGGATCCAGAAACCTTTGTGCAGTTTTACTTGAATGCCACGTTGTGACCCAGATGAGGGCATTGTGCTCCAGCACAGCTCTGCTGTTCGCTGCTGCGTTAAGGAGGGCAGCTCCTGTGTGCACAAAAGTTCTGTTTGTACACTTCTGTATTAGAAATGAAAATCCTTTAGGGCATAATGCTTTAAATATGAGTTTACTTTTATGCAGCGTTTGCTTCTGACTCTACCTACTTGCTCATCTGAAAAAATAGTAATAAAGAAAAGACCAGCCCAGTGCATCATTACCGTGGTGCAGTCCAGGTGGCTGCTGGTCAGCTAGTTGTAATGCACACCGGTCTTCGTTATACAGATCTCTTTTCTGTATGGGTTTCTCTTTATTGGTGTGGCTCTGGGGATGTTGTATACTGTTGGCTGCTGAGGGGCAGTGGGTGGCTGCGCTCTGCTTCCATCACACCAGCGATGGTTTCCTGCTCAACTACAGCAGGATTTGGGAATGGAACAACTGTCAGGTGTGATTGAATTGCTTTGTACAACTCTTGGAACTTCCTGCTTGCTAGGAATAGTGTCAAAGCCATGTATATCTATATTTTTCCATCTTTTATAAAGCACTTTGAGATCAAGTCTGTGTTAAATAAGCTCAAATTTTGAGCTCCAAAGCTCCAGCATCCATTTCCAAGAAAACTCATTACACCCACACTTGTGTGTGCATTCTGTGAAGCTCCCGATGCTGTGTTGGCAGCGGTGCTCCATGAGAGCTGCACCCATCCGCCAGCAGAGCCCCCAGTGCCAGGAGGTCTCTGCCCATCCCTGCTCTGAGCTGGCGCTGGTGCACGCGGGTGAGATTCGTTTCCTGTGTTCTCCAGGGCCTGGCACCAACTGGAGTCGTTCCAGGGGTGAATGTGATGGCAAAGTGGAAGCTGCGTCCCCCCTGCTGCCTGCAGCACACCTTGCCACTCAGAGCCCCCCCGCCAGCTGCTCCTCTGGTGACATGTCACCAGAAGCCACTGCGAAAGGAGAGCTTCCCTCCTCCACCCAGGTAAGGTCATGGGGAGAAAGGCAACGGTGTCAATTGAATCCAGTTATCTTCAGTCAGGAGTGCTTTGAAAGACCGTGGCATAGAATTCTTCGAATTAGTTGGAAAAGAGCTCCAAGATCCCCAAGTCCAACCCCAAACCAGCCCACCGTGCCCACTGACCACATCCCTCAGTGCCACATCTCCATGTGCTTGAACACCTCCAGGGATGGTGACCCTGGGCCCTTAGATTATTGCAAGAAGCCAATATACCTCCAATATCTTAGCAGTTCTAAATAAATGGAGGTCATTTTAAAACGAGAGGTCTGTTAGGGTCAGAGCTGTCCTTATATCCCACCTTCTTCCTAACCTCAGTGTCCATTCTAAAAGCCATTCATACTTTTCCATTAATAATGGTGTAAAGGTAGCTGAGCTCCCAGCTCTCTGCTGCCCATTTCTGGTGGTTTGAATATGAGCTTCTTGCAATGATCTAAATACAGTTAGAAACAAATTGCCAGAAGATAACAGAATAATTGAGTTGGAATGATTTTTAAAGATTGTAGAACCACATTATGGTTGGGTTGGAAGTGACCTTACAGCTCTCTCAACCCTCGTGTGGGCTGGTTGCCCCCCACCAGCTCAGCCTGCCCAGGGCCCTGTGTGGCCCATCCTCAGGCACCTCCAGTGATGGGGCACCCGTACCTTTCTGAAGCATTTCTCAGTTTCTGTAGTTTGGCACCATCCATGTGGTGGCAGACCAGCTTTCCCCATGCAGAGCAGAACACAGGAGCTGGGGGTTCAGCCTGCAGCCCTGCCGCATGGCCCCGTGCTGGGCCACCATCTGCCACACTGCAAACAGGGAAAAAAAATCAGCTTTTATTTATAACGTGGATTAGCAATGCCAGGGAGCATTGCGTAAGGGGAAGCGAGTTTTGCATGGGCTTTGCTACATGGAAAGAAAGGCAGCTGCGTGGGGCAAAGGGAAAATTTTCCACTTCTTCTGTATTTGGTGGCAATGTGCCCTCGGTCTGCTACTGGTCTGAGTGCGAGCTACAGGTGCTGAGGGACACCAAGAACTCAGTTACTGCTTGAAATAGGCACAGCGGTGGCTGCCCTAACCAGCAGCCCCATAGAGCACTGCCTGGTGACCTCGCTGTGACAAAGGGAGCTTTGTACGGGTGGTGATGTGGGCAGGACAAGTGGTGAGCTGTGAGCATGGGGCCCGGTCACATCACGGAATGACAGAACAGCCTTACAGACCAACTCGTTCCACCCAGCTGGTGCTGAGCGCTGAGGATGGGTGCTTTATGGGCATGCCATAACCTGAGCGTGCTTTCCGTTCGCAGGCTGCTTACGATGGGTTTCTGGCACTTTGGCCATTTGATAACTCTGACTCAGGTAAGCAAAGAGTAAAAACACTTTAAGAAACAACCTTTATTTTAACCCAGCAGCAGTGATTTGTACACGTGTGTGTCTGTTTCTATTTCAGATGCGTGTTTGAGGTCAGAAGACACGGACGTAACCCACGACAGCCTATTCCCAGACCCAGCCCTGCCCAAGGGACTGACCTGCGGTTTCTGCAGGAGGGTCTTTGAGCGTGCCGAGGAGCTGCAGGAGCACATCCACGGGCACATCTACCAGCACGAGGCTGCCCTCTCCCTGCTGCTCCCTCTGGATGCCCGTACACGGCCCAGCCTGCTGGGCACCGTGCCTCCCAGCCGCTTCCAGTGCGCCCAGTGCCCCGCCAGCTTCACGCTCAAGTCCAACATGGACCGCCACGAGAAGACCATCCACTTCAACTGTAAGAAGATGCAATGTCCTAGCTGCACCAAGCCATTTCGTGACAAGACAGACTTAACCCAGCACCTTGTGTCTGTGCATTCGATCGAGCGCGCTTTTGTGTGTCTCCTCTGTGGCAAGGGCTTGGGCACACAGAAGAACCTCGCTCACCATGCCAAGGTGTGCTGCCCGGCCGCCGTGTGTGCTGGGCCTTGCTTCTGAGCTAGGAAAACACGTGGTTTCTTTACATGAGGTGTAAGGTTGTAGAGTAACTCCTTGGAACTGACCAGGTTGGGTGCTGGTGCCAGACACCGTGTAACTGCACCGTGGTGCAACTCTGGTGTGGATATATCCTTGGTCAGTCTACATCATGGCACTTCGGATGCCTTAGTGGTATGATATGCTGTGTACTTATCTTTAACTTCATGCATCAGTGGATCTCAAAGTGCTTTATAAAAGAAACGGTGATGTTTTCCTGAGAAAATAGCATCCCTAAGCCTGTGAGCATGTTAGTGGAATTAATGGCAGAGTTCAGTATTCTGTGTTCTGGTGCCATGCTCTGTCTGTGGTACAATTTGAGCATCTCAGGGTTTTTCAGCTTGAAATGAGGAGCTGTGGGAGTGTGGGGCTGCTCAGCACTGTGAGGTGTTGTCAGGTGTGGGGTTCTGTGTCATCTGTAGGAGAGGCAAAATGCTATTTGGGGCTTGAAAATTGCCACAGCGATGGTATATTTTAATGCTTGATATCATTTTTGAGTTTTTAGAAGTTCTTTAGAAAATATACCTGGGTATGGCTGGGGCTTTCTGCGGTTGTGCAAATTTTCCACCTAATTTATTTATTATAATTTATGTTAGCCACAATGAATGTATGCTTTGGAACTCGAGGAGGGTTTGTGTAGAAGGTCTCAGCGGTGGTGCACATAGAAAACCAGGGGTGGTTGTTAGTGAAAGGTGGAAATCCTTCTGTAACTCGTGTTTTGTGACATGAAATCATTTATTAAAAAAAAACACTAAATGTCTTTTGCCATACATTTACTTACAAAACCATTTAATAGCAGCATAGTTAAGTGCAGTTGTTCTCATCTGCTTCTTTGGTGCTGTGTCTAGTTCATAGTGAGTTGGCTTTTCTTGTCCCTTCTATCAGCTCATTAGTTGCCTCGTGGTTTACTTTGCTCTTCAGGAAGCAGAAAGGTGAGGTGGGGGAAAGCTGAGCAAGAGGAGGAAGTTGTGGCCAAGATGGGTTTCACCTGGAAACGTGGGAGCAGCACAGCAGGACTGTGCATCAGCAGAGGATTGCAGTGAGTTCTGTTCACGTGGGGATGGTGGCATTTCCTGCTGGTTCTTTGTGTGTCTGTAAGCAAATGTTATCCCACTGTAATATCAGTCACAAGTCTGGTGTGTCCAAGGGACAAAAGGTGGTGTGGAAAGCCCCATCACAGTCCCTGTGGATGTGACGTGACACGTGTGTTGTGCTGACATGCGTGCTCCTGATAGACAATATCTGATCGTCCAATGGAGAGCTTCTTAATTAAAAATATTGGCAGAATCAACTACTTGTAGGTTGTGACTGCATGTGAAAACACACACAGATTGATTGAGAGCTTTACTCAGCACAGAGCTATATCCTTGCAGTCCTCCAGCTCTTTGGCTCCAGCTGCAGTTTCAGTGGTATTTCACTTTGCCTTCCTGCCTTCAGCTTGGAGGTCTTCCATAGGATGTCACCCACTGGGTTTGCATAGAAAACTCTGCTGATATGGTTGTTTTTTCCAACAGTGCTGCTCTTTTTCAGGTGTGTAAAAAAGATCCAGAACTAAATATGTGGCTCTCTGGTGACAATTAGTTCAATAAAACTAAGTCTGCCAAAGAGCAGTGATGCAGTGGCACAGCTGCCCAGGGGGTGGTGGGATCACTGTCTCTGGAGGTGTTCCAGAGCTGTGGAGGTGTGGCACTGAGGAATGTGGTCAGTGGGCAGGGTGAGGTGGGTTTGGTTGGACTTGGGCATCTCAGAGCTCTTTTCCAACGCCAGTGATTCTGTGGCACTGCTATGGTCGCACAACCAAGCTGTGCATGTCCAGGACTGTTGTGAGAGCAGCGTGCTGCCAATGTGGGCTGGCACCTGAGCCTTGCAGCTGCCTGGTAAGCTTTTGTGGTAGCTCAGCCAGAAAATGGATGATTGATATTCGTGGTAAACCCCAGAGGGCATCTGGTCATTGAGGTACAATCTGGTGGTGGAGGATGTGAAGGTCTTTGCAGCATTTCCTTCTCCAAAGTGCTTGGCTCTGTAATCCTGGCCCTGGTTGCAGGTACCTCTGGGTTGGTTCTTTCTGAAGTGGGGTAAAGCAAGCTGCTGGGGTGTACCAGAGGGGTGTGCTGTGCCGTGCTGCAGAGTGGAGTGAGAATTGTGCATTGCATCCCCTGCTGCCTCTGCTCTATCAGCTTACAGCCCACCTCCCCTGTCTGGACTCCCAGGCAGTGGGTTTATAGCAATCCTGAGGATTACACGTTTTTTTTGTGGCTGTTGTAATGCTAACGGTTACAAGATCAGACTGGAAACATCCCTGTCGCAAATAGCTTCGTGCCATCGCTGTGAACCTTCTGTAAGGCTTCTCCTGCAGGAGAAAGTGGGCTCCTTGCCTCTGGTGATTACATTGTAATTGTGGGAGTGGGAGTATGTCAAATCTGCTGTAGGACAGAGCATCTCAGCGAGCACCCAGAAACACCGCCGGGTGCTCGGTGTGTTACACACCTGTAGGGCAGGTGTGGTGTGTGCCTTATTCCCTCTGCTTCCCTACACACTGTCATTCATAAAAATCCACTAGCACACATGATATAGCGCACTTCTGATGAATTAACTACAATTTGCTTTCTTTTTTTCTTCCTTCCTTGTTATGTAAACGATAGATTGCTTTGAGAAATGGTGATAATTAGGACAAAAATGGGTGAAAATTAACATATGAATAGGAAGCGGTAGCACTGTAAGAATTTTAGAGACTTAAAGGCATATCTGTGCGGATGGTCTATCCCAAATTTCTAGTGGGTGGATGTCCTCGGGGAATAGCAAACACTGTTTCCACCTGCTGCATTTTGCATATTGCACTTTCATTGTGTTTGGAGGAGGAAATACCAACACAGCTGCTGTGTGCATTCTGCTGGCAAATTGGACCCCTGGGCTGTCAGTGCTGGATGCGTCCCCCGAGCCTGCTGTCTGTGCACTCCTAAGGAGATGACAAGAAGAAAAGAATCAACAATGTCAGAATGACTTCAAATAAAATTTCATCATTTTCCAGTTTGGTATAATGTGATTTGCAGGGGAGTGGGAAAGACCATCAAAGCCTTAGACTTGTAGAGCTGGCTTGTAAGGAGGCTCACCGGGGCCATGCTGTAGTTTGGCATGATGCATTCCTCTGTATTTCTGTATCTGTGTGCTGTGGTAGCACTAGTTGGAAGCTGGATAATGGAGCATGGATAGTCCTGACTTCTTGTTTCTGCTGGATAAGCTGTAGTCCTTGCACTTCCACTGAAGTAGCACTGGAGCACACACATTGCTTACAGCACCCAAATATCAGCACAGTGTGGTGCTGCTGCTGGGTTCTGCTGGCTGGTGCTCTGCAAACAAGTGTTGGGGTTTTAGATACCGGTATTTAGGATGATTCCCTACAGTAAATCAGAATTGCCACAGGTTGCCAACCTGCTGTGTTTGCTCCTTAACCAGCATTAGGCAGTGTGTGTGGGGCTGCTCAGTGTTTGCGTTCTGCCTCGTTCAAAAGCCGCTCTGATGAAGGCAAAACCCTCAGCTACGATGGACATTAATATAATATGGTATAAGGATGTGGATTTAGAAAATTGCAGGTGGTGAAGGGGTGAGAGTGTGATTTCACAGTGATCTGATCTAACAAGGAAACGCTGAACCAGAACAGCGACCACGAAGGGACGTTCTGAAAGTAATCTGTTCGTTTTGCTTGCTCTCTTACAGTCAATGAGTTCACAGTGATCAGGAAGAAATTCAAGTGCCCATACTGCAGCTTCTCTGCCATGCATCAGTGCATCCTGAAGAGACACATGCGGTCCCACACGGGAGAGCGGCCTTACCCCTGTGAGATCTGTGGGAAGAAGTTCACGCGTCGGGAGCACATGAAGAGGCACACACTGGTAAGGGCTGGGGGCTGCGTTCAGTGGGAAGATCGGAGTCACAGAACTGGAGGGCATGGAAGGGACCTCTGGACATCATCTCAAGCAGGTTCCCCAGAGCAGGTGGCACAGAATGCCTCGCTGGCCACGCTCTTTTTAATACATGGCAGGGTGCCATTGGCCTTGTTGACCACCAGGGCACCCTGCTAGCTCGTGGTCAATCATTGGCCACCCGTTGGCCATGAGGACACCTGGGTCCTTCTCTGCAGTGCTCCTTCCCAGCAACACAGCCCACAGGCTGTAGTCATTATATACTTCAGGAGTGGAATTGAGGTGATCTGCAAATTGAGCTAGGTCTCCATTTCTTTTGCTGGAACCATTCTTGGTCACTGACTCGGTGCTTGGAGCTTGCAGGTCAGGTTCACTTTATTATTATACACGTGGGGAGATGAAAACAGAATCAGAATGTGAATCCATACAGAAGAGGAGTTTCTATCCAAATCTCTCCCTCAGACCACCTTCATGTAGGGAATTAAGCTAGATAGAAAATGTATCCAGTTACCCATTACAGTTTTGTAATCCAAAAATTGTACTCAGCTGGGTACAAATGTTTAGTACCAGGAAAAATTCCTGAGCAACAACAACAAAAAAGCGCAGTGCTGACAGTAGCACTTTGTTTTTATTCCAGTCAGCCATAAATGACTCCGAGGTGTGCACCAGAGAAAAAAAAAAAAGACATCTGTTTTGTTTAGGTTTGTTGGGGGGTTTTGTTGTTGTTTGTTTGTTCTGGGGAGCACACAACAAAGTTTAATTCTGCCTGAGTTTGGATGGGACGTATCTCCCCAAGGGGTGTTGTGGTGAGACTCCAGGCAGTCCTGCTGTCCAACGTGCTCCTTCTGAAAGGGAGCTGTGAAAAGGGCCATTTTCTTATTCTGTGATTATGATTATATCCAAATGGCACCAAGATCTTCGTCTGCCAAAGGGGTAATGCTTGTGGCAAACTGAACGTCTGGGTTCACGTGCTTTGCTGGTCTGGTAATCTTATTTCCATTATGTACAGTTTTTTGGGCTTAATTGTCAGCTCTCTGGTAAATCTGCAGAGATGAGTGCTGATAGGCATCAAGGGAAGATATTGTATAAAAATAACATAGAAAAAGGAAACAGGTTTAGCACACAAAAAAACTTTCTTTTCTTTCAGTTCCTCAACTGAGAACTAAAAACAAAAGGGGCTATTTTAGTTTCGTGTTTAGCTCAGATCAAAAAGATTTTTTTTTATAGCCTTCATATAAAATGTAAATTCAATAGAAATGTCTGTTTTCTTTGAGTCAGACGGTCGAAACAAACGCAGGGTTTTCTTCTTGAAGTCTTTGCATCTCGGATGGTGCCTCTGTGTGGTCACAGGGTGTAAGCGGTGCTTCCCAGCTGCAGGAGCAGGCAGGAAGTGCTGCCCGGGGCTATCCAGCTCTGGTATCCAGCTCTGGTTGGAAGTGATGGCTTTGTGTGCGCAGAGCTTCCTTCCTGCTCTGCTTTGCAGCATCCTGAGTGGCTGCAAGCTGGAAGTTCCTCTCAAATATTCCTAGTTTGATCATAGGCATTTTCAAAAGTATTTTGAGAACTAGGTGGCATGATAGCGATAGGACAAGGGAGAATTATTTTAGACTGAGAGGAGAGATTTAGCTCAGATGTTAGGTGGAAATTCTTCACTCCAAGGGCAGTGAGAAGAAGCACAGAACTATGGGTGCCCCATCCTTGGAGGGGCCCATGGCCCTGTGCAGCCTGGTCTATGGGAGCTGTCCCCGCCCATGGTAGGAATTGGAGTTGGGTGGACTTTGAGGTCCCTTCCAACCCAACCATTCTGTGATTATATGATTTCACTACGTTACTGAGTAGAATTAACTGTGATGGGTTTCAGTTGCACAATGAAAGCCGTGGCGGTCTTGGTGCAGCCGAGCACCCCTCACACAGCCCTCAGTCCAGCTCCGTCTGACCGTTAACCCTTCTGCTCATCCCCTTCCCCAGGTGCACAGCAAGGACAAGAAGTACGTCTGCAAAGTGTGCAACCGGGTGTTCATGTCTGCAGCCAGCGTGGGCATCAAGCACGGCTCCCGCCGGCACGGCGTCTGCGCCGACTGCTCGGGGCGCAGCATGGCCGGGCACCTGGAGCCCAGCGGGGCCGAGGGGTCCCCCGAGGAGCTGTACCCTGGGGAGGGGTCGTACATGGAAGACCCGGATGACATCAAGGTGGAGGGAGATGAGGAGATGGGAGACGACGATGACATCAAATGGAAGGATGATGTGGGCATGGCGCACGACGACGTGATTTTGGATGATGACAAAGACGTCGACTCCTCGCAGGAGAACTCTGGGGAGAACGACAAGGATTTTACCTGGATTTCTTAGGGATCCTTTTGTCACGTTCTGTTGTTTGTAGGGGGAGGGAGGGCAGGGGAGGAAGGAGTATGTTGGAAAAACTACATAGCCTTGTTGTCGTCCACGTGTGCAAAACTATTTGTGTTTTCTAAACGAGTCCTACTCTGTTCCACTTGGATGTGTGTTAGCAACACGGCCTCGCTGCCTGCTGTTCCTCCTCAGTCCTGCATGGGGATCCTATGGGCACGTGCCCCCGTCCCACCCTGCATTGAGCTCCAGGAGATGTTGTGTCCGAAGTAGGTTTTGGGTGGTGGTTAACACCTTTTCTATGTATTAACATCCCAGCAGCAGTGGAGTTGCAAACTAAAGGTGGTGGGAACGAATGGGTGTGCGTTTCCGAGGGCTTCCCCTAATGATGCAGGCCTTTTGCAAGTTACTTAAAGAGGGTTTTTATTGTGTTGTTTTTTACCGAGCCAAATAGATCAAAAGGCAAGTGGGATTGCAGCCTTACAATTCTTGTCATAAAAGTAGATTTTTAGCTTCCAAAAGGATCACCATCAAAAAAGATTGTGGCGTTTCTAGGACCCAGTGGCGTCGTACCCATGTCCTGTCTTCCAGCCTTGCGTCTCCGTGCCCACCGATGGGTGCTGGCATTTTCATGAACTCTTTGCTATAAGAACACAGGGAATTGTCTACCCGTCGGCGTTTTCCACAGATATTTTCACTTTTCTCCCTTTGCTCAGCTGCCTTTCTCACAAATATATGCAAACGGTAGGAAAAGCAAGACCTTTAGGATGAACTGTGAAACACGGGACACCGAGGTGAGGAGACCCAAAATCCTGCTGGGATCTCACCTGGGTGGGCTTCAGTCCATCGTTGGTAGGTGTGAAAGCTATTAAGGAAACCCTCAATCTCAGCTGCACTGGTTTCATGTAAATTTGCAAATAAAATGTTTTTATGAGAACCAGGTTTCTCTTCCTGGCGTGTCTCGGAAAGGTTTGGGTGTCTCCAAGTGGTTGGATGCTCCGTGTCCGTATCGAGCATCGCTGCCTTCTTCCAATCCCAAGGAAAGGACGACGCAGTGCAGTGGAGGGGTCTTACTGGCGAGAAGAAGTCCGTGTTACCTTTCACCTCTTTGCTTCTGGTGCTTTTTTTTAAACAAACAAGGCAAAAAAAAAAAACAACCTGAAAAAGCTGAAGACCTCACTCTTTCCTCGCTACGGAGCAATTTTCTACGCTGTCTGTGATACTGCTCTTTGAAACCTGCCACAAAGGACAACCTGGTGCCGAAAGCCAAATGACTCCAAGGTGCTATTTATTATCCTCCGACGGTGGGAAAGGCCATCTTGGTGGGGAGGGAGGTTCTTACAGGTGTTGGTTTCAATGGAAGCGTGGTTCTGCTCAGCAAGAAAATGGGGTTTGTGGTACCATCACCCCAACCAGTCCCTCGGGGTCGGAGCTGCTGGCTGCTCTCTGCAGTTCCATGCAGACGTCTGTTCTCTGTTGGTGTCGGTGCACGTTGGGAATTGGGTGCATGTGTCCAACTGCTGCCATCAGTGCTCATCCCTGTGTGCGTAGGGCTGCGGGGGGGGGGGGGGGGGGGGGGGGGGGGGGGGGGGGGGTCGTGCAGAAACGTTTTCATTGCCGTTTTCATTGCGCTGTACGAACCTTCACTCTGCATTGTAGCTCCACGTCGAGCCCCACTGCCGGGTTTGAGCAGACAAAAGCAATCCCCGTGTTCTACCATCACTGCCTTCACAACCATCCTCAAGGCCCCAAAGCTGCCCCAACCCCACGCCAGGCACCTCTCAGCTCCCACAGATCAATGCCCTGTACACAGAGGGGCCTCGCAGCCCCCACTTCTGTGCAGACAAATGCATACAGTACGTACAGATGGCTGTAGCTTTGCTTTTATATGTGAAGTCTGTGACGTTTTTCTGTGACATTCCATCCCACACCACAAGAGCTGGGAGCCCCCCATCCCTCCCCAAAGCCAGGGCTGACCTCAGCTTTGCTTCATATTTGGAAATGTTTCCCATTTTTCCTTCCTTTTGTTTTCGGACATTGAGCCCAGAAGCACCAATCAGGTGCGCTCTCAGAGTTGAGGATGCAAAAGAAAGAGGTTAAAAATGAATTTAAAAAAGAAAGCTCCACAGAAAAGCTAACATGGTGTGTTAGCATCATCATCCAGCACCACCCCTCTGTGGGGGATGCACGCTGTGTACCAAACACAGCCCTCTGATCCATGGAAAATGGCCAGAGCTTCACTGCCCCGTTAGGAAGGGAACTCCAAGAGAATGCAAAAACTGGAATCCTTGCAATATTACAAAGGAGATGACCTGATTTTAGCTCATTCTGTGACTCCTATGAAAGCCATACTGAATGGTTCTCTGTACGTTTCAGTTGCCCCGCGTTGTGTTTTGGGTTTCCTGCATCTTTCTGGACTCTTCAGTTCTGCGCAGTACGAGTGCTGTGTGTGTGCTCCCACCTCTATATTTATTTTTCAACGTGCTTTTAAACCTGTCTGCAGAAATAAAGCTGAACAGAAAGAGGGCGGCGTTCGAAGATGATGATTAATTATTTCCTTTTGCTGGGAATATTCTATATTATAACTGACTTTATAATAATTATTATAAAAACCTGTGTTTGTATTGAAGATGTGTTTAATATTTCGGGGGAGGAGATTTTGGTCTCAGAGGTCAGCAGAGGACGTGGCTGTGTTGTACCGATTCCCTGTCGATGTAGTTCAGCTGATAGGACCTTCCTTTGGTCCCTGTCTGCCTGGCACCCAGAGCTGTGCCCTTTGAGTATACATACATTGTGATGGGACTTAGCATAGACATACGTGCAGAAATCAATCCCTTTCAATAAATTGGGGAAATTGCTGCTAATGTTTCGTCTGATTTTTCTGTGTTCTCCTCCAGCTGTGCTCGCTCCCCATCAGCCCTTTCCCTGCCTTTACCCTGCAGGATCCCTCCGTTGGGGTGATGCCATCCCAGGGGGCTGCACCAGGACCGACCCCCCTCTCAATCCCTGACACCACAACCCCACATCACGCAGGTCAGCATCATCCTTTAAAAAAAAAACAAAAAGAATCCAAATCTTTTATTTTTCTCATGGATCCGACCCATCCCAGCACCTCCCTGACCCCATTCCGGGGGCACCCAACGTGGGGACCCCCAAACCCCAGGCAAAGGGGAGTGGGACTGCGCCTGGGGAAGGGACACAGGGCCTGGGAGAGGACAGGAGAGGGGCGAAGGCCAAAAAGCCCCAAAAGTCCCCTGGGCTGGAGGCAGTGCAGCCCGGAGGGGGTGGGGAGGGGAAGTATTTAAAAAATAGGAATTTTCATATATTTCATTTAAAAAAATAAAAACACACAAAGGAGAAGGAAAAAAAAAAAAAAAGGAAAAAAAAAAAAAAGGAAAGAAAACAAAAACAAAAACAAAACAGAAAAAGGTCTTTGTGCAGTTTGGCTTAGTGCAAATGGGCGCGTTCTGCAGGCACTTCCCGGAGCGCGGCCCCCGGCAGGAGCTGCTGCTCCCCAGGTACAAAACATAGAGAGAAAAACACACTACAAAGAGTAAAAACCCCCGCGGGGTGCAGGGGGGGGCACCCAATGTGCCCATCAGCCCCTGGTTAAGGCGAAGACAGGGAGCAGAACCCACCCCTCCCCACCCCGAGCCCCAAGGCACAGCTTATCCCAGCAGCACACGGCCCCCCCAGCGGGGATATGGGCTGCAGGCAGGGGGTGGGGGGCACAGAGAGGGTTAGCTTATTTTCCGAGGGTAAAGAAAGGGGGGGGGGGGGGGGGGGGGGTGGGGGGGGGGGGGGCGCGAAGGCACCTCAAGTGCAAAATGTGCAAGAAGGAGAGCTGGGGGGGCACGGCGGCGGCGGGGCTCAGTCGAGGAAGCGCTGACAGGCCTTCTTCCAGCGGCACGCCGTGCACCACAGCTCCCGGTTCTCCATGCCGTACACCTTGCGGCACTTCTTGGCCTCCCCCCGCGGCTTCCTGCGGGGCACCGCCACGTCACTGCGGCGTTGGGGATGGAAAAGGGCAGAGGGGACGGCGGCACAGTGACGCCAACTCACCTGGGGACGGCGGGTGGCTTCGGCAGCGTCGGGGTGGGCAGCGCCGGCATCCTCAAACCGGGCACCGGCGGCCCTGGGGGCCGCTTCTCCCCAGCCGTGGGCACTGAAGGGCAGCCCTGGGGACGCGGCACCACGTCAGCACCCGCGGGCGCACGCAGCGCCCTCGCGCACACAGCCGTGCCCCCGCCTCACCTGGTACGCGTGGTCAGTGTGGACGTGGCAGAGGCCGGGGGGCGGCGGGGGGCTGCGGGGGGAGCCCAGAGGCGGCTCAGGGCTGGGGAAAGGCGGCAGCTCGGGGCCGGGGAAGGCGGGCGGCACAGAGGAGGTGGGCGAGACGGGCGTCAGGCTGGAGAGCCCATCCGTCAGCGAGTCCACGTCCACGTCCAGCTCCGTGTAGTAGAAGTCCTCCTCGCCGTCGCTCTGCTCCAGGTCGGCTTGGCGGCTGTGGGGAAGCAGGGTTGGGCTGGGGGCGGCCCCACCGTGGGGGGGTCTGTAGGGTCGGGGGCTCTGGGTGCTGCCCCAGTGCTTACCCCAGGTGTGCGGTTCGGATGTGCTTCTGCATCCCTGAGGAGCTGCTGAGGACTTTGCCGCAGCTCTTCCACAAGCACTTGAACATCACCTTGGTGGAGTTCTGTGGGCGAGTGGGGTCAGGCCAGCAACCCCAGCCCTGTCCTCATCCCCGCCACCATTCCCATCCCCAGTGCCGTTCCCAGCCCAACCGTCATCCCCACCACCTTCTTCATCCTCAAAGCCGCCATCAGCCCCATCCCCAACTCAAACATCAAGCCCACCCCCAATCCCACTCCCAACCCCATCCCCACCCAAGCACTTCAGCTCCAAGCACTACCAACCCTTACAATCATCTCCATTCCCAGCCTTACCATCTCCAGTCCCAATCCCACGGCATCCCCACCATCACCTCCACCCTCAACCCCATCATCAGATTCATCCCCAATCTCACCATCGTTTCCAGCCCCAACTTCATTGTCA
>JAPSGF010000017.1:7210149-7289650 GCA_035772895.1 Perdix hodgsoniae | reverse complement strand
CTGGGTGTGGGGAGCAGCCCTAAAGCACACCGCACCACCAGGCACGTACCGTCGGCAGGCAGCACACAGGGTGCACAGGTAAACCAGGCCTCCCAGCAGGGCCAGCACAGCGAGGGCCACCAGGGGTGGGGGTCCCAGCAGCCCCTCGCTGTAGGTCACAGCCATGGGGCACCGCTTCTGGGAGTGCTGCAGGGCTGAGCTCTGGGGAGAGAAAACACAAGTGGGGCTGTGCACGGGGACAAGGCTCTCAGCACCCGATGCCCAGCGCTCTGTTCCCTGCCAGGACCCCACAGTGCTGCTGTGGGGATGGGGCTGCCTAGATGCTGCCCACAGCCTCTGCAGGGAGAGCCACCAGGGGCTGTTTTCTGCCCTTCTGCTGCCTTCCTGGAGGCTCTGCTGCTCCGGATGTTGGTTCCTTTGAAAAAAGGAGCAGCACAGAGTTCATCTCCCACGTTGCTTTTAGAAAGGAGAAGCCCCAGAGGCACCCCGAATTGTCATCACACTCTGGGGACACCAGGGCCGGGTGGCGGCCACAGCATAGTGTCAGAAGAGCTGGGAGCCATTTGGTGAGGTCATGTAGGATGTTGGCAACAGCCCTGCTGACAGCACCATAACCGAGCTGGGGGCCACAGTGTGACTCAGGGGATGCAGAGAGGATTCTGCTTCTCAGAATGGAGGAAACCAGAGCAGTTTGTGGCAGTCACCATTCACCCAACACCAGTAAAATCCCATGGCATCGTCCCTTCCCCTGCTCGGCCACCGCTGTGCTTCCAAACTGCCACCGCATCCCCAGCATGGATGGGGATTGGCCACTCCTTGCCCTGCGCACCCCAAAAAGGCCCTCGGGTGTCAATGTGAGAACTTCCCACACCTTCGGAAACGTCGTCGACTCAAAGCCTTCACCCCCAGAGAGCAATTATTTCCGTGTGGAAATGGAGACGGGAGGTCGGAGACACCAACCAGGCTGGGCAAACCGGCTCACATCAGAGCTGGGAAGGAGCTCTTCTCCCTCCATGGTGTTTTAATTAGGCAGCACCGCTCGCTGTCTGAGCACGCACGATGTGTTTGTTACCTGCAGCGCTCCAGACCGTCCCGGCTGAACTCGTTTGGCTCATTATAGAGAATCAGAGGCTGCAGGGGTGGCTGCACCCGGGGCAGGAGCAAGGAGAGGTGCTGGGACTTAGCAGAGCGATACGCAGGAATGGTGGCTGGAGGTGAACGGGGCTTGAAGGGAAACCTTCCCCTGCTGAGACGAGCACACGTGGGGGGATGGCCCATCCCACGGCCGTCCCCAAGCTGTGCGGATTTGAGAACGAGGTTCTTCAGCTGAAGTTAACTCAGAGCTCTCCTCCTGACCTACTTTGCCCATCCTCTCTCCACTGTGCAGGAGGTCTGTGGCTGTTCCTGTGTTTCTGACCTAAAAAAAATGGTCCTTTTTTTCTTTTTTTCTATGCTCTTACGCTCACGTTTGGGTTCTGCACTCATTGGGAACAGCCTCCTGCGGACAGGGCGCTGGTTCTACCAATTACAAGAGTGACCAATTAGGGACCCAACACTGCCCAATGCTCAGACCGGGCAGGTATGCAAGACGGAGATTCCAACCAACTGCAACGTGCAGCTCAATTTCCTGCTAATGAAGCCATGGATCACCAGGTCCTGGGGCGGCTCTCAGGGCAGGAGCTGCAGCAGACAGCACTGCCATCGGCCCCACTGGTTTGCCATGCAGCTCCACATGCACTGGGGAATCGCCCCACGTCACCGTGCCTCAGCACCAGCACTGAACCCAGTTTCTTACTCTGAGATATTGAGGGTTTTTCAGCTCCGAAAGCCACGTTACAAAAAGCTCGAGTTCCTCAGCTGGGCCTCATGACAACGAGATTTGATTTCCTGTCAATTTAAGTTCTGCTGCTGCTGACGATTTTGCCCGGCGTGATTCACTGAGGCAGATAATGCTGTGCCAACACAACACGAGAACAAGAGGAGAGTCTGCAAAGCTGCCGTGGGAAACCAGAGCCAGCATGGTGCTCCCAAACCGTGATGGCCAACGGGGCCACAGCCAACACAGCGCGGTGCCCTGGGGAGTTGTACCGAAAAAAGCCCCACCAAGCAGAAGCAGGGGGCTTTCAGTCCCCAGCTGTGAAAAGCGAAAGCCTCGTAACGGTTAATCAACAGCACTCAGCCTGCCCAAGACAATGGCAAGCCGTTAATAAAGCTGAAGACTATTTCCAAGGAGGAGCAGGCACGAGTGCTCAGCCCTGCGCCGCGCTCCTGCAGCTCTGAGAGGGGCTCTGAGCTCCCGTTGATAACTTAGAAAACTTAGATAAGTTAGAAAAGGGGCCAAAAACCTCTCTAACGCCAGACCCAAACCTTACAAAGCTTGGATGAGGGCTTCTGAGACCCAGCAGTGGCAGTGCTGACCAAGGCATGCTCCAGAACGCGGCACGAAGGGGATGCAGGAGGTGTTTGCCCAGATCTGGCTGCCTCTGTGCCCCACGTTCAGCACAGTTGAACATCATTTCAGATGGATGAGGCCGTTTCAGTGATCGCACTCAAGGCTCCGCAGTGCCCCTCTCACAGGAGTTCAGTGTTTTCCCCAGAGCCGTTCTGGATGCCATCAACAGTTCAAGCCCAAGCTGCTGTGTTTGAGACCTTTGCCTCCTTTCCCACCCCCAGTACCACCAGCGCCGTGCACAAACCCCACGCACCTCCCTGCAGCTTCACCCAGCCGATGCTTCAACTCTGCAGCACTGAAAATAGGAATCCTGCCTGTCCAGTCCGGCTGGCTGCAGCAGCATCTCTGACAGCACTGCAGTTCCCACACGGATTCAATATTTTCCAGCCCCGGTTTAGTCGCAGACACGTTTGCCAGGCAAGAAAGGGACCATCACTTACTTTGCAGAACCTCAGAAGCTGGTGAGTGTGAAGAACGGGAATCCAGCCATGCCTGCTTCCTTCCAGTCAACTCGGAGAACTTTGTCTCCTTCAAACCACAAGACTGCTCCTCATCGGGGGCTCCCAAACATTCCGAGCATCTCGATCCAAGCTCTCCCACTCTTCAGCTGGCTCTCGGCAGGCAGCTCTGTGCAGATACCATGCAGCACAAGACCACAGCTTCCTGACCTGCAGAGCTTGTTGTTTCACCCAGCAGCAGGCTGGGCTTCTCCCCGCCTTGGCTGCGAGCAGGCTCTGCAGGCACCCAGCTCACAAGAGCACCCTCTGCTGCTCTCCGCTCCTGTAGAGCTGGTTTTGGAGCCAGCTGTGTGTCTGCAGGTGAACGTAGGGAAAGAAGGGGTTGCCACATCTAGTCATTAACCTGCAAACAAACAGCGCCTTAAAAGGGCAGAGGAAAAAAAAATAAGGAAATATTCACCAGGGATGCGCCCTGGGTGGGAGGTAGCAGCCGTGTGAATGGAAGGCTGAAAAGTGAAGCTGGAAATCAGGAGGGGTAAAAATACAGCTCAACAGAGACACAGGGCTGACGCATCCAATGGTGAAATGCAAAATACCAAACAGCATCGGGGCACAACACAAACCAAGTTACTGTGCCCAGCTCATCAGCCACGGGCCGCTCCAACAAGCACCCATGCTAAGCTGGGCACTCTAACTCTTGTCACCACTCAGCACTTGTGTGTGGGAACTGCAGGCATCGTGGAGGGCACTGAGCAGCCATTGTTAAAACCCTGAGTTAAACCCAGAGCGTGGAGAACACGAACTGAGAACAATGAAGAGACTACAGCCAAATTAGTTACAAACAGACGGGTGCGATGTGCTCGAGGCAGCCCACCACCTTTCACAGTGCCCATCACAGCACATTCCCACCGCTTTCCAGGAGGAAAGAGGCGCTCTGAGAGGCTTCCTGAAGATATTAATCTTGTTTATTTTTGCTGCTGCTTTCTTGTTTTGTGAGGTGTGTCTGCAGCAATGCTAAATCACATCTCCACTCTGATCGTATCTCCTCCAGCTGTAGGTTTTCTGGTTAGCTTGGCAGTGAATCAGACAGGCCTGGCCCCACAAGGTGATGCAGTTCTGCCCAAGTCGACAGCTTCGTAATTTTCTCAGAAACAGATAAAAAGGTGGCATTAAGGAAGCAGAGCTTTCCATTAGGTAAAAAAATATCTCGGAATAAAAGGACATCGTTTTGTTTTTTTTTAATTAAGAAAAAAACGTGTTCTTAAGATACTGGCATGAAATCACTAACAATGGTTGTTGGTTTTTTTTCTTTCTTTTTTTTTTTCGGAAAAACAACACAATTACAATGCACAAATCCCACCAGAAAGAGGGTCTGATGAAATCATCATCTCTCCTCTGGGGCAAGGGCCAGCTGCAGCCAACAGAGAATACAACCTCGGGGAGAGACTGACCTGCAAGAGGACTGACCACGCAGCAGGGAAGGGCACCTCACCTGGCCTGCTCCCAGGCAGGGCTGTGTGCTCAGCACACACACACCTCCTGGTCCTTGTGCTTGTTCAGGGCACAGTCTGACCTGAGACTGGGTCCTGAAGTTTCTTAATAAAGGATCTGCATTCAGAGAGCCAGCTAAGACTGGAAAACTCAAGTAACAACAGAAGCTCAAGGTTCCCTGTAGTGTTGTTCCTGGCTAGGAGGTTTGAGAATCTGTTACTTTGCTGTCTTACTCCCCCCAGCTCTGGCACCGAGGGAACCACGCAGCTTCCCATGCCAAGTCAATCAGTTAGGCTATAGCATGTCTTAGGGATACTCTTACAGTCAAATTGAAGAAATACGATGCTCGAGGCCCCTTGTACCCACCCCTAAGCTGCCAGTTTTCTGTCTGTGCATTACACTAGGTTTATGAGAAACTGCTCTTTATTTAAGAGTTCTCAGATAAACCCCGTAGCAAAGAACAGAAGGTAGTGAGCAGCTGAAGCAATTTGCCTTTGTTGTTTTCAACTAGCATATGCCTTTTCTGCTCTACCAGAATGTGTCTGGGACCCTGCCTCCACTTGTGTTCATCAGTTGGCTGCAAACACAAGCCACAACCGATGGCAGGATGTGGGGCTTTCAAAGGCCCTCCTCATCTGGTTCGTAGCCAACAACGTTGTCATCTGAGCAGCTACACACTCCAGCTACTGCAGTGATGAGAGGAAAGAAGTGTGTAAGATAGCAGAGAATTGTATTTCTTGTAGCTTGTCCTTATACAAACTTCAAGGCTGGATGGACGTGGGCTCATCCTCTTCCCAGCAGAGCTCAGAAGCATCCAGTTTCAGGAACTCCTGCTTTTCAGCCCAGTTTTTGGACTTGGAATGCAGCCTGAGACCCAGAGAAGCAGGATAGCTCACCCGGGCTTTGAGGCCATGAGCACAAGGGTTGGCTAGAAGGATAACCACTTCAGTCAAACACCCTCCTCAGAGACTAGAATTCAGTCATCTTCTTATGTGTGTCTGCTTTCTTCTGCTCCCGCTGCAGACTGGCTTCCTGGGCCTGCAGCTGCCCCAGCTGCTTGTGTGCATTAGCCAGCTTCTCCTCCAGCTGAGCGGTAGCAATGCTGTGCCTGAAAGCAAGAAGCATCATAGCACTGTGTCATCCTGCATGGTAAGATCAGAGGGCTGTCACCATCCCAGGAGGATCTTTCCCTTTCCTATAGGATCATCCCACGGTACCTGCTGAAGGCAGAAAGTACCTGATGCTCAGCACAGTCTGGGCTAGAAAATGTCCTCCAATGCTGCTCAACAGCAGCACTTCAGAGATGGGCATGGGAAGGAAAGGACTCTGGGACTTTTCCTGAGAGAGCTCTTCTCTTTAACACAGCCTGAATCCCACCCAAAGGATCCCAGACACACCTGCCAGCGTCCAAGCTGGGCTGAAGCACACGTTGAAGTCTCTCTCTCTCTACTTCTTCTCAGGTCTCGCACAGAAGTTTTTTTCCTCCCTCCCACACCTCATTTCAAGCCCACGCCTTCCCAAATGCACCAAGAATCCTCAGTTCATCCCACAGCCCAAAAGAGAAGTTTTTCCTACCGCCCAATATTGCGTGCCAAGGCCTGCTGGATGCCCTTGATATCCTTCTGTGTTTGTTCAATCTTCTCCATCGTTTGGAAGAGGCGGACACTCAGGGCCTTTTTGGTGCTCTTGCTAGCATGGTAGATCTCCTTGCTTTTCCTCTCTGGCAGTGACATACCTCCAGCCCTCTCCCCAGTGCTCTTCCCTCGCAGTTTCTCATTCAGAAAGTCAAACACATTGTGGGGTGGCTTGCGGCTGCCTGCAGGGGACCTCCCGGTGTTATTTCCCTTTGCTCGGGATTTCTTTGAATTGCCAGGGTCCAGCCTCCCCTGTTTCTTCCTCTGAAGCACCTCAGCGCACTGGTCAAGGGACTTTCCTCGAGGAAGTACCACCGCCTGCACCGGCTCCACTCGGCCCTCAGAATTCTTCCCCAGCCCTGAAAGGGAAAAGCCATGAGTGAGCAAGGCAGTACCACAAGGAAGGACATTCCCTCTCCAAGTCAGTTCCCACCACAAACCCACACTCACACTGACAAGCTTAGAACAAGCAAGCAGGCTTTAGACATGCAAAATTTCCTAACTACCATCCAAGTCAAGGGAAACAGCCGCAGTCCACAGCTCATTTATGTAACTCAACAGCAGGAGCCTTCTACAGCAGAAAATATGCAATAAAAAGCCCAAGGTCAATAGCCAGGTCAGTTTCTGTGAGACAAGGTTCAGTCTCACATCCTTGGCTTCTCAAGGCAGGTTCTTCTTAAAACTGGTCTGGTTCCTCTGGGAGAACCCAAGATAAATCGAGTAGCAGACTGGCCTCCTAAAGCCCCCAAGGCTCCATACAATTTGTGTAGTAAGAAGCTAGTTTAGCAGGCTTTGAAATCCACGTCTACAGCCAGGAGATGCTTTAACGCAGACATCACAAGCTTCATAAATCAGTTCCCTTCTATCTACCTAAAGCCTTTGAACAGCTCATTCAACAGTTCTCACGGCTTTAATCGTTAACTTGACCATGGTTTTAAATGCCTCCATTTTCTGCTATTACCATACAGGGGCTGGTGCACACATGTGCCCGTACTTCGATTAAATAGTTCTCTTCTTGCCTACTAACACTTCCACCCAGAGGTGATTCATCATATTCCTCAAGCCTTATCTAACAGGCCCTTCAGCAAAGTTTTTGCCTGATCCAAAATCTTGGTCTTCTTACCTAGCCCTAGGATCCATCACAAGACAGAGACTGCGATGTAGGCAGGCTCCCACACCACCAGGATAACTGTCTTTTCTTACCTTTTCCAAACTCATATCCCATCTGAACAAGCAGTTTGGAGCCAATGCCACGAGTGTGGGCTTCCCAGCCACCGAAAGAGGAACTGCATGCAGGAGCCCATTCTCCATTCTCTGGAACCCCAGAATCTATCACTGTAGCACAAAAAAGACAAACCAGTGACACACAGACACAAAGCTGATTTGCAAAACCTTCAAGAGCATGAAAACCCTTCTTGATGCAATACAAAGTACTTCTCCCATCACAGAAGGCAGAATCACCTACAAGTTCCTGTATTTCTTTTCTTTCCTTTATTCTGGGATGGTCAGATTGCCATATGCCATCCCAGCAAAGTTTGACACATAATATGCTCAATCAGTGCTTTCAGAGCACATCAGTAGCACGAGGATTCTCTAGGTTAGTATGCTAATGATGTGTTATTAGCAGTCAGTAATCTCCATTAGGCTAGACTTACAGAGCTCTAGGACACAGCTTTGTCCCTGTGATATAAGAGGGGCACTAGCACAGATGAAGTATTACTTGTATATGCCCAAAGAAATCACCTGGGCTCTGTTTGTGTCAGCTTTCTGTAGTAAAAACCAGGCACAGCTGTTACTCATTAAGGCACTGGGCAGTCCAAATACTTTTGCCTGGGATCTCTTACTCGTGTTATGCAGCTCCATATAGGTTCCAGATAGATTAGAAGTCTCCTGTTTTACTTACTTGCTCAGCTCACACACCCACCTGAAAAACAGACTAAGAACTGGAACTCCATTGTAAAACACTGCGCCCTCTACCTGCTCCCACAGAAACATCCCAGCTTCACCACTAATACTTTTGTGCAAAGTAAGATTTCATTCTGCAATTGTAACATAACAGATTCTTCACCTTCTCAAACTTTCAGCAATGCAAAAAGAGATTACCCACCCTCTCATGAGAGGTGAGACACTTGCAATGAAAGCTCCAGGAGAGTAATTCCAGGTCCCAGACAGAAGGCAGACACAGATCACAAGGCACTTGTCTCACACCCTCACCACTTTCTCACCTTTAGCATAACCAGAATCATCAACGCTGTCTTCATCAGATTCAGCAGATGAGGCACCATCTTCACTTCGTAGTGGGGGAATTATACTATCTCCTTCCACAACAGCTTCCTTTAGCAGCAGGGAATCAAACTTCACAGTGTAGTAACCACTGTCGATATCTACAGAAGGAAAAGCAAGAAACAAGAGTTTAAGTAAACTCTCAATACAAACATTGCAGAGGGTGTTCTCAGAGTTAGCTTCAGTGAATGATGTGGGAGAGGAGAAAGGAACATCTGTTAAAATAGTTAAATGCCTAAAAGATTTACTTATAAAAATGAAGAAAGATGGGCTATTGACAAATGGAACTCTAAAGAAGTTTGACTTACTCCCTCTGACACAGCAGTTGCCAAAGAATAAACCCTCACCCTTCCCTTCTCAGAACAGAGGGAAGCTTCTACCAGCAGCTCCCAGATTACTGCAATTGTACTCAAACATGCAAGCAAGAGCCTGCCACACCAGCCTCTTCTCTTTCAGTGCATTTCATGACTATGCCATCATTTCCCTTCTATATTACTGCTTTTATGTCACCTTTTTGTTTCCTATCCTATTCCCTTCCCAAGCCTGACACAACTCAGAACACATTCTAAACTACCTCCAGATTTTCAGTTCAAAGCCACAGCTACATTCTCAAGTTTTTGCTATTGGTAACCAGAACAGTCATATTTTGTAATTCCCTAAGCATGGGTGCTCAATCTCCACACAGCTCTGGCAGAACACCCACAAACACCACTCACCAGTTATTTTTGCAGTGTACCATATCCCATCGCTGTGTTTTGCCAGGCAGGCTGAGCCCACCTCCAGGGTGCTCAGATTGGGCTCCTGAAATGGCTGAAGCTCCTCCACAGAGACCACCTGGCCATGTGAAAACCTGCCAGGGAAGGCAGAAAAGGAGTCAGATCTACCTCACTGGAAAAGGTTTTAAATATAAACCCTTTCCTTTCTGACAGGAAACGCAAACAAGGTGTCAGCAGCGATGAATCTGCACCAGTAGCTGCACAGAAGGTTTATCATGCACTATTTCAATTACAGAAGTCATTTATTTTTCATCATATTCATATCATTTATGTCGTGTAACAAAAAAATGCATCCCACCCCCAAGAACAAAGCTTCCTCTGCAAGGCAGATCTCTGAAAAATCACAGATCTTTTGAGATACTGAGGATTGCACACAGACACACAGGTCTCCAGCTCAGCATCCTGCTCAAAGCACAGCCAACTTCAAAGCCTGACTGGGTTGTTCAAGGCCTTATCTAGGTTAGTTCTGAAGCTCTCCAAAGATGGAGACCCTACAACTTCTGCATGCAGCTGGAACAAAGGCACCATCAACGGACCATCTTCGGTATTTTTGTTTTAACTCATTAATCTGTGACTAATGTAGCTATTTGAATCATCAGATAAAATCTCTGCTACTTGACCACAGGGATTTCTGCTTCACCTCTGCATTACCTGAACTGTCCAACTCTTTGAGGCCACCAGTTACCATACACAACAGATTTTAAAAACATGGCAAAATCCCATTGGTTACAAAAGCCATCAGATGCTCCTGCCTCTGAATAACACGGCCCTTAGCAACAGCAAGGATATCGGCCCCCTCCCCCTCCATATTCTTCTTTACCGACAGTTCTCTTTAAATCTGCATTTGTCATCCAAGAAGAATGGGCACGGCTTCAAGGACTTGTGAGTTGGATAGAGATACAGCACTCTGACACCTGCACTGCCATCTTCCAAGTATTCTGTCCCCACAATCATGGCATTATGGTACTCCAGCGTTCCCCAAGAACTGTAGTATGGGGCCTTAACCTTCATCCCGCTCAATTCCTCCTCCTCCTCCCTGTCAGACTCTTCTTCCTCCTCACTGCACTTCAATCCACTTTTCTCCTTGCTTTCTTCGTTTCCCTTTGCAGATCTCTCGCTGTTATCAGCTGAAAGCCCATCCTCAGTTCCAAGCTCAGCAATGGCTTCCTTGAAGGCAGCATACTCCTCATCCTGGGCAGAACTGTCGGGGTTCACTCGCTGCTCCGGGGCACCTACTTGGGGAGATGAGGAGGAGGCGTTTGTGTCTAAGGCAGCCAACAGCTTGCTCTTTTTGACAGCCACCAGGCTGGACTCAGTCAGTTCTATCAGCTGCTTTAAGTCTTCTTGCAACTGAATCAGGTCCGACTGCTGCGAGGGGTCCTGGCCCGCTCCCAGCGCCAGCTCTACCTGCTGCAGCTGGGCGTTGTAGGCCTGGATCGCTGCTTCCAAGCTCTCTTCATCCATTCCGAGCGAAAGAAAGCAGTGTTTAACTGCGTCCTTCCCGGGAACTCAGCACGCACCCCACAATCATACGGAAAGCAGCTCGGTGAAATTCCCGCAGCGCACAGACGGCCGGCGGTGCTTCAAGGCCCCCGGACAGCTCGGGACGGCTCTGCCCTACCCCGGCCCCGTGCCGCCAGAGGCCTCTGGAGCCGCCGCGCTCTCTCACGGCCGCAGCCCAGACCTCCCCGCTGAGCTCCCGCAGCCCCACGGTCCCGCCGCCATGACACTCCCCCGCCTTCCGCCCCTCCGGGCAGCCACTTCCGGCTCCTTCAGCTGACGCACAACGCCACTTCGGCGACGGGGCTCCCCGTCCTGCACTTGCGCATCCGGGCCCTCTCACGCTTCCGGTGTCGCTGAGCATTCTGGGAGTTGTAGTTCAAAATTCCGTCATTCTCCCCGCTCTTGAGGCGGCGCGAGAACTACGCTTCCCAGAGCGCCTCGCGAGGGACGGCGCCGGCGGCCGGTGTCGTGGGGGAGCGCGGCGGCAGCGGCGGTGCCGCTGCTGGTTGACGGGAGGTGCTTCCGGTAGCGGGTGAGGGGCTGCAGCTGTACGGATCTGCGCTCCGCGCCCGGGCCCGCAGGGTTCGTCGGGGTTCGGAGCGGCTCTGTGAGCGCGGCTGGGCTCTGAAGGGTGGGGGCGGAGGTGAGGGCCGCGGTCTGTGGGGCAGCGGCGGGGGTTGGGGGGCTCCGCGGGGCCGGGGCTGCTGGTGGGCCTGGAGCGGGGCTCCTGTGCTCCCGTGTGCCCGGTGCCGGGCTGTTCGGGGGCAGAGCCCTGCAGCCTGCCGTGCCCCCCCGCTCTGTGCGCTGCCCAACCCTCCCTTCAGCTCTGAAACGCGTTTTTGTTGTCTTTTCTTTATTGTTATTATTATTATTTCCCCTGGCCTTTAGGCAGCGCTGTTTGACTTCAAAGTGGTTGTTCACCCGCACAAAGGTTGTCGCTTCTAAAACTCTTTGCCCTCAGGTTCCTCTCTGAGTCTGTGTTGAACAAAAGAGCTGCGGGCTCTCCGTACAGCCGTGCCTCGTGTTTCAGCAGCTCCTCTCTGCCCTGTGCAAAGCCAACGAGCAGCGGTCTGTGCTGCTGGCAGCTGCTGTGCTGCTCTGTGTGCTTCTCAGCCCTGTGCTGCTGGCTGTTTCACTGCACGGCCTTATATTGTGACCAGCTGCTTGTATGGTGGGTGCTGTGGCAGCACTGCTGCTGGGGAGAGGAGAGTTTGGGGTAGGTGAGCGTTCCTACACACCTGCAGGGTACATCTGGCTGTGAGCTTGGTTTGGCTGTTGAACATCCCATAACACTGCCACATGGGTCACAAAGAAAGTGAGGGGACACCAACCTGCAATATACTCAGAACACTCCTGTATATCTGTATGCTACTGGCTTCTTTTCTGTGAATCTTATGTGTACTGCAAGTTACTTTCAAGCTCTCTGTTGAGTCCCAGAGAAAACAAGTTTTGAAATGAGAAGTGAGTTTGCAGTGGATGCTGTGCTTTGTATGGTGAAACAGAGGTGAAGCTACTTGGAAGATCACCCCTCACTTCAGTGTGTTTGAACGTTGGATCTAGAGCTGTTTGCATGCTTGCTTTTGTGTCTGTGATCTGTCCTAGGGTTGGCTTAAGAGTTACTGATAAATGAGAAACGTAACTCATTAATCTGATGTTGGGAAGCATTTTAGATTGTGGAATGAAAGAATTGTGCAAGTGATCTGTTTGTTAATGATTTCCTGGCATCTATTGCAGGAGCAGGATGTATACTCTGCTATCCGGACTCTATAAGTATATGTTCCAGAGGGACGAGTACTGCATCTTGATCCTTGGTTTGGACAATGCTGGTAAAACAGTAAGTGCTGTGTATTATCAATTCCACAGAGGTTGCGTGCAGTCCTAAACATCCCCATCTCCAGAGGTAAAACTTGTGCTAAATAGTAGAAGTCTTTCTTCATCTGTAACATGAGTTATTTTAGCAATGTTACCCCCAAAGAATCAGCTTTTATCTCGTATTTAAATTTAGCATAAGCTTTGATAATCCTGTAATCACTTGTGAGCCCTGCTTTCTGAACTGAAATAGGGAGCAAGAAAAGTGGTTTGTTTCAAGGTTAAGTAGGGCAGTATCTGTTGGAACAGGATTCTGCAGTCATGAAAAAGCAGGTCTGGGACAGGGTTACCCAAGGCAGTAGAATATTTGGGAGTAAATGCTTTTTCACATTCCTTTTCAGACCTTCCTTGAACAGACTAAAACTCGATTTAACAAGAACTACAAAGGAATGAGTTTGTCGAAAATCACAACCACTGTAGGCTTAAACAGTAAGTAAATATGGGTTATTATTATTATTATTGTTATTATTAGGGCCTACTTACAAAGTTAGGCACTCATTCTTGAGTGATTCAATTATTTAAGAGTAGACAAGACCAAAATAGTTCCTGCAAATGAAAATCTTCTCTCCCAATCCTCCCCCTGTGTGTTTTTGTGAGAGAATAAAATCAACTGGCTTAGCTTATAAGAAAAGATAACCTTGAAGTCACGAAAACCTGAAGAAGCAGATGTTCCATTTCAGGGCTACACTCAGCAGTTAAGTAGCATTTTGCTGGAATTCTTTGGCCTGATTTTGATACTATTTGTACTGATGTGGTTCTATCTGATATAGTGGTCACTTTTTCCTCATGTATTGTTCTGTTGCTGGAAGTAGCTCTGTATATGATTTGCTCCACCCCAGCACTCTCAGTGTCTGTGCTTTAGAGACCCTTTTAGTTTTCATTGGATTGTTTTTTTCTTCTTTCCTTCTAGTTGGTACCATTGATGTTGGCAAAACCCGGCTCATGTTTTGGGATCTTGGGGGCCAGGAGGAGCTACAGTCTCTCTGGGACAAGGTTGGAGATGTGATTTTCTCTTTTGGTTTCTTTCACAGTGACAGCACTGTGATCCTTTAATAATCATACAGGTTTATTGGTAACTTTAGTCTTCAGCATCAACCCTTTTCCAAAAGTTTGAATATAACTTTTTTTTATTTTATTAACAAATTAACAAAGATTGTGCTTCATATTTGCATTAGTGTTAACAGACAGTAATTACCATTAGATATGAGGGTTGTGATGGTAGAAGGAAGCTCTTCAGGGCTTGTGGAGCAGATGTGCTTCTTCACCTGCTTCGTTCAGTAGGCCAGCAAGCAGGCAGTGCATTTTTTGTGATGCCATTCTTCTCTCCAGACACATGATGGAAGCAGCTGGCTTTAGGTGGTCGGTCTCTTCCACGTGTATCGAAATTTTACCAAATAAAATAAAAATCTACAAGAGTAACAGTTGTCCCTCAGTGCTACATACACTAACATCTGTGTTATCCTTTCAGTATTATGCTGAATCTCATGGTGTGATCTACGTTATTGATTCTACTGATGAGGAGAGGCTCTCAGAATCTAAAAGAGCTTTTGGTAAATATGCTGTATTTTACCAGTCCTGTGATTTCATGGTGTTTCTTGGCACTGTTTTGTCATTGCTGTTGTGTCTGATCCTGCAGCCTGTTGGTGACACACCTGTAGTACATTTGCATCTTCGCATAATAAATATCTGTGTTTATGAGGTGGAAGTCTGAAAGGTTGGAACAAATGAAAAGTACAACATGAGGAGGATCCTCTTGTTTCATTGGGCAAGAAGGGTCTTGTATTTGCACAACTTTGCCTTCCAGAACCAGTTAAACCTCTGTTCTGTTTTCTGTGCTTTACAGAGAAGATGATTACTAGCGAAGCTCTGGAAGGAGTTCCCATTCTGGTGTTAGCTAACAAGCAGGATGTAGAGGTAAGATTATTTGCAGATGTGCCTCTTCAATGAGCAAACAGACCCTGGGAAGCTGGGCTCTGCGTTAGTGTTACATTTATTTGGTATTCCTGGGCTGATACCTATGGAGCTTTCTCGCTGCTGGAAACAATTCCTTTGAATTTAGTTTTTCCTTTCTCTCCCACCCATTCCCAATGATGCAGGTAAGATTACTACAGAGACACTTTTCCCTCCTGATTTGAAGCTTTTTTTGTAAACAGAACAGACTACAGCTATGGGATGGCTTTCCTGTGCTGTGGCTTAGTATCTTGATTTGTGGTTTCTTTTTTTTCTTGTTTATTCAGCAAAACATTGGTTAGTTAACTTTATTTATGCTCTTCTGTGTTGTATGTGGAATTCCAGTACTGCAGTTGGAGAGATCAGTCTCTAGATGGAGCTAGAGACTGTTGGGAGAATTTGGAGTAGGAATCCTTGCAGCTGTGATCAGTATCTGTTCCAAAGAGTGGCAGTGCTTCCCAGCTCCTTTCCCCGGACTGTACACCTGTCTCAGTGAGTGTACTTGTGGCAGATCCTTGAGACTTCCATAGAAATCACTTAGGATATAAAGGTGGATTTTGTTGTTATTCATTGTACAACACAGGAGACATTTTGGTGATGGTTAGGTTATTTAGGCACAGAAAGAAAAGAAGTGTAATTCCATTTTCGGGACAGCATAAGCTTAAGATCCACAATTCCTGATTTCAGGTCCTGACTTTGCTGTGAACTCTGGTGTATGGGAAAGATGAGTGTGTTTTCTATGTGGAAACTAGAATATTACCTCTTGTGCTTCCATGCAGCAGTACAGTAACAGTGAGCAATCTGCACTCTTTAGCCATTGAGATTTAACTACATGCAGTGACTTAAAAGCTGTTTGAAATTTCCTTATGGCCATAGATGCATTTTTTGTTATGGACACACTGCAGAGCTCAGTTCTTCTGGCACCCAACCTGGGCCAATGCAAACTGAACAAGTGGTCACAAAGAGGTATTTGAAACAAGCTTTCAAGGTAAAAACTATGAAGGTCTAGAGTGTGTGGGAGCAGCCCACAGTTTCAGTGCCTTCATGCAGTCACAGAACTGTGATGAGATTAGCAAAGCTACACTGGCTGGAAGTGTATCTATTTTCAAGTAATATCTAGATTGTAGAAGTGTAGAGGTCTAGTCATAGACTGATCTTGGATGTGAACACAGAATGAAGGGACATCAGTGCTGTTAACAAAACACTGAAGGGCGTATGGCATATTTCTGAGTAATTATTTAGGCTCTCTTAAGCAAGGGTTAGAAAATAGGAGATGTTTTTTTTTTTCTCTTCCACTGATGTAGCAGGAGTGAAGAACTTTGGAAGAAAATTGAACATTACAGAGTAATCAGAGGCACAGATTGTTCTGCTGTGGATCTCCAGACACGTAATTGAAGAATTCTCCCCAGCATTCCTCTGCTGTTAACACAGATCATAATGAGGGAAGATAAATGGTGTCTTAATCATTCTGGTATTTGTGGGTGAAAAATAATGTAGGTTGGTTACATTTACAAAGGTCAGAAGAATACTTGTGTTGTAACATCTCCAAACTCTGACATGGATTTACGTTCTGAAAAACGAGTGAAGGAAGTTTTTGACTCAGTGCTTGAAATGCACGCAGTCTCGTCAAGTGTGAGATTCCTTTGGCTCTGATGCTAAATAGCTTGTGGAAAAAAATTCCTCTTAACAGTCACCGCTACCCTGGGGTGAACTGCATCCACAGCATGCTGCCAAGATGAGTGATGTTTGGGGATGGAATACCATCACGGGCCATGAAATAGTAGTTTTTCTATCCTGGAAACAATTTCTGTGAATTTTCTTTTACCAGGAATACACTGTGTGTATAGCAGAGCTTCAATACTCAGCTGTTCTGAAATGCTGATTGAGTGCTGAGTCAATGTGTGTTGTGGGAGGGCTGGTTTGGGTTCTGTTTGTTTTAAAGGAGCTGTAGCTTTGCTGGGGGCATCGGTATCTGATAGGTGATATTTGGTGCTGACTCTCAAGTCAGAGTCCCACTTTTGGCCCATTTTGCTTTTATTTGTTTACTGCTGAGTAAACAGCAAAGTAAGAATTTTCTGTCTGCAGTTTTGATGTGAACACAGCATTTAAAAACCTTTAAACTCTGTGTTTCTGAGCTGTAAAATGGGGAACAGAGTGCCTCACTTAGGAAAGCTATTAGAAATACTGGAAAGAGCTAGCTAAAAAATGAGTCTATGGAAATGGAGTGTTGTGTGATGTCTTTGGGAGGAGGTCTTGCATTCCTGGTCATAGGGTAAATGTTGGACATCTAGTTTGAAATTAGCAGAATATTGGAAAGCTTGTTGTCTTTGGGAAATGAGAGGAGTGGTGGTGGCTGCAGCGGTGTGCTTGTGAAGACTCCTGCTGTTCTCTTTTTGCCATGCAGATGTTGGAAAACAAACCTTCCACACGATGGCTATTCTGAATTCCAACTGAAGAAATACTACAGCTTCTCTGTTGAGTTAGTTTTAATTTAAAATAAGCTTCCATAAGAATAACTTCCATAAGAATAACAACTTCCATAAGAATAACACAGGCCAAGTTAGTTAGAATCAGTATTATTTTTTTCAGTATTTTTATTTGGGCCTTATTGAGTACCTTATTATCACTAACTCCTTTTCTAGTTCTGTTTTGCCAGTTACCCTGGAAGTGGCTGGGAAGCCCATACTTGAAGCTCTGTCCTGGCATGACTGTGCCTCAGAGAGCCTGCACGAAATGATGATTTTGAACGCAGTCTTTAGGGGAAGTGGAGGTGGATATCTGACTCCTCGGGTTGTGTTTTTCCTCTGGTGTGGTAGATAGCATCACCCCAGAAAGGTCATCTGTGGATTTTATTATTGTAATGTTACGCTGTGGATGTGATCACGAATCCAGTTTCCCTAGTTTGTTCTCTGGTTTCAGCTGGGAGACAAAACACATCTATAAACAGTTGTTTTGTAATGGAGATAGGAAGGAGGAAAAGAGAGGAACTTGGAAGCCACAGCTGACATTTTCTCCTAAGCACGAGAAGCTCAGATGCTCCTGGTTGGCAGTGAATGTCATACAGAAAGTAAGCTTTATATGTTTTAAAAACCTGAACAAACTGATTATTTGGAAATAATCTCTCACCCATTTTCCATCCCTACTGGTATGAATTCCAGCTCCCAAGTCCAGGCTTACTCCTGTGAAGTTAGTATGTGATGTATATACATTTTTATTGATATTTTTTACTATTTATCCTACTGGTGACTTGTTTTACTCATGAATTTCATAGTTTTTCGTTTGGCAAAAATCTTGCATTAAGTTATAATGGCTTTGGTGCACAAAGTAACGTTTTTGGATCTCACTGGTCGCAGCTGAAGGTTTGAACTGGGGTCATCAGAAAATACAGTCATCAAAAGTTGCACAACGAATGGATTCGAGGAATTCACAGTGGAAAATCACAATTCTGAATTCCAGGGCACTGTGTGAATTGGGTGTCATTAAACTCTCAGGTCATTTCTGAAGAACGCTTCTTAGTTATAAGCACTCAGATTTGCTTATTTCTCACACTGCCATCCCCACTTTAGTTTTCTCTATCAAGTTTCTCCAGAACCAGCATTCTGCAAAATGAATTGCTGGTATCATTCATTTCTATCTTTCTGCTGAGTTAAGACCCAGGCTTACAGAAGGCTGAATGCCTGATTGTGTGTCGTCTCTACTATCAAAACATACTTACATGTGGCTTAATCCTCCAGCCTCACAAGGATCTGATGTGGCATTTGAGTAAACACGTGCCTGAAACATGTGTTTGAGCCTTGCTGAGGGGCTATAATCTCTTAACAGAAAGAGGAAGAAAGCTGGGATCGTGGCCAGCAGAAGTGCTTAAATGGATTGTCCAAGGCTTCCGAGCACTGAGATCAGAACAGGATTTAAAAGCTGGTGCCTAATTGCAGTCTTCAGTGAGTGCAGACCTCAGCGTCAGTAGGGCAAGTTTGCTTGTCTGGTAACCCTAAGAATAAAGGATTTCTGATGTCACCATCTGTTCTGTCAGGAACATAATGTGCTGATTTCTTGATATATATTTTTTTTTTAATTTTTTTTTTTTTTTTGTTATGTGTTTGTCTCCTTTAAAATCTCTTCCCAGTAGTCTCTCAGCAAATCTACAGAATTGCAAGAGCTGATGGTGAAGTGACACCAGGGTCCTGGAAATGCATTCTGTGCTACCAGCATTTTCTTCCATGTGTGAAATGCCATCAAACAGGTCCAGGGAGGCTGTGCCTTTAATGTCAAAGAATGCTCTGGAAACTTAGGAAAGGTGGCACTCAGCCTGTTCTGAAAGTGCACATCAGGCAGGGCACTGGCATGAGGTTGGCTGCAGAAGTGGCTGGGATCCTGCTAAGTGTGCCATTTCCAAAGGGTTGGTGAATAGCTGTGCTCCCATAGTGTTCTGTGAGGCAGGACTTGTGTGTGATGGTTGGGGCAGGGGTGATCTGCAGGGTGTACAGGCTGTGCTTCTTTCACAGCTACTGAAAAGAAGTCGAAAAAACCTTTTTTTTTTTTTAATGAAAGTAAAGTGAATGTGCTGTTAGTATGTAAGGGGGGGGGGTGTTAACCTAACATCGTTGTGCCATCTTGGCTGGAGAAGAACCGTGGATGTGGTAGGATTTGTTTTGGTAGCCTGCCGTCTCCTGCAGCATAGAAAGAAAGCTCTTGTTTGATTTTCTTTGCAGACTTGTCTGTCAATACCTGACATCAAAACAGCATTTAGTGACTGCATTAACAAAATTGGGAAGAGAGACTGCCTAACACAAGCCTGCTCTGCTCTGACTGGGTGAGTATGGGAACTGATGATGTTCTGGTTAACAGAACAGCTATGTAGTGCTGTGCAAGGAGATCAGCATGCCAGAGTGCAATAACCATAGTAAGGGAGCTGCGTTTCCTTCCCAGCAGTGACAGACATGTTTGTGAACCTTGAACTTGCACCAGGTCAGCAACTCCATCTGTAAATCCCTTCTATAAAACATTATGAAAATATTCCAGCCCTGTTTGCTCACAGGCACAAAATGATGGGACCTGGGGGCTTATAGAGCTGGTGATGCTTCTCCTTTGTTTTTCCTTCCCCATACACATTAATCCTTGCAGCGCTTCATTTGTTGCAGCTCCTGGCTTTCATGCAGTCAGTCAATTGAAAATATACAGCTGTTTATGACACTGCTGGGGCAGTGAGTGGTGTTCCATTGCTGGTGGAGTAATTATGATTTTGCTTTCATATTTTTGGGCACGCAGATGAGCTTTGCTATATAGATAATGTATATAGCTGCCCGATAGAGTTCGTGTGCCAGGGAATCGTGTGGTTTAAGACACAGTGACTAGAACAGACCAAAATTTGGGAGACTGAGATATTTCTTCTTGCCTGTGCAGCTGCGTGCCATGGCCTTGAGCAGGCCACCCAGTTCTCAACATCTTGGCATCATTATTGTGCATTGTGTCAGATGTTACTTTGGCAACACTTTTATTTCTTGAGTGAAAAGTGTTCTTTGGCATTAAGACAAAAGTACTGTGAGGGAGATGGCTAGAGAAGTACTCCTGGCTGAGTTACTGCCTGAAGTACTGAATCCAGAGCTTTGAGATTTCTTCTCTTTTTTTTAATGTAACCACAAAGCTGTAATATAATACAAGCCACTGGAAAACATAAGTAAAGCTGCTTAAACCATGGGAAAAATCTCAGCTGTCTACATTACTAAGAACCAAATGCTATTAAGCAGATGAATGACCACAACAACAAAAACAGTGGGTAAGCACTGACTGGAAGAGAAGCATTAGATAATAACCTTATGAAACACAACCTTTACCGTGGTGGTTTTCATACAAATACTTCTATTTTTGATCTCCGTGGAAATTCCTTGCAAAATTTCATTTTGAGTTTGCACTAATAAAAATACTGGTACAAGTCCTGTCTGGGAGCTGTGCAAACCAGTTTGTTGCTTGGCAACCCCAGCACAGATGATTACAGAAAGTGGGAGCCAGATTGGAATATGTGATACAGCTAGCCTGGGACTTGCAGCAAAATAACCTCAAACCAGCTGACTGTCAAGTGCTTTAACATTCAAGGTTTCTCCAGAGTTGATGTCTCATCAAGTTGGACACAGACTTGTGGAAACAACCGAGAACCAAAATATGGACTTTAAATGCCAAATTGGAAAAAAATCTGATTGCCATCGTTAGGATGTATGAGAAGCTTCAATAGTAATGCCAGCACTGAAGTGCAGGGCAGGACCCTTTGCTTTCTCTTGTAAGTTGTCAGTGAGGACCTACATGCACCACGTTTTCGTGTTTTAATCTTGCCTACCTGTCTTATTTCCTCAGCAAAGGTGTGAACGAGGGAATTGAATGGATGGTGAAGTGCGTGGTGAGGAACATTCACCGACCCCCGAGAAAGAAGGACATCACGTAAGAAATGCCAAGGCAGCCAAGGAATGGACATTCTCTTCCCACACAGCTTAGTGTTCTCTTTAAAGAAGGTGGTCCACCAGATTCCTATTACACCTGATTCTTTCCGAAGTTTGGAGACAGACATTCTCTTTCTTTGTCTAAAAAACCTGAGCAAAGGATTCCAGCTGGGGTTGGGGGGAATCTCTTACATCTAGTATTAAGCCATTGACCTGGGAGCATAGACTGAGTGGCAATCTGTACTTTGTTGCAGATGCAAAGAACTTCATTTTCTACTTTGTATTACTTTGTGATTCTTGATTTATTAGTCTGATGGGCTAGAGGCCAGTAATGTGGAACTTTCTCCTTTGAAGGAACTGAATAAGTGAATATGAAAGGGGAGGGAGCATGGGGAATGGCTCTCCCTTCTGTCTGAGAAGATACCTTGCTGCTCCAGCCCCATGGCTACTAAAGGTGGTGTTACTGGCCCTGTTATGCTTTTGTTTGTATGATGGGGAGAGACAGTGTTGATTATAACTCAGTTTTTTGGCACGTTGATCTATGACTTTTACTTGTGGTAAATGCAGATATGGAAGCCAACCTGTAGCGCAGTGATACACTGTTTGAAAAGGGTATTCTTAACAGGACATGAAGCACTGCCTTGCTTTGACTGCCAGTCTCTGCTGTGCATTCTTCTTAATTGTAAGGATAATTGATTGTCTTGTTGAACTGGAATGAATTGGGGCACTCTGTGTTTAATGTCTAGGCCAAAATCTGAACCACTGGACGGGGAGAAAATCAGTATGCAATAAAGCTTCCTGCTCCTTTGAACTCTCTTGTTGAAACAACTGATGAGTCTTATAAATTCACAATCATTGGTACTTGGCCTTCTAGGGTATTTTGAAATACAGGAAAGAAGAGAAAGGCAGCTCTCAAAGTCAAATAGTGCTCCCTTCCCTCGTAGCCTACCCAGCTAGTAATTCCATGGGCATATCACTAACATTTCTCCAAATACCTCTTTGAAAACATCTGGGTGCATTTTATGGTGGTTTGGCTGTGGGCATTATTCTTTGTGTGGCTTAGTTGCTCTTGGCACTGGTGGGCATTCGATGCTGTTTGCACCTGATGAAAGTTACATTGTTGTGGCTCTGTTTGATTAAGATACCTGGTGATATTTGTTTAAAGATACGTTATCCGGTGTCTGCCAAAGACCTTTGTGTTAAATGCTCTGTGTGCAACTTACAGCCAATTTTTAAGATTTTTTTTTTTTCCACAAAAGAATTCATTTCCTTGCTATGAAGGTGTGAAGGAACCTGAAGTATGTCATGAAGTACGTGAAGCCAGAACAGAGTCTTACTTCTACATAACACTAGGACAGGAGGAGGCGAGGCAGTTGTCGTGGAAGGAAAACAGTGACTGGTACAGAATGGCAGTGATTCCAGAATCTGGTTCAAATCCCTTGCAGTTACCTGCTGTTAGAACAGGTGGTGTAGCACACTGCCTGAGTTGGAGTGGTGCAAATATCAGTGCTGTATCCCAGAAGAACTAAACAGCTAGAAGCAAGAGGTGTTGTTTGGTTTCTTTAGACCCAAAGAAAAAACCCATCTCAGGTTTCCTATGCACTGTGTGGACGTAGAAAGAGAAGATTACTTGGAGGATCATTCACCTACTGTAAGAAGTGGCTCTTTTTCTAGGTGCTGTGTGTTTCAGAAGGCTGAAAGCTTCAGGTGTACAAGAGAATTGGATATTCAGTGGCCATTAATTGTAAGGGACATCTCTCCCTCTTGACCATCTGTGAACGCACAAGGATTTTCAAGGTGACTGTGGTCCTGGCTGTTGCTTCAGTTGGCAGGGTTGATGCCAGCAATTAGACTGACGATGTAAAACAGTGACAGCAGAAGAAAAGCTCCTTGCTAAGAGAGAAAATTCCTCTGTCAAGTAAAGTGAAATTTCAGTTTAATTGGATACCAGGGGTTTTCCAAGCTTTCCCCATACCTTTCTCAGATCTCTTTCTCACAATAGGAGACAAGAGAGGAGAAACAGTTTTGAGCTTGAGGAAGTAGCTGTTCTCATAAGTGTCTAGACACCAAGAATGTTTTGTGGCACGTACCAAAGCAAACATTTGGACTTCAAAATACAAAGTTCTCATGCTTGGGAGTGTTTTTGGGTTGTTGTTGTTGTTGTTTTGTTTTTTTTTTTTGCCTGGAAAGATGTATCAGCTGTGGTGCAAAAGTAGGAGCATGCTTTGTGCACAGGGGTCAGGGAGGATTTCTCTGAAACTGGCATTGGAGATTTCTGTATAATTCTGAGTTAGCTTCTAGCACAGTCACACCAGGTACTGGATGGGGCGTGCAGATGGAGTTGCTTGGCACCCTGTGTGAGTTTTAGAACAAACTTAGCAGTCCCATTTTTTTTTCCAACATGACAAAGTGCACCTACTGTCACAAGATTTCTGAGTGCAGCCCAGTAAGCAAACACAGTCAGAACAATTCTAGAATTGCTTTGGTGTGTCCTCTGTGCTGCAGCATGACTGCAATGAAGAAATTCAGCTGATAGGTGCAAGATAAAAATCTTGCTGTGCAAGCATGACCTACATTTGTACCTCACCAGTGGTGTACAGTGCACAGCTACTTTGTGTGAAGCACAAAGAGAGCAGAGTGCTGCTAAGCCAGCTGGGGTTTTTGGTTGCGTTTGCTCTACGTGATCATAAACGGGTACACAAGGACAACTTGCTGCTTCAGTTGATTTTTATTTCAGCCTCAGTCTGTGGAAACAGGTTTATACTGCTAATGATGCTTCAGGACAGACCTATGGACTAGGATGGAGTGGGTATGGAAAAAGCATTCTCAGAAGGGATGGTACGTAATGCATGAGCACCACTTGGCACAGTCAGAGGTGCCATGCTGATAGCAATTTGGTGTCCTGATCAGTGATTTCATCAGTTGTTCATCATATTTTAGACTCATGCTTTATTTAAGTCCTTACAGGAAGCACAGACTAACGTTTAAAATGCTTTTGCATTGCAAGTGAGTCCCCAGAAAACCTTCAAGGACAGGAAGGACAGATCTAAGCTGATAATTATGAGCAGATTTTCAGATTTTGGATGCCTTCAAGAAGGGCCTGCTTTGCCTCTCCCCATTCACAGCAGTTTATTTCTCTGACCAGTTGCTTTCTATTCCAAAACAAATTCATCTTAGTGATCACTTTATCCTTCAATGTGCTTTACACTGAGATGAAACTAAATGGCCAAGGACAGTGGTAGGCATTCCACTTGCCTTGTTTGAACATTAACAAGAGATTAATTTTCTCTCACCCCTCTGGAATTTCCCTACTGGGCAAACATTCATTAGCTGTTAGCAACAGGAGATGACAACATTGCTTAAGAACAATAACCAAAAAAGCACTTTCGATGCTTTTGAACTCTCTGCTCATTGTAGTGCTGCCTGTATGGTGACGATTTAATGTTCCCTGGAAGGTGTGAACTAACTGAGCTACAGCTCTTCTGGCTGCCCTTCCTCTTTTATTCCTTACCATCTCCTCCTCCTGTGCTGCTAACATCCATAAGATGGATCCATCTGTTCAGCTGAGGTAAGGATCTGCCCTTACACACACAGATAGGAATCTCAAACCAAAGGCCATTGTTCTGTGAGTCTGGAAGTGTGCTTCTCTCCAGCAGTGATGTTTCCACTGAACATGAGGCGGTCTGGTTAGTCATGATTTCCAGAAGTGCTCATGAATAACTATGAGGTACCACTGTGGGTTTGGAAAATAAACATTTACAGCAGTCCTCCGCTGAGAAGCTGGATCAGAGTGCTTACAAGGTTTGGGATTGATTTGGGTAATTTCATTTGCTGAAACGGTGTTGTGGAATTTGTCTGCGAGCAAGAAAGGCAGTCTGAAAAGGGAACTTCCAAGGAGAACTGCTAAGGAAGGCAAAGAGGGGTGCTGGCACTGGTTTTCACCATCATCCCTTGAAATCATAGGTTTCAGAAACCATCTGATCGATGCGGATGGTGTCTGATGGGCAGCTGCACAGCTGTGTCCACACAGCAGGTTTGCCTCTGCACTGCTCCTCTTCTTTCCCCAAAAGCAGCACAAGTGTTTGCCTTCAGTCTTGGGCCCATTTTTAGAGGCTGAAAGAAGTGACTCCAAGTGTTTGTCTGCAGGTTTCCTGAAAGCAAGCTGGGCAAGCAGCAAACAAGAGAGCGGGCTGAACTGATGGTGCCAGGCAGGATGGGGGCTGGGTGCCCCCCCCAACATCCCTTTTGATGCAGCTTTCCATTAACATTTGGCTCAAATGTGCCTGTGGGGAGATGAGAGGCATTGGAGAGCACTTGACAGGACACAGAGTCCAGAGAAACCAGGGCAGGTGCTTTTTCACAACAGAATTTTGTTATTAACTTACTCGATGTTGGAAATCCCACGCAAAACCTCTCCAGTGTGTAACGTAGCCATTGTTTGGTGTGCTGGACGTCAGCCTTTTCCTGCAGTTTTGTTTCTTACACTTTTGAAATCCCTCCAAGAACTGTTGTACCGTTCTTCTGGTAAGTCCAGCTTCTGTGATAACCACTGGGGGCTTTCCATTTGTTTCTCCAGGCAGGTTTTGGCCCTTTTATATCCAAAATCAGTTCCCAAGAGTGCAGCCCCAGCCAGTTGCTTTCAAACAACTTTTATCTGCACAGCTTACATCTGATCACAGGAATCTTCAATGGTGGTACCCATTACCTCATAAGGGAATGCTGATTGTGCTTTCTGATGAGAGCAGCGTGATGCTGACAGCAGTCAGGGCCTGATGCAGCTTGTGCAGCACAGCATGCAGTGTCACTGGGGGAAAACATGACCCCATCAGATTCTAATCAAGAGGAACAAGGAGGACAAAGCCCTGCAGTGAGTAACAGCTCAGCTGAGGAATTGTGTGTGCCTGACATTTATTTTTAAACACAGCGTCACTTTCTGTAGCTGGGGGGGAACCCTCCTCATTCCCACCCAGAGGCACCGTCTTTCCTTAAAGCTGAAGGCTTCTGGGTCCAGACCACATTGTCCACATCCTTTTTCCAAGGACATCAGGAGGGCAGTGCAAACTGCTGCCTCTGCAGCCTCGTCTCCCACACGTTGCCATAGGGTACGAAGCAGCAGTAGTCACCATGAGGCAGCAGATAAATTTGGTTAAGAACTCACAGGGTGAAAGGCCCCTTCTGTGAAACAAAGCCATTGCCAGAAGGACAGGGGAAGTGCACTCACACCCTGCTCATGAGTAATGCCTCCTCTCTGTGCGCAGCTGTAGGTGGCATTGTCTCTGCAAAGCCACCCACAAATGCTGTTAGCACTTCTTCCATCCAGTCCCTCTGCTACCGGGGCAGCTGTGATGGGAGTGAGCGTTGCACCACGGAGGATTCCAATGCTTAAGCCCTCGTTCCTCACAGAATTGCTTTCTATCTCATCTTCTTCAGGCACAAGCAGGCAGCAAGGTGGGCGTTGCAAAGCTCTGCCAGGGCACGGGGGTGGCTGCCAGCTCCAACAAGCACAAAAGCACGTGGTAAAAGCTTCATCCTTTGGAGTAGGTGGCCTTCAGGCAGATGGATGCCAGGCTCAGTGCTTTGTAGCATCACAGAGCGGTTTGGGTTGGACCTGAAGGACCATCTTCTTCCAAACCCTGCCGTGAGCATCTCCCACAGACCAGATTCCCAAAGCCCCATCCAACCCAACCTTAAGCACCTGCTGTGGGACACCCACTGCTTCTTTGGGAAGCCTCGGCGTAATACAATTTCCCCAATACCTAACCTGTATCTCCCCTCCTGTAGCTTAAAGCTGTCCTCTCTGATCCTATTTCCACAATCACTGGTAGCACCAACCCCACAGCTTCCCTATAGCCCCTGTTATGTACTGGAAGGTCACAGTGAGGTTTCCCCAGACCCTTCTCCATGCAGCTCTCAGCCTGCCTCCATAGGAGAGGTGCTCTCTTATGCGCTGCATAGGAGCCATAAGCGCTGCTTTAAGGACAAACTAAATTCACAAATTAATTGGATCTTGTTTTCCTGAAAGGGAAACCTGCAGAGTTTGTGTTTGAGTTCAGTCCCCAGCCAGGAGCTGCTGCACAGCTCTCAGAAACCAAACCGCCTGGCTCCAGCTTTTCTGCAGACATCCTTAAGCGGCATAATTTTGAGTCCCACTCTACATGGAGCGACTCCCATAGGGGTGTGAGGGACAATTTGTTCTCGGGAACAAGTGTGACAAAGAGCACTTCTCACTTCTCATGTAAGAAATAACATTCAGCCGAGTGTCTTTCACTCAGTGTTCAGGCTGTATAGGTTTAGTGACCAAACCCCACCACCTACCCAGGCGTGCTTTGCTGGCTGCGGAACAGACACCAAACAAGGCTCATCTTCAGGTCTTCTGTCTGAGGCTGTGCTTAATGCCCACCTGTATTGAAGAGCACAGATCAGCAGCAAAGCCTTTGCACTGCAGGTGGAAGCAAAGGGAGCAGAGATCACCCGTGAAGGGGGAAGAGAAGGGAAGAGAAAGCAGCTGCTCCCAAGCAGCCTCATCCTCTGCAAGGACTGTACCCACACTGTCAGCATAGTGGGAGTTCTGACAGCTCCTCTTTGTGCCATGAGAAGAGGCAGAATCACAAGGCACTGTGTGCCACACGCTGTGCAAGACCTAATAAATGCCTCCTCGTGAGTACCACTGCTGGACCAAAGGGCACGGAATGGCTGTGGAGCAGAGGTGCTGAATCACTGGCCTGGTTGTTTCTGCATGATGTCATTATCAGCACCCAACAGGCAAAACTAGGGGAAAGAATTTGCTTTTTTTTATCTTGCCAGATCTGATTTTTCCTTTGATGCTCAGCCACAAAGTGAGGAATGCACACTCCTTATCTTTGTGTTTCCCAGCTAAATATTCCTTGTGCTGCTTCTGGGAAGGCTGAGCAAAGTCCGAAAACTCACCTACCAAGTTCCAGTGACGAGGAAGGAAGTGCAGAGACGCAAATAGAAACCAGCATCGGAAAATCTGCACACGAGACTGATGGGATCTCTCCAACCTTTCATCCAATCCCCTGCACTGCAGAGCTGAGGCTGCCCTTCAACCTCACATTGCTGAGAGCAGCAGCCCCCCAGCACACATCCCTGCTGACCTCATGTGCTCGAGAAGTCATCGTTTCCTCCTAATTCCATAGAAAAATGACCAAATCTCCCCACTCTACATTCCCTGGGTTGAAGCGAAGTCGTGGCACAGCTGTGCTATGTCCAGCACAGCTGGGAAAGCATCAGCCTGCTGAGGATCAGGGCTGGCACGGAGTGCCATTGGGAACCCACCCAGCAGTGAGGGACAGCGCTCGGTGTGTAGGATGGAAAATGGGAATGTTTTTAAAGGCTAAGCAAATAATCGCTCTGGGAAGACCCTGTTTTGAGATGGCGATGGATGAAGTGCTTGTTGTTCTCAGCAGGGAGAGTGCTGTGCGAGGAAATCGTAGCTGCAGCCATTCTGGGCTTCTTGACCTTGTTTCCCAGAAAACTGTTGTAAGCTGAAAGGCATCAAAGTTTACCAACGCATTCAGTATTTTCTCAAGCTAAGCAGAGGCAGTGCCCAGAGTGAGACCTGGGTGTTACAACAGGCTGGAAACTCAGGAGAACCAAATGGTGGCTGAACACGTGAAGAAATCTGCTTCAGATGTGACCCAGTTTGCTGGACAAATTCCTCCAAGTGACCTCTTAAGCTTCTCAAAGCAGAAGCAAGCTCAGCTATGAAGGACAACAGTGCTGCCAACACCCACTTCAGTACTTGCCAACAAGTCAATGCATCTACGTAGAGAAATGGTGATTGGAGGATATTCACCTGTTCTTGCCATACACGTCAGCTGGCAACAATAATTTCCTTTTTTGAAGTGTGCTTCCTGCAGAGATCCCCTTCAGAACACGGAACCTGGAAAGCTCATCACGTTTTCCAGTAGGGAGAGATGGGACCTTTGGGCACCCAGATGGACGGAGAGGTGCGGGGGAAGCAGCCCCCACCCAGCCTGTGTAGATGGTGGGGGCCCTTCAGCAACGCTGGGAACACCATGGGGATGCTGAAGGAGTGACAGTGACAGACCAAACCGTTTTATTCTCGTGGGGTCACCATCCCTGGACGTGTTTCAGAGCTGTGGAGATGTGGCACTGAGGAACGTGGGCACAGTGGGGTGGGCTGGGGCTGGATTGGGGATCTTAGAGCTCTTTTCCAACCATAACAGTTCTATGATTCTTACCTGGTGTGCAGGGCCTCTTACAGAATCACAGAATCACAGAATTATCAAGGTTGGAAAAGACCTAAAAGATCATCCAGTCCAACCATCACCAATACTCCCCAGCTAAATCCTATCCCTCAACACAACGTCCAAACGTCTCTTGAACACATCCATGTTCGGTGACTCCACCACCTCCTTGGGCAGTGCATTCCAATGCCTGACCACCCTTTCCGAGAAGTAATATTTCCTAATGTCCAGCCTGAATCTCCCCTGGCGCAGTTTGAAACCATTGCCTCTAGTTCTATCACTGTCTACACGAGAGAAAAGGCTGACCCCTAGCTCACCACAACCTCCCTTCAGGAAGTTATAGAGTGCTATAAGGTCTCCCCTGAGCCTCCTCTTCTCCAGGCTGAACAATCCCAGCTCCTTCAGCCGCTCCTCATAAGGCCTGTGCTCCAGGCCCCTCACCAGCTTCGTAGCCCTGCTCTGAACACGTTCCAGGGCCTCAATGTCTTTCTTGCAGTGAGGGGCCCAAAACTGAACACAATACTCGAGGTGCGGCCTCACCAGTGCAGAGTACAGGGGGACAATTACCTCCCTATTCCTGCTAGTAACACTGTTTTTGATGCAAGCCAGGATGCCGTTGGCCTTCTTGGCCACCCGGGCACACTGTCGGCTCATGTTCAGCCGAGCATCAATCAACACCCCCAGGTCCGTTTCCTCCACACAGTCCTCCAGCCACTCCGCCCCAAGCCTATAGCGCTGCCTGGGGTTGTTGTGGCCAAAGTGCAGGATTCAGCATTTGGTCTTGTTGAACCTCATCCCCCTGGCTTCAGCCCAGCACTCCAGCCTGTCCAGATCCCTCTGCAGGGCCTCGCTACCCCCAGGCAGATCCACACTCCCAGCCAATTTGGTGTCGTCTGCGAACTTACTGAGGGTGCACTCAATGCCCTCATCCAGGTCATCAATAAAGATATTGAAGAGGACAGGCCCCAGTACCGACCCCTGGGGAACACCACTCGTGACCGGTCGCCAGCTGGATTTAACTCCATTCACCACCACTCTCTGAGCCCGGCCCTCCAGCCAGTTCCTTACCCATCCAACAATGTACCCGTCCAAGCCACGGGCTGCCAGCTTCTGCAGGAGAATACCGTGGGAGACAGTGTCAAAGGCTTTGCTGAAGTCTAGGTAGACCACATCAACAGCCTTTCCCTCATCCAGCAGATGGGTCACTATATCATAAAAGGAGATCAGGTTGGTCAAACAGGACCTGCCTTTCATGAACCCATGCTGGCTAGGCCTGATCCCCTGGCCATCCCGCACATGCCGCATGATCTCCCTCAAGACAATCTGTTCCATAACCTTCCCTGGAACCGAGGTCAGGCTAACAGGCCTGTAGTTCCCCGGATCCTCCTTACAACCTTTCTTGTAAATGGGAGTCACATTGGCAAGCCTCCAGTCTTCCGGGACCTCACCAGTCAACAAGGAGTGCTGGTAGATGATGGAAAGCGGCTTGGTTCCCATTTGTCCCCCCAGCCCAGGCTGGGAACAGGTCACAGCTACTGCATCACCTCTCATTTACTCTTTGAGCCTTTGTGCTTTCAGGAAGCTCCTCAAACCCTGAAGGGAAAAGAAATTATAAACTGAGAAGGGAAAGAAATCGGGGAGTGAAGGATAAAATCCTGTGGGAGAACAGCAGCTCCCTGAGCCCACACATGTCTGTGAGCACCAGCAGCTTAAGCCACATCAGTGCACCTCTGCTAACAGTGATCTGGTGACTTCTGTTTGTCCTGCACGTCACCTGAAAGCTATGGGAGGTTCAGGTCCCATTCTTGCTCACCCAGGTGCCCCTGAGTTGAGCACAGGCTGCTTTGCACAGCACCCCTGAGCTGCTCCTGCTTTTGCTCGTGGCCAACTTCCTCCAACTCACTTCTTCCCTGGCACTGGCCCTGCAGCACCTGCCCAGCTCCAACCATCTCTGCAGAGATAACACGTGCAGCAGCAAGGGACGAGTCTCAGCAGGGAGAGCGTGGGCACACAGCGGGGGATTGCAATCAGGAGAAAAACCCTACAAATCAAATAAAGCCCATGCTTTAAAGGAGATAAGATCAGTGCCTCTTTGGAATGGCGATGGGCGGATTTGAACAAGCTTGGTGTGCCTTCACCTTATCTTGCATTCTCTCCCCAGGGCTCAGTGTTGCTCCCAGGGCTGAGTGCAGGAGGACACAGCGTGTCCGCTCCATCAGAGCGCTGCCGATGCTGTGGGGATGTTTGCAGGCTGAGGGGTGAGTTTGTCTGACCTCTGATCTGGTCGTGACCCCATGGCTGGGGCTGGTTGCATTACAAACCCACACCAATCACGTTTCCACTGCACACCTCCAAAAACCCCCGTGGGTTCCTTCCAGCACCGCCTGCCCTCACTGCTGACACCGAGATGAGAACCAGCAACGTGTGACCTCACCATGCAAACTCGTACCGACTCCTTCAACCCCCATTCATCATTCACCCCTCCCGATTCCAACCCCTCCAGGGCACCTCTCTGCTCTGGGCGCATCACAGCCAGACGTGTCCCAACCCCTCCTGCTGCTGGAGCTGGGATTTGGGAGCTCCAGCCATGAGTCAGCGCCGCACCTGAGAGCCCAACTCATCCCGTGCAGAACACGCAGCTGTGCATCAGCTGCTTAAATAAACTTCAGGGTATTTCTTTCTTTTTTTTTCCTTTTTTCTATTTTTTTTTTTTTCCTTCCTGTTTTAAGCACTTACCCACACTGGGTGATAGGGAAAACCAATGTGAGCTTGGAGTTTCTATGCGGCGCTCACGGCGTTAGGGGAAATTGGCTTCTGTGTACAAAACATCTGAGTCATCCCTGGGGGAGAACTGCATCCACATTTAGTGGCACTGCCTTCTGCTCTCTGGTGCAGCTTATAAGGAAAAGTGTCATTTTAATTACCAGGAAGAAGCCTGCGCTGCCAACTGGTGTAAACTGCAGTGAAACCCTATGGGGAGGCGGGGGGAGGGTTATCCTCTAAGTTGCCTCACCCTCACAATGATATTGCAGTGAGCGTGAACATCTCTGCGAGCTGCAGCAGCAGGAGGAAGGCAGTGTTACTTCAGCACCATGGGACTGCTTGGGATCTCACAGCAAAGCCCCACTTCCCAGAACCCAAGCAGCATCCACCTGCTGGCACATTTGCATGCTGATCTAAAGGTCAGCGTTGATCAGAAAGATCCCCTGCCACGGTATCTGAGAGCCTGCATGAAGGAGAAGCTTCACCATGCAGAAATCCCCACTGGAACAGCACAGACTCTGCAGGCAGGGCTGGCACTTCCCATCTCAACCACAAAATGGCCCTGGTGCACAGAATGTCACCTGCTTGGAAGCCACACAAAGGGGTGCAGCTGCCTTGCTTAACAGGCTGGCACTGACAGCTGGTCCTTACCAGCCCTGCATCACAGCAGCAGGGCAACGTCAGCTCCTGAGTAACATCTAACACAGGCTGAGTTATCCCCTGCTGTCTCAGCATCCTCACCCAGGCCAGCTGGCTGAGATCTACAGCTCTGGTGCAGCAGAGAAGGATCTGACCTGGCATCGGGGGCCCCAGCAGCAGAGCACCATGCCATGGGGCAGGGCACGCATCTGTCCTGCATTGCACACAGTGTCTGCAAGGCTCCTCAGCTCTTGCAGACCTGAGGGGTGGGAGCAAAGTTCTGCTCTATTGGACGGGGCAAAGATCTGCATGGGTTAAGAGCAGTCTTAAAAAAAAAAAAAAAAGAGAGAGAAAGAAAGAAAGAAAAACAATAAGAAAAGAACAGTACAACCTGGAAAAACCCAAACAGCCCTATCAGCACCGACATCCAGCTGCAGGAAGTGTTCCTGGGCTCTGCTCCAGCTCAGTTGTTCTGGGTGATACGGAACGTACCGCACAGCCCACGTGCATCGCTGACCCTGCTCCTGCACTGCTCTCTGCATGCCCACGTGGAGCTGAGAGCATCAAGGCTGAGCACCGACACATCTGGCTGTGTGATCAGCCTTAGCCACTGCCTGCTCAGACCTGGGCTCACTTGAAAGCCCACATTTTTGTCTTATGGGCAGAAAAAGCAACACAGGGCATCCCCACACCCTGAGGGGGAGGCAGCCATTCAGCAGTGGGCTCACACCCCAGAAAGGTCTTTGTTCATGGGCAGAAAAGAACCCTCTCTGTCTGGAAGAACCACCCAGGCAGGTTAGCATCCCAGAGTGTGGCTACCAGCTCTCTAATCATAGCATCGTTTAGGCTGGAAGTGACCCTATAAGGTCATTAAGCCCAATTGGTCCACGCCGGTGCCTGTGGGCAGAGCAGGAGCTGCCCATCAGTTTCAGCGTGCTCTGAACAATTTGCTGGGGGAAAACATCCTATTTCAAACCCCAGGCTCTTCCCAGAAAGGACTCAGCGAAAAGAACCCTAAAAACGTCAAACTCATTCAAGGCAGAAGAAAGAAGCGTTGTGTCATCTCTGCCACGGGCTGCACAGTGCTCAGCTGGGGCACCCTGGTGACTTCCAGATGTGACTGAAAAAAGCCCTGTGGGAGGTGAGGCGTGGATGGACAGCAGTGGCTGCTGGCAGTGGCCATGGGGACAGAGCCAGCAGTGCCACAGCTGAGCTGAGGGACGTGCTTGAACGGTCATTCTGTGTGCAACGCTGCTTTGCATGCGGTGCCATTGGGTGTGCAGAGCTGCTTTGTGTGCACAGTTCCCTTTTGTCAGTGGCTGATGTCACGTTCCCACGAGGTGAGGGACACGCAAAGTGGGCGTAGGGATAAGCAGTGCCTGCAGAAGGCAACGGGAGCCCCAGCTCCACCTCTCCCCGGTGAGATCAGGAAAGGACAGTGGTGACAGGATCATGTAATAAAATAACCTCTTGGGTTTCTTTCTTTAGAAAACGTATCTCACATGGTATAAAATCGGGTAGCTCAAAAATAAATTGAAAGCCAGCAGGACCTCAGACTTTTGGGACATCTTCCCCACAGTCTCTCTCAGGCAGTCCACTCCTTTCTCAGTGTGCCAAGAGCAAATGAATCCCAGAATCACATCATCACTAAGGTTGGCAAAGACCTCCAAGACCATCCAAGTCCAACTGTTGACCCATCACCACCCATACCCATCTCTCCAATGGCCTCATCAACCCAGCTACACAATGACAGCCTAAACCCAAACTCACAGAGCTCAGAACTAAGCCAGGCTCAGGCCTGCAGTGAGCTGCTGGAGGTGTTTCTTTGCTGATGGACTGCAGATGCTCCTGGCACAATGGAGGAGCACCCAACGCACGGCACAACGCAGCGCTCATCCACGCTGCCTTTCCAGTTCGTTTTTGAAGCATTAATAAATTAATGGAACCACGGTAAAAAAAAAAAAAAAGAAGAAGAAATAAAAAAGAAAAAGAAAAAAGAAAAAAAAAGCAACCCTAAGAGTCCATTCTGTGTTCCCACTATGAGAGAAAGCGCTCCCGCACCTTCTTCTCTATAGAGGTCAGCTTGGTGGCCCGGAGCGCGGCCAGCAGCTCCGTGATGACAGCTGAGTTCTCCTGCTTGCGGTGTGTGAGCACAGCCCTCAGCTTCTCCTGCGCCACTGCCTTGGTCTCCTGGGCCTGCTTTCTGGGAGTGCGCTCCAGGATCTGCTGCAGGCGCTTCAGCTTCCGCAGGGGGATGTTTTGGTATGCCACAAAGTCGATCAAAGCTTGCTCGCAGTCCTCGTCTTCTGGAGCTGGGAGAGAAAAGCACCCGGAGGTCACTGCTGGATGTGGGGAGAACAGCACTCTGAACATCAGAACCCTGGAATCCCCAAATCCCGGGATGGTTGGGGTTGGAGACACCTCTGGGTCTTTCTGGTCCCCCTCTAAGCCCAGAAAGGCCACCCAAGCTGGAGCCCAGCCCCACGTCCAGGTGGGGTTGGAGATATCCAAGGAGAAGACCCCAAAAACACCATGTGTGGCAGCCAGGAGGTAATTTTAAAGAGTTCCCTTCATCTCAAAAATAGCAGATACACCTTTCCCATGCTCCACCATGCTATGAAGTTGGGAGGCAAACTCAGACAGAACTGCATTCAGTATGCACACAGTCTGCTTTTCCTAAAGGTTCCTATTTTCCTGTGCAGAATTTTACATTTGAGGACAGGACCAGCCACAGACACACCCTAGATCAGAATTTGGGGGTAGACCCCATGATAGCTCATTAAAGAGCTCCCAAAATTTAATGTTGGGAAGGGAATACATCACTGTGCATCAGACATGCAAGAGTGCAAGGCCAGTGCTATGCTATGCGTTGTCACATTGACACGAGGCAACTCCGTGCTCATAGCTTTTCATGCCCCCATTTTTTCCAGGCCAAAATTCACATCACATCGAGACTGTGCTGATCTTTTCATTCTTACTCCACTCAACACACACAAAATAAGTTGTGGACTGCAATAAAAGCTTTCTGGGAAACACAGCAGCTCCTGTGCCACATGGCCAGCATCTGGTTTTGGGCAAAGGCTGCAGCAGCCACCTCGTGTGCTGGCATCTCCATCAGCAAAAGCCCCACTGGAAGCACATCTGTCCCACACCTGGTTGTCGCGCTTGCTTAAAATCTGACCTCAGGCAGGGAGAGAGGGAGGGAGGGAGAGGAAGCACTTCTTGTGCCCTGCAGCCCCAGCATGGATCGCTGTTCTGTTACCGCCTGCCTGGCCTGGTTTCATGCTTACGCCATGACTCTGGCTCTCACCCTGTGTTTCAGCACTCACCTGGTCCCCGCGTGCTGTTGCTCCCACCCATCCTGCAGGAGGTGCACAGGGTGTCGTGGTATTGGTTTCCTGGCACGTTGGTCTCCTTCCCCAGCTGTGTGCAGTTCTGGTGCGCCCGGCACGGCTCAGTGCTGGAGCTGGAAGAGGAGAAGGAGCCCCGCGGGCAGGTGTGGCACTGCGTGTTCTCAAAGGGGGAACCTGGAGGGAGATGTGGGATATTAGACGTCGACCCCACCTGTGTGCTGGGTGAGGAGCTGGTGGGAGAACCCGTAAGCGGGCAACCAGCAGCAGCGCGCAGCCGTGCCACCACCGAACCCTTCCCCAACAGCCGTGGGGCTCCAGCCAGAAGGAGGGGATGCTGGTCACTAAAGGGGCACCTTGTGGGGCAGCAGAATCGGCTGTGAGCACCCAGGGGCAGCTGCCAAGAAACCCTTGGATCTCAGCACGAGCGGAAGCCCTCAGCCAAATGAAAGTAAAAGTGGCTGAGAATGCAAAGCTCAGCTCAGCTCAGCACTGACCTTCCTGCAGAGCCCAGAGCTCTCCCAGCTCCACGCAGAGGACGCTGCTGGTAAGCAGCTCAATGGAAATCACAGCAGTATCACTTCCCCAACGCCCCACGTGGCTCTTCAGACTGACAACTCACTCTCCAGATAAATCAGTGTGTAAGTCAATGGAGTTCCCCACGTTTTTTGGAGTCTCAGCTCACCTTATGCTGAATCACTGCATTTTCTAACGCTCCCATAGAAAAGCTGAGCCACTCAACTCAACCTTAAGCATCACCTGAGGACAACAAACATTCCCCATCTCACCCTAAGCCTGCAGCCCTCCCATGACACATGCTGAAAGATTCCCAAAGCACCTTCTGAGCACAAAGCAGGAGGTGTGGATGCTGCCCATGCTGCTGTGTTGTATCACCTGTGCTTTCCTAACAGAGAGCTCAGTGACTCAGCAGAGAATCAGAGGGAAGCACGCACCTGTTGTATGCTAATAGTATTTTTAGAAAGTACAGAGCCAAGCAAATAGGGCAACAAAAGGACCAGATGAGATTCAGGAAAAGATGGAAAAAAACAACTCCCTAAAACCTATCGTGACTCAAAGGAGACTCAGACTCACAAACCTCCCCTAGAAGGAGCCTCAATGAGGCTGACGTTACCATTTTGGAACCTCTCCCGTTTATCTATTTCATATTTCAGATGGAGCCCATCCAAATTACTCAACAAATCCCAAAAAACCGAGCCCCAGAGCTATGCACGCTCACCAGCCCTGCCCTTACACCAGCAGCCTTCACACCTCCATCCCCTTGGCCACCCGCCTGCAAGGACAGCGAGCCAACAGCACACAGCTTGTCGAAACTCTGTGACCTTCAAGGTCCCTTCCAACCAAAGCCATTCTATGGATCAGCAGATGGCAGCCACCCCCATTTGGGGTGAGCAGCTTTGGGCAACACCAGAACTACGCACCCAACTTCACGACTCCGGAACCTGGTGGGCACACGGAGTGCTGCACACAGAACTCCAAGTCGGCATAGAAACCCTCCTGGCATTGACACGCTCTGTTGTGGGTGGCGTTGCACTGCTGCACCTCCACCTGCCGCTCCCCGCAGATGACGTTGCAGTAGAGGCATTTCTCCAGGTAGTTCCAGTAGTGAGTGTAGTGCAGGTCGGGGCAGGGCGAGCACACCGTCGGGCTGTCCCTGCTGCAGTGCTGTGCCACGAATGTCCCCGGCGGGCACTGCTGGCAGGTGACCTTCTCCTTGGTCCCAGCATCTCTCCACTGGTACGTGGGTGGGGAGCTGCAGCCCAGCTCTGCCAGCAGCAGGAGGAGAGGAGCAAACGCCCGCTGTAGGGAAACAAACCGCTGTCAGCTCTCGCAGGGCAACGAGAGCTCGGCTGCTGCGCTGCGCTGCTGCTGCCGTTCGTCACCGCTGATGCAAGCAGTTCTCCTGCTCGAAGCTCCTCAATTGCTCCCCCACCCGATGCTCACAGTCCCAACTGGGGGATGAGGCTCCGCTGCAGCCCCCTCTGCCCGCACTCACCGGACGGGGGGTGATACAGCATCCATCCCAACAACCCCACAGCCCCTACGCTCCTACTGCCGGCAGCGCAGCACGTTCTCCTCCACTTCGGAGGTTCCCCATTGTCGGGGTGAGGCAGCGGCACAGCAGCAGGAGAGGACTTTCCCAAACGAGCAAAGCGCGCTCCGTAGGAACCCGACATTCCTCCAGCCCGGGGCTGAGAACCCCGGAACTTTCTTTCTCCCCCCACCCCTCCTCAAACGGCTACCGACCCCCGGACGGTGTGGACCCACCTTGGGCGGCCGCCGGACGGTGGGATCGGGGCAGAGCAGCATCGCCGCGGGCTACGAAGCACGGCGGTTTCGGTGGGGGCTCCGGGGGGCGGCGGATCCTCGCAGCGGCTCCGCGGTGCAGCGGCAGCACCCGCTCAGCTTTAAAAGAGATGCAGAGAGGGGTGAGGCTGCTGCCGTGAGCTCTGCTCCCCCGCACACAGCCGGGGGCGGCGGGGCAAGGCAGGGTCTCCCGGCTGTCCTCCGTTGGCCCCGTCCCGGTCTGACCGCCACGCACGGCCCCTTTATAGCCCTAAGAGGGAAAGACCCCTCTTGCGCAACGGCCCCCCCGCCCCGCCGTAGCCCCGCACTCCCCCCGGCCCCGTTCCGCTGCAGCGCAGTGCGGTTACCTGTCCTCAGTACAGCGGCAGGTAAAGACTGCGCGTTATATAGGGATATGTGGGCACTGAGCCGGGGCTCGCGGGGGAATAGCAGGGAATTCCCCGGGGGATGGCCTTGCTTTAAGTGCTCACAGCTTCCCGAGAACAGCCCCCAAACGCTCCCCGTCCCGCAGCCCCCTAGGGGCGTTCGGGGCCGCGACTCACGGTTCCGAAGTGACCACGGCTGCACCGACACGGACACAACCGAACGGTCACAGCCAGGCTCACAGCGGGACACACAGCCACACTCACCGGGTTCGGGTAGGGCATCCCCATAGCGGCTTCACTTCAGCCTCTTCTTTTCCGAGCACCGCAGCTCCGGCCCCGCTCCAGCTGTGACGCCGAACCCCGCCGCTCAGTGGGTGCAGCGCTCGGCAGCACGGCAGCAGCGGACAGCAGATGCTCTGCTGCCAGTCCCGGACCCGAGGATGAGCAGCGACAGCGCTGCTCAACAGAGCGACCCAGGAGCATTCAGCAGCGCTGCTGGCGTTGTTTAAATGCATCAGAACGGGTGTACTTTGTCCTGCCCTACTCGGGCTCCCTCTGAAGCGAGTCCAAGGACACCTCCACGCTGTGCTCGAAGTGCTAACAACGAAGGTGAGCCCCAGACAGCTCGAGACCTTGCTTAAAGGCAAGGATAGAGGGGAGGAGAAGGAGCGAGGCATCTCCTTCCCTTGGGGGCACGCAGGGGCCCCACATCCTGAGCTCAGCCCTACTTTACAGACATCCCCATCCATGGGGTCAGTGCTGCAGGGCAGGGAGGAACAGCACAGCTGCAAGGGACTGAGAGCAGCTGGGGGGCAAAAGATGAGCAAACTCTCTGGGCATTCAGCTTTCTATCCGAAGGAGGTGAATACACCACCAAATGATCCCATCCCAGCACAGACAGCACCCATCTGGGAAAGCACTGCACCCACCTCCCCCCCCCCGGGCCAACCCCCTTTGGTGGCTTTGTGCTTGGGGGGCAGCACCTCTCAATGCCCAGAGTTCCCAAATATATTTGTACGCAGACACTGCGCACAGTGATGTGTGCTGCATCCAGATCAGGTGCATGCAAGGGAAAGGGAGCAGCCCCGTAGGAGGAAACAGCACTGGATACCCACGGAGGCTCTCCAAAGAGACACTCAGCAGCAGCCAAACCAGTATCATAAACACTGCGCTCCAAAAAAACAAATGTGAAGTTGCTGTTAACATAAAGGTGAGTCACGGTGCAGGGGGTCAGAGGATGTGGAGGTTTTGCTCAGCCAAATGAGTTTGCAAATCATTACAGAGAATTACCCACATGGAGCACTCACCTTCTGCAACACCGGAATTCATGCTTGGCAGAGGGACACCAAACTGCCCCAGCTCACCTCTGGGTCACTGCATCTGCACTCCTTTCCGGGTGGTGAATCTCATTGGATCAGTTCCTAATGATCTTAAGGATCCGACAAGGGCTGAACGTTTCCCAAGTCCTCGAAGCAAACCACTACTTCACCACCCAGGAAAAGCAGCATATACTCATGTCCTGTAGGATCCCGAGGCTCCTTCCAGAAGCACCAGTCCCACCCAAGAGCCACATCCTTGCAGGTGGGACACAAAGCAGTGCACGCTGAGTGCCAGGGCTGGGACGTGCAGTGCCTCTGTGCTGACACATCTCGACTTGTCCAAGATGCTGCAACAGAAATCAGATCCTAACTTTTGCAAACCCATGAGCTGTCAATGTGATGAAGGCTCACGCTGCAGCATCTGTCAAGTAATGGTTACTCAAAGCGGTCTGAAAGGCTGCTTGTTCTGCTCCGGACATCAGGGTTCTGTAACTGAGAAAAAACCCACCTGAGTGCCCTCTGTTAACACCTTTGCTGCGCTACCAGCAGCTGCACACACCTCTCTGTACAGAGGAGCCCGCATGATGCTCAACCATGGCACACCAGGGAGCCCCTGTGCCCTGCTGGGGATGAGCAGTGCCATGGATGCAGGAAGTGCCAGGTCACATCACACCACTCTGCAGCACAACCAGGCCTTTCTGCTCTGACTTTAGAACAAAACCAGCTCAGATTAATGCTCATAAAGAGGGAAATACCATGTCAGGAGGACTGAAATGGCACCTCCAGGCAACGTCCTTCTGTCATGGGGGCAAAAGCCAGTAAATCAAGCACCTCCAGTTACCCTTCTTCCATCTGTTCCTTTACCAGTGAACCTCCAAGGATGGGCTCAGTGCTGCTGAAGGCAGCAGTTCCACTCACCCCTGACCTCCTGACCTGAGCAGATGCTTCAGGGAACGAACACAGCACCACAGCCCCAGGGGGTCGGTTCCACTTTCCCATCATCTCATACTTTCAAGAGCTTCAGGGTGCCCAGAACTGCATTTCATAACCATTGCAAAACGAAGTCTCATTACTATTCAGAGAGAAACGTGTAAAGCGGAGAAACCCCTTGCTAGCAGTAGTCACTTATCAACTCCACGAGCAGACACTTCACCTCTTTCCTGATAGGGTTGCTTTGTTTGGTCTCTTCTGAATTGTTTTATTTACGATGAAGGCTGTAGGTGGGTAGAAACGTTCCAATGACACACAGAACTGAAGGCAGCTCCCCAGTCACAGCACAAGGCAGAGGCAATGAGTTACACGTGGAACTACCTCCCTTCTGATGTTTTAATGCCCATGGCGCTTTGCTTCCCAAAACCCAACAGGAGTGCCTGTTATAGGTTTTCCTTTCCAGGAACAGTCAGTTCCTCTCACCAGATGTATCCATGTGAATATTTCAGAAAACAGTCTTGTTTTCACTTTCTGGGCTTCCTAAGCTGTGTTTTCTCTGCCTCTTCTCGTAAACCCAGCTCATTCCAAGACGACCAAAGGTTGCTCTCATTTCTTGGGGGCACATCCTGAAGCAGCTCCTGGTGCTGCTGTCCTGCAGTGCTGGAGGCAGCCCTGTGCTGGGAACCCACAGGCAGGGACTACAAGAAATCAACAACCCAGGCTGACTCCAACCCAATTCCACCTACAAGCAGCAGATCCGTCCCTGGGAGCACAGGTGCAGCTCAGAGCAGGTTGGTGTGGTCCTCTAAGTCCAGACAGTAAATCTTCACCAAGATGATCCAGCTGCTCAAATGCAAGAGAAGGAACACGCAACTCTCTTTGGAGGCACTGAAGTTTTAGCACAGCCCCATCTCAGTAACACTGCAGCATTTCTGGATAGAAGTGGTCCCCAAAACTAAACCAGCGCCGGTGGTGGGGAAAAGAAACAGCTGAAAAATCGATTCTGGTTGTGGAAAGAAAGGTAAAAACCGCACCACGTTCTGATCAAGCACTTCAGTGACCACTGCTCACTTTCCCATGCTGTGGTTTCCCTCCAGTGGCACCAGCAGCAAGCTGCAGCTCTCCCACAGGACTTCGTAGGGCACACAGGAACTGAACCATCACCACATCGCTTCTCACTGCTTCCAGTTTCACTCCTGCTCTTTAAACTGAGATCCTAGAATAGGGATGATCCAGCTGTGCAGGTTGGGTTGTCCCTTGAGGAGAAGCCAGACAGCCCCAAAGCTGCAGAGCAACACATCAGTGCTGGGTGCTCTGCTTCGCCAGAGAGCATTTGGGGTTTTTACTCCCATAGCACAACAACTCTTCTTACCTGTTAAAAACAAAATCCTTCTAAAGGACAAGAATTTAACATCAGTGCCTTCTTGACACCATCCCTCCAAATCTTCTCTTCGCTTTCACAATGCTTATAGAAATCAAATATAGAAATCCTGTGGGTTAACGAAGAATCAAAGAATGAAATTATTAAAGAATACATTCTCCTAGAAAATTCTGCACACAAACAGAAGTGTCAGCATCACCACGGGAACCTCAAAACCAATCAGCAAATGGAAAGAATGACAGAAGTGAGCAAAAGATGATCAATACTCCAATGTCAAAAACCCCACAGCACAGAGCTCTCCACGTTCTCCTACCGGGGCCACTGACCCTCCAGCTCTGGTTTCTGTATCTGGTGGAAGAAAAAAAAAGTACAGCCCAATCAATACATAAAAATGTTTTTATTTATGGTTCAGTTAAGAGACGCGACTGATGATTTAAAGCTGGTTTTATTAAGTTAACCCCTTATTCCCACTACTTACAGAGAGTGGAAGTATTGAGAAGCTTTTTTTATCCATTCTACTTCATTTATTTTAAAGATTGCAATCAATTAGATTCTTTCTCTTCTTGGAAGACAACCATCAAATAACACTGACACAACAGGAATGCCAGGGCTAGGCAGAATATAAAGCCTCCTTAGAAGCACATTTCCAAAAATCCCTGCACTGTGGATGACACTGGGCTCTGTGGTGCACAGCAGGCACTGTGCAGCATCTCTGCTCTGTCCAACCACCTGATTTTGTTTGAAGAAAAGCCCTCCTTTCAGCATCTTCTGCTATTGGAGACAACAGCTACTGGTAAACACCAGCAGAACATGAACTGCTCCTCCAAGAACACTGATGGGGGCTGTAGGGCTGTGTCTGGCCTGGTAACACAGCCAGCTCCACTCCAATATAGTAGTGTTGTAGGGTTTTTCCAGGAATGGATATTACCTGAAGGGCCAAGCGATGGCAGCCTTTTCCAGGATACACAATTAGGTCTAAGTCAATATAAAACTCATGGGCTAAAATAAATAAATTCACCATCCTCATCCCAACAGAGAACAATGCTGCTTTGTCTTCTGCCAGCAGTGCACACCTGACCTTTCAGACTCAACTGATTTGCAGGACGAAATGACACATTTTGGTGCACAGCATGTTCACCAGCACCAAGGATCAGAGAAGATCCTAGAAGAACCTTCCTCCTGCTTTCTATCAGCTCAGGGTCAGAGCACAGGAACCAATTTCTGCTGACATGAAGCACTTGTCCTTTCTGGCAGTGAGACCATTACCAGAAATAAGTTCGAACCAAGCGCTTCTTCTTCACATCACAGCAGCATTCTGGGCACTTCTTCATCTATAAGAACAAATGAACATATAGATTATATACATAAACTTTCTCTTCCAAGTTTGCAATGCTCTGATATGAAATATAACCAATGGTTTCATTTCATTGCTCTTAAGATACTGTGCCTACTATGTGGAGGTACCAGGCAATCACTGCTTTAACTGCTAGCAATGCATAGAGGAAAACAAAAAGGTTGCTTGGTGAAGCAGCAACAAGTTTTAGAGCAGTTGGCTCAGACTTACAGCTACAGCACACCTAAGTGTAAGGAACGAGGAAACAGAACATGATTCAAGAACTTGCAAGAGCTGTTGTGAAGTACAGGAGTTGGTGAAGTGCTGGAAAGTCACCGAGGAGTTCCGTGAACTTCCTCTGGCACAGACAAGAAGGAAATGGGCACACCAGGAAATCAGTGGCACATGTGGTCAGGACCAGGATTCCTGCAGAGGTACAGAGTATTTCTTCAGTATTTCTGTATTTCTTCATCCAACCACACACCTTTCCAGGTATCCAGTGGAAGGTGGTACGTGATGCACTTGTTTCTCAACCCAGGTTTCAGCATGCTTCTGGACTTACATTTAGAAAACCCTTGCCTATAACCTTCCCTTGTATGGAGGTTTACTGTTGTAACACAAACTATGGACTGTAAAGTAGGCCAGGGCACTGTATTTTGATTCTAGAAACACAGAATACTCAAAATGGAGGAGGAGAAGAAACTCATTTTACCTCCCTGAACACATTGCTTTATCAAATAACCCCCCAAATTTTAAGTGTAACATATCATTGTGAAACTTTAATTCTCCCATAGTACACCTAAATAGCACAAAGGAGAATAACTTCCAGTTTCTCCAGGATGCCTACAAGAAGAGCATGAAGGAACAAGGCATTTAAATATTGAAAAGCAGCAATGGACCTCTGCACAGAAAACTAAACCCAAATGCAGCATCCATAAGTGTGCTCCATGCAGCGCCCTCCCTCACACATGGGCAGCCTCCCACCTCAACCAGCACTGATCTCTCTAACACTCACACAGCTGCAGGGAACTCTGACTGTTCTTCCAAGAGTTTCAGAAACATTCCAATATTATTCAGACTCTCTCCAGCACGAAGCTGTTTCAGCAACACAACAGATTGGAAAGGACACAATTCGCAAACCTTAAGTCACGGAGGCTTTAACAAGGCTGTTAGTCACTTCCTCAAGCAAGGCAGCATACACTGAGCTGAATCTGAACTGAAGAAATACAGTGAGTAACTTGTCCTAGATGAGTCTTCAAATCCAATCTCATCAGTGGCAACAAACCCATGACACCACCTGATGAGAGCTCAGACAACAGCTATTGCCATCAGTGGGGGGAACTGCCCACACCATGAATCAGAGCAGGGACTGCAATGGGGTGGAAGCATCAGGTGGTGGTTCCTCTGTGGTTGGTTATAGAGGAACGTGGGATATCTGCAGACAGCTTGTTTGCAAATCTGTGCTCTCCAGCAAGACATCTATCACTTCTATATGAAGAATACATGATTTGATATATAAGTGATATATGAATATCACTTCTATATGAAGAGCAGTGAACAGACTTCTGTCTGATCACCTGGAAGAGTCTTCCTGTGGCCCTAAAGCAATACCCAAAACAGCCAAATTTCTGACTTTTCAATAACATTCCTGTACTCTGAGAACCATTCATCACTCGAAGGATGTGTCACAAGTGAGAAAGTGACAAGACCACATAGCTTCATGCTCCATACAAAGACCATAGAACAATGCTCACACTGAACCTTGAGGGGTGTTTGGACTACAGAACAAACAGACACAGCTAATGAGAAGATGCTTCTTACATCCCCTACGTAACAGTTTGTTGTTCAGAGCAAAAAAGAGATCCTTAGAAATACAGATTTTGATTTCAGTTGTCTACAGAGGAGACAGATGGATCAAACTATTGGTGCGTGCAGAAAGACCAAAGCTCCAAAGGTGCACTTTTGAAGGACAGGATGTCCACAGTGAGTTTTGAGAACTTTGTATTTGCCCCTTTTAAATAAGCAAGACATTAAAACGAACTACCAAGAAACAGGTCAAAATGACAACAAAGAAAGGAGACAGTTCTTCACAGAACACATCACCAAGCTGTGGAAGTGCCTGCGATAGGACACCAAGTCCAGAAGAATTCCTGTCCTGCAAATGGTTTCGGGTTTGTAAGAATATTTACAGGAATGTGCCACGTTCACATATTCTCCTCTAGCCACAATTTTTTGGCTGTTGTCAGAGACAGGATGCTGGATTGGATGCACCTTTACTCTGACTCAGTACGTCTGCTATTATAATCCTATGATTTACTCATGTTAATTTCCAGCCTAAAAGATGTGCAATCACTGAAGGGTGATTAAAGAAAGCTGAAGCTGAGCAAGTTCTGAGATTTATCTACGAGCTATCGAAATGCACATCTATATGAGGACTGACAAAAACAAACAGACCTCAGAATCACCAAATCCCAAGATGAATACTACAGGACAGTGGCACAAATCGCTTAATATACCACAGCTCTACACAGTTGGGTGAATTTTTAAGCTGACATAACCATAATTACAAGCTATGTCTTACTGGCAAAAGGAACGAGTTCTTCCCCAGGCGTGTACAAGATAGATTTTTATGGGCTGAGACAATGCAACAATCTCCCTTATTTCTAAGAATGGGGGTCATAAATCCTTGCCTAACCAACAAATTCCCCAGGGGTCTCATTCTATTCAACAGACAGCTCGAGTCTCGAGCAGTACAGATTGTAAATGCATGCTAGTAATTCTTGGATTGACTCTTTATGACCACAGAATGACTTGGGTTGGAAGGGACCCTTAAAGGCCACCTGGTCCAACCCTTTGCAGTGAGCAGGGACACCCACAGCTCCATCAGTGCTCACAGCCCCCCAGCCTGACCTGAGTGCCTGCAGGGATGGGGCACCCACCTCATTTCTGGGCAGCCTGTGCCACTGCTTCACTGCTCTTATCATAAAGAAGCTTTCCCTTTTATCCAATCTAAATCTCCCCTCTTTTTGTTCGAAATAATTTCCCCTTGTTAGGGTGAAAGCATTTGAAGGAAGCTGAGAAGAGTTCTGCCTTCAGTCACACTGCAGAACACGGAAAATAAAGATAACAGAGGAAACATACAAGTGATAAACTTGAATGTGAGTGTTTGGATTTTCTGTCTGTCAACAGAAGAATTTGATTCTCAGGGCTGTTCAGGTGGTTCTCCTGAAAAGCACAGAACTCCCTGTCAGTTTCAGGAAAAAATGAAACTAATAAACAAGGTAACCTTTAAGAACTGCTCCCAACATGTTTTGCAGCAAGTGAAGATGCACAATGGGCATTTTAAGGGTACATCATCCTCAGATTTGCAGTTAGGACATTGGTATCTTCCTAGAGTGCAGAGGGGGAGAGAGGAAGAGAGAGAAAGGAAATTACTACATTCCATTGACCACCTGTGAAGTTCTCATGCATACACACTTCCACCACTGCAATCCAGAAACCAGCGACCATGAGTTTTATGAAATGCTTTTATCTTAATGCAACACAGGGCCTTGTTAGATTACTCTTCATGTGACCTCAACTAGACTTCTTGGCGCTTCAATTTCCCATTTAGAACGAGAATTTACATCCTTGCTTTACAAGGAAGTCGTTGAGAAAAATCTGCAAGTTCCCAGGAAACTATTACATCACTGTGATAAAGATAATGAAGTACATGGATGGAACAGATGCGGGTAGCAGTACAAATTCTACTCTGCAATAAAAATACTACACATTATTGCACCTGTGCAAATACAGGCAGGAAACAACCATAACTGAACAGAGCATCAGCATAATTCTCAGTTCTATATTTGTTTATTCCTGCAAATAACAGCACCACATCTAAAAAGCTCACCTATACCTACCAAACTCTGGATCCAACTCTAGTGGTAAGCTAGGCACAACTCCAGGAGCTGTGGGTGCTCTCACATTACTCATTTCTTTAGATACTTCAGTCTTTGGTAATTCAGGTTTGCATTTCTGGCTGAGGCATGAGGAGGAATTCTCTCCCTCATTTTTTTCTGGAGCCTCACTCTTAGGAACGTCTCCATCTGCCCATGAAAACAAGAGCACACGATACAATAAAATGCAAAATACAATTCACAGTAAGTTCAGTAAGTTCCCATTGTACAAGAAGGAAAAAAAATTGAATCACTTCTTTTAACATCCAAAGTTTCTGTTACTTAACACACAATGTTATTACTGAAAAAGGCTCTTTATGCTGAAATAATTCCATAGTAAACTATTCTCAGAGGATCCTGATTCACTCTTGCCCCTCCTAGGTACAAAAAACTCCGCCTTCAGCCATAACCCATTTCACAGTTTAAAAGATGCCCTACAACAGATTTTCTCCTCGTTTCCTCATGCTTCCCCATCTCCCACTGCCTTCTAGCCTATGCTTGTTTTGTTGGTTTTTTTTTTTTAATGACTTGGACGTGGCCAATGGCTTTGGTCTTCCTTTACATATCATTACATACCACAGCCAAAGCTGTCAGACGCTGCCTACTGTAACACTAAACAGGAGCCTAAGCTTCAGAGAAGCATTACTCCTCACCTTGTTTAGAGCAGTTTTCTTTTTTAGTGAACCACCTCTCCAGAGTCGCAGCACATTTTTCATTCTGCATCTGCTGCTTCTGTTCATCACCACCAACTGCTCCAGTCAGATCTTTACACACCTGTCTGAACTGCTCCTTGTGATGCGGGCGCACAAACATGGCAAACCCTGCCAAAAGAAAATGCAGTGAAACACGTGGGGAAATAAATGGCTGTGAAAAAGTGGTTATTTTGGAGGGAAGCAATTCTTTGGAAGATGAGCCAAATCACCCATAGTCCTCAGAGTACCTTCAGTCTTGTGAAGCACACAACCTTTTTGTTGTATTTAATAATCACCAAGTTTTCCTTGCTAGAAGACAGTTGAGTATTTAATACCAAAAACAATCTCAGCTTACTTGGAGCTAAGAACTTACCACTGCTATAGCTAGCCATGAGACCTGCAATAGTCAGGAGAGCAGCATTCAGTGAGTGCAGTAGTCAGCACTGCCTTGTCTGAGAACAACTTCTTGTAACATAATTGAGGAAGGAAAAAAAAGTAATGAACTCACGAAACCAGCTTGACTGAAGGTTTAGACTGGAATTACTGATACGTTACTTAACTTTTTTTTCCATGGAGAGTTTCCAACTGAACAGAGGTAACCTTTCAGCCTCAGACATTTTTTTGCTCTCTGAATAGTGTTCATTTACTACAGCATTCCTGCTACTCCATTTATCTGGTTTGCCAGAGTAGAAGATGGAAGAGGGGATGTTTACCAATGCTCCAGGCAGTGGAGAGTTTGTAAACTAACTACTGAGCAGGGACAGGTTATTCTCCACACGGGATCACAGCACCTACCTATTATTTTCAACCGATAAAGAAAGGCTTTAAAGTAATCCTTACTTTGTAGGAGATGAAAGTCTTCTGGCCTCTCAGTGGTGAGGGCTGCTACCACTGGTATCATAGCATCATAGTCATCCGTCCTCTTGTAAGCCAGCAGTGCCTCGTGGAAGCGGCTGTAAGCACTTTCCTTCAAAGCCTTTTTCACATCATTGAGGTAGGTCACCCTGAGGACCTGGTGGTGATCTCTCCTTGAGCCTGACGCATTTTTCGTGTCTTTACTCACAGCCTGACTGGTGTTTACCCCTGAGAGACAAAGAATACAGAGTGAGCAGTCCTCTGTGCTCATTTCTCCTCATTCAGAGAGGGGTTCCTAACCTACTCAAAACCACTCCTGCTTGCAGTCACACGCCCTGCTCAGACATGACTTTGGTGCTCCTGGCAACGTCAACTGAGCAAATACATTTTTGGGAACCTCATTAGCGTCTCCGGGAGTTTAAAACCTCTGAAATGGAGCAATCTGTGAGATGGTCACTGGGGAATGAGAAATAGATAACACAGAAGTGGCTGTGCATGGAGGTCAGCACAAAACTTGATTTGCTGCTATCCTTTCAAGGAGCACAAGCATTATACACAGATGAGATGGCTTACCCAACAACACCGTCCTGATACACAAGCAAGTAAACCTGTCTGCCATTTTAAAGATGATATTTCTTTTTCTAATACCAGAAGGAGAAGAGTTGACCTTTTTCACCTCCAATAGCAAAGGAAGAAGTCAAAAAGAGACCAACCTACCCAAAATACCAGATAGTGCAATGAGAGAGCAGCAGAGGAGACACCTGTAGCTAAGAACATCTTGCTAAACTCTGAGTGGATTTCTCTTCAAAATGTCTTTTTGTTTGTTTGTTTGTTTCTGGAAGGTTTTTGAGGCAAATTTTATGTTTTGCATATTAGAAGTATGTAAACACAGGTAAAACATAATAAGCTGATTTAAATTAACCAACCACTTATTTTGGTATTTAAATCTTTATCCTTCACAGCAGATAATGGACTTTTAAAAGATGGACTGACTTCAACTTCTGGAAAGGGGAAAAAGATGGGTGTGAGAATTTTCTCTTTGGTAACTTCTCACAGGAGCAGACCCTACCCAGGGAGTGAGTCACAGAAATACTGCATACATTTATTCCTGCTATTTTCTTAATTGCTTTTAGCAGAAACAAATCGCTGTGCAGATCAACCTCACAGATTTCAGGAAAAAAAAATATTACCAAAGATGATTTCATGCCAGAGTTGTTAAAATCCAACATAAAACCAGGAAACTCAACAGAAGTTGTAACGCGGCCTCACAGATGAAAAGCTTTCAAAGCCTTCCAGGAATCGTTGACTTTCTATTTTATTTTTTTTTATTTTTAAAAAGAAAGGATTAGTCTGACTATTCTTTACTCTCTTAAGAAAGACATTTAAGCTGCCCAACTGATTTCCTTGTAAGAAATACAGAAAATTCCCAGCTGTTCTCAGGAAGACCAGTAATCACAACAGAACTGAGCCTCTGACTGCAAGGGTAAATATTGGACAGTAAGAGATTAGAAGGATACAGGTAGGGATTGTGTGTAACTGTGAGATTATATTTACTGGTCTCTGTTTCTGCAGAAAACAGGCTGCCCACACTAGGATTGTATGCAATCCTCATAACAAAACAGGAACTGCATTTTGCTTTATACCTAAATTCAGACTGACCTCATCTAAAATTACATTCCCCAAACATCTCCTGTTCACAAACCCTGGGCAAACAGGACATGCAGTAGTCTTGTCAACTCACCCTCTCCGAGAGGCACAGGTCAACATCTAGTGCCAACTTCTGTCTTTAGTTGGTTCCTTTCACATCCACTTTGATATGTTACTAACTCGTGTTTGTGTTGTACAGCCCTTGCTGAAAATTCTCAGTTACCCTCACTGCTACCTACAGGCAGTGAGCTGGTGCTGGCCCACAGTGCCAAGTGAATACAGGAAGCACTGGTTCCCATTGGGGGAATTGACAAAGACAAAACAAAACGTAACATGCAATACCTTAGGACTGTGATTTTACTTAACACAGAGCATACCTGCACTGGTCTGGCCTGTTGTCAAGTGAAATCCCCCCTGGTTCAAGTGGAGCCCAGGATTCAGCTGAACGCATGAGCTCTCTGACAACGTTGTTTTCTGCTGACTCTCCTTTTCTTCTGTTAAAGCAAACCAGTTAGCAGTGAACTTAGGGACGAATGAAAACAGAACGATGTACTGCAACCTATGCTGAAAACACTCAGTGTTGCAGATGTATTTCTTTGTTTTGAGAGGATGAATCAACACCCTGCTCCTTTAGCATCTTACTGCTCCAGGATTTCAAAGACTGCACCAGCCGCTCCCAGTTCTTGTGGCACTTTGGGGTATCAAAGCAGCCTGAGGAATGCACACAAAGCTTTGAAATCCACTGATTAGGTTTGAGATACAAACATCAGTAAAATGTCCTTTCGAAAAAAGATGGCACCATTACTACCAATGCAGTAGCCAAAGTGCAGGCATCTGTGCATGCTTGTGGCATGGCAGGCAGGAGGATCATGCAACACAGAGACAGAGCTTCATTTTGAAGCATCAAATTTGCTTTTCACCCTTGCATTTTTACACACTGGATGCACCTCACTCTATGATTAGACAAGATCCAAAGCTCCTCACCTATTTTCTTCGCCAGTCCCTCTCTCTCTTCCAGCAGGAGGCTGTGCTCAGGTTTGTATCCACAGCCCACCCCAGTCAGATTGCAGCATGCTTCATCAAACTGTTTTTTATGGTGAGGTCGAACAAACTGGTAAAATTCTTTCATAAGAAAAAGGGGAGAAGAATAAATAAGTAAAACAAGAAAAAAAAAATCAGTCCACAACACATAAAAAGTGCCACAGGAATTTATGATGGTAGGACTTCTGGGTTAGTGCAGTTAAATAACTTCAAGCCTAAATGTTGTTCTTTAGTATTTACATAAGCACACTTAAGAAGTGCACTGAGTGAAGTTACAGAGCAATCTTCCAGCAAAGCTGTAGGTAATAACTGTAACTTTTCCACTGTAAACAGGAAGCAATTTACACATCATCTCACTTCACTGTAAAATGCCTACGGACCAAAACCTAAACCTCACTGCAAGTCAAATGAACTTCAGAATTCATGTGTCTGCAGCTTTAGAAAACTACACGCTGCCTATTACCTTAATGTGGCAATCTAGTGTTCTCTTGTTTGTAGAGTAAACAAGGCAAATTGGGGAAGAGGCTGTGGCTATTATTCCCAAGTGCTCAGATCCCCACTCCCTAGCCTTACACACAGCCTTACTCACGTTGTAAATTGCGTAACTACGCTTCTTTTAATTTTATTTGTGGCAGATGAAAGAAGCAACAGAAAAATCGGCCCCTTTGCTCACATGTACAATAAATGATCAGTGATGTTTTCAGATTCTCCTGTCCTCAGGAATCAGAGTCTACCTAAAAAACAAAGTCATGTCATACAAATACACCAGGGAACTCATCATACCTCGCAACAAGATGTGCTTTCTTTCATCCTCTGTAAAAAGGGAACTCATTTGAGATAACATAGTATTGAAGTCAGCTGTGGTCCTGTAGTGCTGAAGAGCCTCAGAGAAGAGATTATAGTTTTGCTGGCTTAGGGTCTTCTTCACTGTTGCAATGTATAAGGTAGCTCGGGCCTTCTTTGGCTCAGTTGGGTCTGCTATCTTGCTGGCCAGCTGAGAAGACAGGAAGGTTTTTCAGTAGACAGGATGAGGAGAGGAACTATCCTCATATGTACTCAGATGAAATTAACATTTACAACTCTGCAGCATTCTTTAAACATTTGAGACTTGCAGGAGGCAGAAGATATCTTTAACACAAAGTAATAATGGCTGTGTGCCTTGGACTGCGTGGAGAACAACGCAATGCTTTCACATAACGTGTGGCTCTTGTAATAAATGTAGCCACACAAGAAAAGCAAATATCCACATTCAAAGAATGGGAGGTGCTCGTGTATTTCAGTCCCTCTAACGCACAGAAAATCTCAACTCCTCTCTAGTTTTGGGAAACATTTTCCTCTATAATCACAAGCAGTAGGAACTTGAAAAAGATTCAAAACGAACCCTCCTTTATGAAAACAGATCACAATGTTCTTACTCAGTTTCAACATGTGTAACTGTGACCCTTGTCACGCATTTTCAAGTCATAGGGCAATCTGCTGAGGCATAAGTATAGAATTAATTTCCCCAGATGATTATCATATTTATTCCTAAAACATTATTCCTAACATCTGTATCTGCTCTTTGTGAGCGAAAAGCGATAACATTCATCTTCTCTGCTGACAAAAAAAGTGCAGAGGAGCACTTCCTAGAAAAGGTAGCCAAGTTTCATTTCACAATTCTATCCTTAAGATAAGGCTTATTAAGAAAAATGAGACTAGCTGCAACTTTCAGGGCTCGGCTGATTCATCCTAATAACAAACTGTAAACACAACCTTCTGCAATGAACCTGCTCCCTTCCTCACACCTCAGATGCCAGCACACCAGGATCTGTGACTACTCTATTAGTTCTGGATGCCAAGTGACTGACAGCCTCTGGCAGAGACATCACCCAGTCAGACAGCATCTTCAGCAGCTGCTGCCATCCACAATCGCTTGGAATCCCCACGAATTCATCATGGCTCTCAGGCAACAAGCTGCATTAGGATTTTTACCACCTCCATCCTCTTAGGTGGCAACACAACAAAAATGCACAACTGCTAACGTGATACACATCAATGCACAGCAAGTAGGGTCACAATGTGATCACTCACCCAAACCAAGCTGGTCGGTTATATTATTTGAGGCTCTACTACCAATAAAAAAAAGAACAAGTCCACCCACCACACAGGGTGAATAATGAGAGGTGATGTTTGCAATGTAGTAGCAGTCAAAAGAACAATGCTTTGCACCTAATTCCACCTGAACCTTTGTGCTTGACTGGACTTGTGATGCCTAAGTTTGAGAAAGAGCACGTCAGAAACAGATTTCAGATGTGCACTCATGAATATTTATAATTTAGAGAAAAAACTAAATTTGTTTTGGCATCAGCATCAGTCCATATCAGTCATCTGTCTGTCTGGAAATTTTCAATGCAAATGACAGCATTCTACATATCAAAAGGATGACAGAGGCACAAGAAAACACGTACTGGATTGCTGACCAGCTTTATTTTCTTCCTTCCTCCTTTCTGCTCATCTGTTAACCTCTTCTCATACTGAAGGGAAAGCGTTGACAGACGTTGCGCCTACAAAGATTAATTAAAAATAAACAAAAAGCTCCCCAAAATGCTTTTCAAAGTCATAATCTACTTAATGTAGCCATTTTCCAGTAGTAAAGCTTGTTGATCCAGCTTGTGACACCACTCAAAGTGAAACAAAGCAACCTAAATAATTGCCAAGGCAACTATGGCACTTACCTCCCTCTGGAAAGTAATGATCTCCTGCACATTTCAGAAAGACAGAACCAAGCAGAGGAAATCAGAGGCTAGATTCCTGATGAAGCAAAGCTAGGCTTGCAGCTAACTGTTTCAGGGTAGGCCTGGGAGGGTACATAGGTGTGGAACTGATGTCTCACACACCCCCTCACTTTCATGCCTGGAAGTACTTCTCACTGAAGAAACTGTCACAACTTCTCTTGGGACACTGAGAAGCCCAAGCAGTCTCATAGGAATACCAGGTCAGATGGGATGAAACAGTATTAGAAATTCCTGTGGTTCAACACGTTCTCTTGTGTTCCCCATTTCCAGTAACAAACAGTTGCACTCGTACAACTGTGAGGGGGAACACTGGCATACACAAAGCTCCAGAAGCTAAGTGCACGGGCATAAGCAACAGGTGTGGAACTGCTGAAGAGCAGACTCCATCACTGACATAAGTCAGCATCAACCACATTACAAGCATTCATGTGAGTAACAGATGAAGCACTGGGATAGCCCCATATTGCCCACTGATTTCTACACACCTGTTGAGAAAGCAGGTATTTCAAGTGATTTATTTTTCTTTGCTCTTGCCCAATAAAGAATTTCTTAGTGAGTACTTAGTGAGTACGTGTCTACCAGTCCATTTATAGAATAGCATGGTTTATTTCTGAGAAGAACCAGTGAAACAACTGTACTCCACTGTGGCTTCTAAGTGTTCAGATGATGAAGCTTCAGAGACAAACTAAACTAATCACACATACAGCTGCTGCTAGTCAGAAATAGAGCCTTCAGTGCACTCAAAGCACTACAAGGAAAGTGAATTCCAGACATATCTGACCAACACAAGCGCCCATTTAAATATATTCTACTTATGTACCATGCAACAGAATGAACAATTGGAATACAAGCTGCAAGTCAAACAAACTGCATGCAGTAAGTCAGAAAAAGGTCCACAGACACCCATGCATTCTAATCCCAGACTACATAAGAGCTAAACGTTTAATAGTATTGATGCAGAAGACATAAGGCTTCCACAAAGTATTTCTCACAAGGAAAATAAAACTCTCAAGTCATTCTTTCATTGGACTGAGATACTATTTCCTCTATTTTGACATTTTTTTTTGAGGTGATGAAGATTTGTTTCCTTAGAGAGAAATTTTCCACCCAATAAAATCGTTTCCGAATGACAGCAGCTTAATTTCAACATGTAGGGTGCAAGGGTACTGTGTGACTTTGACAACAGATCAAAAGAACGCAGCTCCCATGATGGATGGTGAATACAGCTATGAAAGCACTCAGACCATACCATCAGCCCAAATGCAGTGGTCAGTAAAGACAGCTCAACACTAGATTTGTGCAGTGCTTCTGAAGGAGCCAGAGTTCGTGCTGCATCTCAGCACTACACTGCCAGTTTTGGTGCAGCACAGGATGACCACATAGCCTTCTGCAAGCCACAGGCAAATAGCAATGCTGTACAGGAAGATGGACATGAGCTGACTCACTGTCAGGTCATCGAGACCATCAGCTTACTTGACTTAAGGAAATCCTGAGCTAGACCAAAAGCAGTGCAGCTGTGTAACAGGACACTTCTCAGGGTGACAAAGCCCAGGAGATATGCTGGGCTTTCCAAAGAATGAGTTCAGATGTCCATACCAGGTCATGACTATGGTGTCCATGGGTGATGGAAATCATTTTTTATCAGCTACACACAAGCAAAACGTTGTTTGTTTCTTCAAGTTTGTACGTTTCAACTGTCACAAATCCATTTCCATTTATATCCTTTAGGGCTTTTTAGATACTCCTTGGATGTTCCTTACACACCTACGCATTCCCTTAGGCATATTCCCCTAACAAACTGCTGGGTAAGTTATTCTAGATGCTTCCTGGAGTCTTGTCAGTCAAACCTCACTTTTCTTTTATTTTTTTAAAGAGCCCTTAAAGGCTCTCCAGACTGTTCCAGAACCTATATGGTCAGCAGTTATGAAGCACAGTCCAAGTATGTACCTGCTGGTTATCTAATTGAATGTGGCAAGGAATCTTTGTTAAACTTAACTATGAGAACCTGTAGATACTAGTGCTATTAGTTTTTCCTCAAGAGGGCTGAACTGGTGCTACAAAAATCAATGCCAAACTCATTTTGCTTTAGAGCCTACAGTTTTTACTTATTATTTTGCTGTAGCATCGTCATTACCTTTTCTTCCCCTGGCAAACCATCATCTTCCTCCACCTCTTTGCTGTTCTTCTCATCACGCTCCAACGCATCCAAAAGCCCAATACATTGTCTTCTAGGTGAGATCATTTCTTGCTCATATTCTGTGCAGAGGCTGGATGCTCCACCTCCATTTACTGGCACTACTACATAATGCAGATAACAAATCAACATTTTTGTGCTTTCTCTTGCATTTTCTTTGACTTAGCAACGCCTCAAAATCTTACTTAGCAATCCACAAATATGTGTTGTTTAATCTCCTCTTCCACCTCTGGCAGAGCTGCTTTCTATGACTTAGGAAGAAGATTGCCTTACTCAAGCATTCCCAAAAAAATCTCTCAAGCATGTGTTATCACAATTTGATGCACAGATCTAAGTCAGGATTTCTCTCAAACTTCTCCTAAAGGAATATCACATTTAACCTTGAAATGGCTTAGGATCAATGGAAAACAAAATCTCTACTGCCACAGTTGTCTGTGTTTGAATGCTACGATTTACAGATTTCCCTAAAAAAGACCAAACATGAGTTCCTGCTCTTAAATGACTCACTCATTAAGTAGTTTTTGTTGTTATTTTTAAAGAGAACATAAGAGATGCTACGATCTCACAATATTAGCAGCTATAAGACACAGCCACCACAACGTACCAAGAATACATATTCTCACTCTCCAAAATCCATGTGCAATTGGTTTTAAATATAAGAAGATGGATCTATCAGTGGTGTTAAATTAGTATGTTTGCTACTTCAAAAAGGCTCTCTCTTCAAAATACATTTCCACTACCTTGTAAAATGAGTTACATAGAGCTGTTTACTAAGAAAAGTAATTGTTTTGAGAATCTAAGCATCTTCAGCTACAAATCAAAAACGCGTAAGTGGTAAGAAGCTGGTAGCCAAATTTAGGATTACAAGTGTAGCTTGCTGTTACAGCTAAGAAGTGCCATCAAAAGCTTACACTAAAAGAGTGACATCATTAAGCTTTTCCCCTCTACCTTCGTCTCAGCCATGTATTCCAACCCATCCTTCAGGATGGAGCCACCATTCATGTGGATGAAAAGAAAACAGCTGAATAAGCTCATCCGAATTGCTCTGCAGCTGCACAATAGATGGATTCAACATAACTGCACAGATGGAAATTGAGGGAGAAAAAGGCAGAGGCCAAGACAACCTCTTTATAAATGACAACCTGCAGTCAGACTGGCTTAGACATAAAGTGAAGTCTCATCCTCAGACTCAGTCTCACACTTAGTCATAACTTCTTTGGAATCAGTTTATAAACACACTTCATTGTGCAGCTCAGAAATGAAGCAAAGCAGGCTGGAACATTCTGAAAGAGTCTCAGATGTGAGAAATGTTATTTTGCATTAGCTAACCACAAACTTTAAAATACTGTTTTCTTTGAAGGTCGACGCCCTCTTTCTGTTTTCTTACCCAGATCACTATGTAGGACTAACTTCATCCAACTAAAGGATGGAGGAAGGACACACAAAAGCCAGTGCTAGTCAGAACAGAGTTCCAGTTTTTCATTTTTGAACAGTGATATTCTACTAACTTCCCTGCGGGAGACATTCTCATGCCACACCTTTGTTCTGTAGTTGCAATTGGTACTCTAATCTCCTAGCACCAAGCTATGTCCTTTCTGATTAAGCTTTGACGTTGTTCTTTGAGCCCTTTGCATTTTCCCTCCTATCCCAGTATCTAATCCCTTACTCTGTCTTTCCTGCTTTGTTTTAAAACAGCAACAACAACAGAAAGTTTACCTGTGAGAACATCAACCTACCTATCCTTTTCCTCTTCAAACTGGGAACATGGTCATCCAAAATTTTGGCTTTCTGCAGGGAGAGGATCTGCTCAGATGAAGTAGGAGGTCCCACATCATTTTCACTCAGGGTATCAGCAGAGCCAGAAAGGCACTGTGCCACAGGCAGGGGCAGCTGCAAGCAGTTTACAAAACGTTACAGTAGGCAAAAGCTACTCTTCCACTCCACTTCCTTTGCAACCAGAAATCCTGTCAATGACCTGAAGACATCGCATTTGCCCCAAAAACTCTTAACGGCAAGACTGTTTAAATGTTCTGCATTTTTATGCTTTTGATGACTGGATCAAATAACCAGAAGTTGATACATACAGATGAAGCACAGCAAGCAGGCTTAGCACTAAATGACTCTTAGAACAGGAAAGGCACACACCACTGCTTAAGAACAATTGCTTCCTAACAGCACTCCCGCACATCACTCCTGTGAAAGCACACTGATTGAGGTTCCTATTTACGATAAAACTCCTATTTATCATCAGAAAGGATCATCATGTCATCCAAAAGCCTGAAACTTATGATTATGAACAACTCGTATTTGGTCAACGTATCTTCCAGGAAATCATTCAAGTCTGTCATGTTTATTTTAGTCCTAGTCTCTATTTGGAGGCCAAGGAATTTCCCATTCTGGCTCTCAGCCCACATCTTGCTACGCCTTTCTCCAGCACATTACGAAGTTGAGGATTAATTTTTATACCAAGAAACCACAACTGGGAAAAAGAGCTTCTTAATGCAAAGAGAGACATCATACTAGTAAAGATGACCCAGTCATGAAGTGGAATAACTTCTGGGTTTGTCTCACTCTTTACACCAGTCAACTTACATCTACATTTAAGGGTTTGACTGATTTTCTGTTGTACATAACTCCTCCCAGAGGGCCAGGAAGTTTTTTGATACTAACATCAGTTTCTGTATTTGTGTGCCATCCAGTGGAGACACTGTTTGTTTAGGAATGACTGGAAAAGGAAGTTTTTTTTGTGATCTAACCTAATGAGTTGTGCTACAACAACATATCCTGTCATAGCTCACTCATGTACTTCCTTTTCCACAAAGCTTCCAATGATGCCCCAAAAGAAAGGTTGTTTAGAAGTGACTCCTTCACATCTCCCACATTTCAGCATTTCTATTACTGTTAAAAAAAAATAAAATTTAGCCTGTTTGCTTCTAAAAGATACTTGCAATTTCTTGAGCAACGCGGAAGAAGACTGAAACACTTCTGACTGCATGCCCAAAGTTGTCATAAACGTTTACATAAGGGCGGACCCACGAAGGCAGCTTGCCTCTTACATTATCAGTTGTGAATCTATGTAGGGACAGAAAAAGAAATAATTATTTGCCAGATGGCCTAAAAGAATTAAACAAATGCTAGGATGAGGGAGGAACAGAAAGACAACGAAAGACTGAAATGGTGCAGCAAATATAATAGAGTGTACACAGGAGAAAAGGGCTTTGTTGTTACTATGTGCTATGCCATCACCCAATTAATATCACTTAACCATGAAATCTTTAACTATGCAACAAGTAGTACTGTTGGCCAACATTCCCTGTCAGGCCTCAGCATTGAAGGCTATCAGCTAAATTCCTGTTGCTTCAGCATTACAGTCTTTCCTCAGTTTCATCTTCTCCAGAACTGCAGTTCTGGTGGCTGCCTTCTCAAATGAGAGATGGATAAGATATAAAACAAAGGTAGCAGCAAACTACTTTTGTAAAGCAGTGCAATTATCTTACACATTCACAACACTTATTAAGTGTAGCCCCAAACAGTAACGCAAGCACACAAAATACAAATAAATGTGTTGGGATACAAAGATGTTGATATAGGTTTATATTCTAGAGCCAAGGTTTCACCTGTCATCACATAGGAAGATAGCACCATAGTCCTGGCGATGCCTGATGACCCTGCCAATAGCCTGGTTAACAGCTCGGGAAGCTTGCTGATTGTACCACTGATGCCCAGATAAATACTGCAATACGTGGGAGAAAGAATTAACATCAGTCACCAGGTAAAACACTCTTTGTGACATGCAGGCACTACTTATTTCTAAATCACTTAATGTATCAACAAGATCTTCTGAAAAAAAAATCTCTAAAAGCCTAGGAAAGCCAAGTTGAGATTGAATCAAGCATCACAGCTGGGACACAGAAAACTCAAGTGGTAATACACAACTTGAGGAGCTACTTAGTGGATGATGCACTGACTTCCTTGCTACTTAAACAGGTATTAAATAATACGTGAACCCGAGAGCTAACCTGCAGGATAATAAACTAAATTTATAATGCCATTCATTCTCATGCCTGAGACAGTACCAAAAAGAAACATTCTGACATTCGTGATCTTACAAGGCTAGGAAGAAAAGCCAAAATCCAGAGACAAGAAGGGAAAAAGGCACAACAAACCTGCAAGCAGCCAAAAAGTTACAGCTGCCCAGTATTACCTGTGCACCCAAACTAGTTTTTTTCATTTCATTCAGGAACTGCATCTTTAAAACAACTCTGGGCTCCCAACGAGGAGGAAATGGAAGGCCAGTAATGATGACTCCTCGGCCATTCACGTCTGCAAAGTCCAAGCCTTCGCTGGCCTGAAGAGAGAGAGGGATTTTTGTGATCAACAGGATTTGAAGTGATATTTCAGAGAACTTAAGCAGTTGCTGGAATTTTTTCCTCCATTAAATTAAGACCCTAGCCAAGTGCAGTGAGCGAGTATGTTACAAAGAGTTTCAGCAAGATTTTTTGCTTTTATTACTATGACTTTCAATCTGGTATTTTCCTCTAGGAGGCCTTGAGAAATTATACCTCTGCCAAAACTATTAATTAATATGTATCTTATTCCTGGATAAACAGAACAGCTGTATTCAGAAGATGTCTCAAATGTCAGTCAGAACATCTCATTCAACATTCCATACCCTTAATTGTTAACAAGATGAAATAAGAACATGGCAAACTTTTGATATTAAAAATAAACAAGAAAGTTCAAAGCAGTAATTAAAAGCTCCCAAGAACCTGCTCAGAAACCACAGACATTACCAGCTGTGAAGCTTATGTCTTTACATCTGTCCAAGCAGCTGCCACTCACAGCCCTGCATACACTCGTGTCCCATGCTGTGCTGGCAAGCTAGTTTGTGAAAGGAACAAAAACCATGGAATTGAACAGACTGAATGCCAACACATGGAAAAAAAAAAGTTGGCTTGTCTTGTAATTCTCCCATTTTGTTCACCATGCTTCACAAACAGCTGCAATAGAATTTATGGCAGGGATGAGTGGGTGAAATGACCGACTCTACTCTGCTTAAACCAGCACTATCACAGTAAGAGCAGCCACAGCATGTCTTTGGCAACATAACTCTTGGTTTCTTTTCTCAGATGTTTTCAATTTTGCATTCATGCTACTAATCCTTCAAGTACAATAAACTAAACTGTCTGTTCTTCAGTGTGCTACTGCAAAGCACTGTCTCTCCACAGATGCTACTCCTCTCAGAGTGATACACTGATGTTGAAGGACAGGCCTATTCACTAGACTCCTGCCCATAAAAAGTTACATTTTTTCTTAATTGATCCAACAACCATTCTGAAAAAAAGGCACTGAAGGCTCAGAAGATGAGTTTCCCCTTGGTAGACAGAAGCAAAAAGTCTGAGTGATTTGCAACATCACAAGTATTTCCACTGGTATCATAAATCAGCTTATCAACTCTTAAATCAAAGGCCACCACATGCATCCAGAAGACAAAATTAACGTTCATCTTGAAAGTTGAGCAATATTTCTGGTTCTAATCAGTGTCGTTCCAACATGCACGGTTACAATTCTTTCTTTTAGTTCTCTTCCAAAATCGTTCTCATCTCATGAGTCAAACTTTCTGTTCGTAGCCAACAGGAAATGTAAGTATCATGATGCTCATCCCCTTTAGAGAACTCTGAGATGTATCTCTTTAATAAAAACAGGAATTAAACATACATATACTTGACACAAATTTAAAAAGGCTTCAGGGCATCCAACTTCCCCCCCTTCCCCCCCTGACTATGGTTACACAACACAAACATCCTTGTTAAATTCAAAATGATACGTAATCTGATCGCAGATAAAATAAATTCTCTGTTACATTACCTTCCCTCGACACACTGCCAAAAAAGCAGCACCATTGGACTTAGGACAGGAAATTTTACCATAGTAGGCATCCATTACCTAAAAGATAAAACATGGTTAATGCAAATTTGGCTTAATCCATCTCCATAAATCTGGGCAAGTATAAAAAGATTGACATCAGATACTTCTGAAAAGAAAGTAGGCCTATGGACTGTAATGTATTTCTCCAAATCCTCAAACCAAATATGGACACCAGGAAAGCAATTCAAGGATGTTGAACTCTTAGAAGCATGCAGAATAGCCATTTATTTATAGCAAGAAAGCAAGAAACTGTGAAAATTTAAATAATTTAGAAAGCTACAATGGGACTTCATATAATAATCAACAGCACATGATTCAGAGGCAAGCAGACAGCACTGTAACATTCACTGGATTTCAAATGAAGACCAAACCATGCACAATTAGGTGAAAGAGTAAAAGAAAGCTGAAGAGAAAACAGTTCAAAGCTCTCCAAACATTTTAATTTTATCCTAGGAACCTGAAATTAACACCCAAGCACAACTTAGAGAGGTACTGAACATCACAACAGCTTGCAGATGTACTACAGGTACGTAGTGCAGATTTCCTACCTCTGCAAAGCTTCCTTTATTCCTGGGTTCCACAAACATTGGCTTCACTTCTTCTATTCTTTTAGCAAAATCATGCTCCTGTTGAGCAGACAACAACATATCAGGAATGCTCACGTGAAAGCAAACATCTACCAGAAATTCTCGTGAGAAAGGATACGCTCAGACTTCCCCCCCACCTGCTTCTCTCCATGCAAAACACATGGAGATGGGGGCAGAAACATTTTTAATAAGCACGGTTAAATAGCACAACTGCAAACTGCCTGAAGTGTGCAACCAAACCACCTATGAAGGGAAAACAATTAACATACCCTCCAATATTCCAGGCTCTTATCCATGACAGGATACGATGGGAAAAAAACCAACAGTCCATGAGGTACAACTCGCACAAGATTACCTGCAACAAGAGAGGCAAATGAATAGTTCAGGGCATTTTTCTCCCAGCATGGACTGCACAGACTGTGCAGGAAAAAAATAAGCTAACAGCACAGCTTATCTCCAAAATCTCTCCTGCTTTCTCAACATGAAGGTTGGTGCCTCAGGATTTTTCTTTAAATCCTTTCAATAATCTCGTTGTCAAGCAAGAAACTCCAGACTTTGGTGCTGCTAATAACATGTTTTATCCCACAAATGCTACACTTCTGAAAAGCACTTATAGCATTACAGGTTTTCTAGAGTGTCAGGTTAACTAAATAGAACTTATGAGTGTGCCAAAGACTAGGAAAGACACCAACACCATCTGCTGTATTTTCCCACGGGACAGTAGGATCTATTTCCACATTTGCTTTTCTTTTCCCTTGTTGTTTTCTCCATTCTTTGCAATTTAAACATTCAGAACAACAGATGAAGTACCTCAAGCCTGACTTTGAAACTTTACCTGTCATAGTGTATACCAGACTGAGAAATCATTCAACTGTTGTTTTGTGAAAGCATTTCTTTAAGTTCACCATTGAGGCCACGTGGAACAACTCAGAACTCTCTCCTTTTTGTTCTCTTCCTTCCAACTTTCATAGATTTAAGATTCCTTTCATACCACAGTCAATCTACACAGACACTTCTGTTTTTATTCTGTTCTCACACATTAAGTTTCACAGTTCTATTATATTTGTAAAAACATGACCAAAATAAATGCTGAATTAAGATCAGCTTGACAAACTGCATTCACATGCATCACATGAAATCCTATCAGCTTCTTGTGATCCTTAATTGCTCTGCAAAGTGATGCTTGGCTGTATAATCTGTGCTTCTATTTTCTAGTCTGCACTGCTTTCTCACCACATTGAAGGGCATTTGTGAACCAGAGACAAAGAGCTGACAATAAAAGTCAACTCCTAACATGGAAATATTAGATTAATCAACCTGATTTTCATACATCACTACTCAGGCCAGCTGCTTGAGCTAATGGGAGCATATGAAAAAACAGGTAGTACTCAGATACACAATGCAATCTTTTGCCTTTCTGTCTTATCATTTGTTTCCATTTAACATTTCAGAAACCTTCCAAGTGATTTCTAAAAATGCTGTGCAGCAACCTGTTTTTGAAATCCATACCCTTCACTTACCAATGGTTTTCCCCAGAGAAGATAAGTAGTTCTCTGAAAATCTACAAAGAAGAAGAAAAAAAAACCACCAGGTAATATTCACTCTATTTTCTTCTGTACATTTTTCATGCATCTTGACTTCCCCTTCCTTGATCTGAAATAGAACATCAGTGTGCTCCCAAAAACCCACACCAAGCAATACTGTGACAAAGTGATACTATTGCTATCAAATCTTATCGCTGGCAGTCAGATGAGTTTATGATTAATACTAACATATGAGAGACACAGGTTCTGCAAGAAAAGTCCATAGATTAGTCTGTGAAACCTGACTAACGTTACAACAATTTGAAATAATTACAGATAAATGAGGTGTGGTGAGGCTGCAGGGGCAAAAGGGATAACTTGGTTGCTATGGTTATTGTTTACTGCAGGTATAAGCACAGTGAATCACTTAATTTGATTGAAAAAGTACTGTTCCACAATGAGCAGCATTTATCTGTTTCTTCCAGCCCCAATAAACGTATCACCTGTTCTCTCATGCCCTTATGATTCTTTCTTTTCAGTTCCATGCAGTTTCTCATACTTAATTTTCCCAGGAAGCTCAAATATGCAAAGAAAAAAAAAAATCCACGTTTATGAGAACTATGAACATCAGTATCACCAAACAGCTGCTGTCGAAACATAACCAACACTGTGCATTCCCTTTCTTCAAAATGGTGTTTTAGGCCAGAGGCAGGGAAATCCCCACCCCTTCCTCCGTGACAGACGTTATCTTCAACAAAACACACTGAAACTAAGCTTCCAAAAACAAGGAACGCCATCTGAGGGCCTTCCAGGCTTCTTTATCATCTCTGTCAAAATCGTTCAGAACTGTTGAGCCCCTTTCCTTTTCCATGGAACATCTGGCATGTATCTCATTCATGAAGTAAAAACTCTTTGAGATCTATTCTTGGATCATTCTGTATTGCTGAACAAGAGTAAAGTGGGCCAGCAAGCAAGCAAAATTCTGTGATTCTCAGCTAAAGGTACAGATGTAATGCTGAAACTGAAAGAGCCAACATAAACAATGAGGAAGAAAACTACATGGAAGAACACATATATATACACACACACAAGGATATCCTCATTTCAAAGTACCACAGAAGGACTGGAATCCAAACCAACAGTGGCACAAAGGCCTTGGCACTCTTTAGGACCTTCAGAGAATTGTTAAGCTCAGAAACATTTGTAAGGTGCAACAAAGCATGAAAACAGCTCTTAAAATAATATGCTGAGATCTCAAAGAGAACAAGCTATTAGGGAATAAAAGCCAACATACAATGAACTTACGTGTTTTAGCATTCCTTGCTGGCACTACTTTTATCTCTTTTACAGAAAAAGCAGAAAGAACAGAAAGACAGACAAAAAAAATGACAGACCAGAGAAATGAAAGACAAGCAAAGATTTGAGTACATTTTCTTTAAGAAAGCAATGCAGAGGTGAAAGGCAGGCCAATTGTGATGACAATCTTTAAGCATAAAAGTATTTGTTACAAAGGCCAGGCATGTTTCAAGTCAGTTGAGCATCCAGTAAACTGAGGATGAGGGACTATGGCAGCACAGGCAGGCTGCTCTGTAACATGAAGGGAGGTGGGACACAAGGATGATCTGAAGGAGGGGACCTGCCACAGAGTAAGCAAGTAGGAAAGACTCAGAGACAGCAGTCAGGTTCAACCATGAGTCCAGACTGTCAGATAAAGTCTGAAACAGGGATCAGTCAGCAAGTCAGGGTGAGATCAAGGGCTGATGGCCAGGTATGGTTATAACAGAGCTGAAGCCATTTCTACAGCAAGTGCAACCCCTGAGCTCACTTCTCAGATGAAAAGGTTTCACTTCTGATCTGTGGGGGGGGGGATTTCCCACGTGAGGCCAGTCAGGGGCATTAAGGACTCTTACTGCACTCAGTGCGCTGATACTCACTTTCTTTCAATCCTCTACTTCTAAACTTCCTACAGTAGTGGTTAAAAAGGTATTGTTATTCATTTTTATCCACCCAGTGTTTATCCGTGAAACGAACTACAGAGACTACTGATTTCTTCAGAACCTAAGATGTGAGAACTGAAGCAGAATTCCATACATAAGTTCATTACCTTCTCTCATAAGTAGAATTGAGCACAACTCCATCAGGTCCTTTGGGAATGATTCCAACCCAGAGCTGGCGTTTATCAATAACGTGAGGATTCTCCAAGAGAACAGGAAAAGGGCTGAAGAAACACAAAAGTGAGACTGAAGTCATAAGCCCTCTATGATTCTCTACTATCTACCAGTCCAGAACACTCAATTAGATCATCCAATTTTCAGTAACGTCACTGTTCACATACCCAGACACTTACATCTGCATTTCCATTGTAAACGATGAGAGAGGGGAGAGAGTCCCACTAGTGAGGATAATTGTCCTGACTCCCTGTCGAACAAGCTCATGCATGCTATATCCAGGGCTGAAACACCAGTAGCTTAAGGTCTTTCCTATACCAAATAAAGAGAAAACAAGAAGAAGGCACACTGTATAGTGGAAAAATAGGATATGACTACCATATAGCAGCATCCAAAACTCTAAAACTAATAAAACTTGGCATATGAAGCTAAAATCCGAGGTGTAAACGTGTTTGCTTTGATCCTTCCCAATTTATTATGGCTATTCAAAACAATTTAAGGTATCTTTGCTCTGTCATACCTTTAAGTGGATTCCACTGCCTCAGAATCATGGAATGGATTACGTTGGAAGTAATCTCATCAGCTATCTCAGGCTATGTCACTTATCCTCACTAATCACAGTTAGTAGATAATTATGCTCAAGTAAATTATTTCTGCAAACCCCCTTGAAAACAGCTATTCTTAAAAGGTTTGCAGAATTTCCATAAAATATGTTACACAACTACAGAGAAACTGGAGATTTGATCAGTCGCCTCTGGCATCTGCCAGGTTTACACATAATACAAGTCTCAAGATAGACATAATACAAGACTCAAGCTAGACTGTTGCATAGGTACTTGCAAATAGTTTTTATTTTAGGAGCAGATACATCCATATGTTTGCTACATCACACAAGAATGTTGTGACTGCTTTGTATTATTTTTATTTACAAATCCTCCAAATTATGCAATAAATACAGTGCATTTGCTAGCCTTTCCCTGCATGCTTAGCAAAATCCACTTAAAATTATTCCTGTAACTTGATACTCTGATTGAGCAATGTCCCAAGACAACAACAGATGCAGAGTAACAAACAGCACGTTCTGCTGCTCAGAACAGCAAAGGGAACACATATTTTGTGGAAACATTTCTGGGGACATTATGTGACACAAACACTAAAATCGAGGGAAAGCATTCTTTGAAAACATTGCTTTAGTCCTTAACAAAAGTCTTTGTTTTACAGAAGTCATTATATTCCTGAGAGCATTTAAATCAATAATTAAGTAGACATTTATGAGGGAAGGTATTTACAAAGATCCCCGGAAAGCATTCAATTAAGAAGGCTTAGATAAAGGACATCCATCTCTCTTTAATAAGAGAGGAGCTGACTTGGGTTCATGCAAAAGCTGGGCTGAAAACAAGCGTGAGCTCTGTACCTTGTTTTTTTGCAGCTGATGAATCCCAGAGATCTGTCCTTTCCTTCTTCTTCTTCTGATTACTGTTATCCAGATGAATGTGTACCTGAAGGAAAATGCGAGCAATGCTCCTAGAGACTGCTGCAGAAGTGAATTTGCACTTCACCCCAACTCCCAGAATCTAGCTCATGATAAGAAGCACAATTAACATCATTTTATAGTGATACTAAGGTTGTATAACTTCCTATCTGCCTCTCATGCTTTGTTTCCAGTGTATTTAACAAGGAGCAAAGCAGCATACAATAATTTAACCAGCTGTTTTCAGTTTATGGAAGCAGCGTTTCATGGGTGGCCCTGAAATTTCACTTAAATGAAGAGTTCATGAAGAACTCCTTCACAAATGGAATTACAAAACCTGAGTAATATTAAAGATGAGTTTGCCAGGAGAACACAATGCTTCTTGTAGAATTGCTGCATTTTCAGTAATTCACATTTTCTGCACTTTCCTTATTACGTTTTAGGTTTAAAAAAAGAAGTTCCTCAATAAATTACTGCATAGGTCCCCTTTTTGCTGTGGGACCTAATTTAACCACTCTTCTTTTTCTGGAGGGACTTACATAATCCTGTAGTAATCAACACCACAATTTGCTATACTATCCACATCCCTCTCAGTCTTGAACACATGAGCACAGACATTAAATGCTATCTAGGAAATACACAGAACAGAAAGCATTTCATACCTTATAATATCTGGATACCGACTGAGGTGGCACAAAACTTGTTGTGCCTTCTGGAGGATCAATGTTGAATACGGTCTAGAAGAAACAACATAATGACACGGAAAGATTAAACAACAGTTATCAACAAAATTAACATACCTTGCACTGAGAAGGGTTTCCAAATAACTCACTGCAGAGATAACCTTAAATATATCTCCTTGCTCCTCATATTCAATAAGGTAATTTGGAACAAACACATTTTTACAGGCAATTCTTGCTAACCACTGGTCCTCCTCATTGCTCCAAACAACACAAGCCAGAATCTAAATATATTCAAATTATATCTATGATAGCATCACTACTCACACCGTACCTGACTCCTGGTTGCTCAAGAACACAAGCACATGGCATGGTCATGAGATCACAGACAGCCAGAACTGCGTGTGCCAAGAACTTCTGGAATTCCCTTAGCTGAAAATTCCAGCTGTGGTACCCTACCCTGATAACACACAGCCTGGAGAAAAAAAAAAATCAACTTGTAACTGCATTTGTTGCAGTTTCACATGTTGCATTTTACATGAAAAGCTTCTACAAACCCCACACGAATGTAGGACAGAGTTGTGCTTCCTTCCCTTTCCTGCACTTGATGTCTTATAACTAAAAAGGATGCAGCTTCAACCAGCTGTGCTTCTCAAATATTTATAAACCCTGCTAATTTTTCTAAACAAGATTATTTCAGCCATTTAAAATGATTTCTCGAGCTCACAGGAATATCAGCTAGTTAACAAGAAAGATGTTCTCCAGTAGTAAGAAGAAAACAGAAGTGCAATTCCTGGAAAAACACATTTCTGAAAGTCAGGGACAGGGTATGCAAACAGGATTTCAGTAAGGATTCTAAAAATCAAAACAGTGATCAGTGTTTAAAGGAAAAAAAAAGCTGTCAATAAATTAACTGTTGAAGGCAAAGCTCTGTAAGAAGGAATTGCTGTATTTTACCATGGAAGTTGAACACTGCCACCCATTGCCAGCCTCCATACTTATGGATTTTCTTATAATTCAGCCACTGATGCAATTTTCCATAAAGAAAAACCAACCAATAGCAACAACAACCAAACAGAACACCACCAACCCATGACACATAAAACCAAGACAGAAAAGCAACCAGCAACATACATTAAAACTGATCTACCTAAAGACTGACAGTGATCCTTATGATCCAGAAGAGACACAAATAATTGTCTCAGTTCACTGTTGAGAAAAGATCTAATTCAACCTAGCGATCAAGAATCACCAAGTTCTGAGAAAACAGCTGTGCTCCAAATGGGTATCTATATCCCAAATAGCAGCAGACTTCCAGTTGTGTAATGGTACAGCTAAGATGCCATTTGAACATTAAGCTCTCCAAGTGTTATTACTCCATATTTGAGTCTCATCCAAGTACATCAGAACTGGGGTCAGCTTCAGAACAAAGCCAGAAACTGAACGTCAGGCTCACTGTACCCCCTTACTCTACAGGGCTCAGGTTCTCATAATCAGTGCTCTGTAATTGCACAGCAGTGAGCATACTGTCAGCAATGCCTGGATGCTCACACACTTCCAGTATTACGTTCAGTTCCTGTGGCACAGAAAGGATTTTGATTTTACAGATCTCCTGACTTAATCATTAAATGAAAAAAAAAAAAAGCAGTTAAAGTTATCTTTCATTTGCTTTTTTTTTCTTTAAACTTAGCCTGTTTTGTTGGTTTTTTTTTGAGAACTCACATTCCCACACACTGATGATTGAATGTGCACAGCCCAATAACCCAGCTCCACCTGGTGGAGGCTAAACCCAGACAAAATTCAATCTAGCTCACCACAACAGGACACCAAACCTACAAAATAACAACCAGGGTAAAAAAATCAAAGCAGGCTGTCTCGTTAGGCAACAGCTTTCTCCTCTAAACCTGTGTATTTCCATCAATGCACAAGTATATATGCAATTAAAAGAAGAAAAAAAATGGTTCCCTCCACTGACACTGAACGTTTTTTAAGCCAACTCTTCTATATTTCAAGCACCTGTAGCAGCTGCATTAATTATTTACCTGGATAATATCTGAGAGTTTATGCAATCCTGAGGTATTGATAAATATCCCAGTGCCTACAAAGAAGAACATAATTACTTTTACAATACAAACATACGTGCATTGCTGTGTATGCACACCCGAACAGCACAACAGCCTGCAAGCATAACTTGGAAATGTTATCTGAAACAAAGCCAGTTATTTCAAGTTTTCATCATTATTCAAGATGAGAGGAGAAATATAAAACTGGCATTCCAAGGTTTCATGTTTCTGATGCGTTAAGAAGCTGCAATAGTTATGTCAACTTCTTCAGGCTCTTCTACATTACAACCTGGGAAGGAGGTATTAAGGAGATTAGCATGCTTAGCTATATGGTTATATTTTTAAGACCTCAGATAACCAACACCAGTCTCATGAAAGAAGGAAATTATTTGTGCATCCTGTTACTCAGAGACAAAAGTAACCTTTGCTACAACTGTAAGAACCCCTTACAATCATCCCATGCTTAAGGCAGTGATTATAGAGGAACAAATAGAACAACATATGAAATACACTGACTATGAGAATTTGACCACGGAAATGGCAAAGATATGCATTTATTAAGCCAGAAAAGGATGCTGGGGGGAAAAAGGGAAGGATAGATTTGCCCACAAAGAATGAATTTGCAGAAGTTATTGTCTACATGCCACGCTCCACAGAGAGAGCTTGCTCTTTTCATTGCTTTCACTGAAGAGCCAGCTAATGAGAATAAGCTGCTAAGCAGACATGACTAATTATTTATTAGTACATGTCAAAGTTGGACCTGCTTCCTTGCAGAAGAGCTAATTAAGAACAAGATGCTGATGGACGTTAGAACAGAACCTAGCTAAACCTAGAAAAGATCATTAAGCAACTCCCAACATTGCTATCTCATAAATCCATGACTCAAGAAGAGTCCAACACACAAAAAGCACCACCAGTAAAATGTCAGCAAGCTCTCCTCACACATTCCTTCTGGTTTTGCAGAAGAATAGTGCTATGTGCAAAAATCCTCTAGCTGTGCACATGTGTCAAAACTTGAGCATTTGTGTGTACGCACAGCATCGGTTCTCAAAATAAATTCTAGTTCATGGATGGACAACATTCCCCAACAGAGGACCTAGCAACAAAATGATACTGTTCCTCAGGGTCAGATTTTTTTTATTTTAAGTGTGAAATTCAAAGATGCCTTTCTTCACTTCCCCAAAACACTGCAAGCTTTTGATTATTTACATTAGAGAAAAAGTCCAAGCGAAATAAGTGACAGATTTACAGACTTACGGCCTGAAAGAAACTGTAAAATCTGCTCTAGTGACTCCAGGAGTGAGGCTTTGGTTTGGAATGTTATTTGGGCCTTTGCAAACAATTCAAAGATGTAGCTGCAATTCAGAAATAAAAAAAAAACAAGTGGGTAAACACTAAACAGTCACATGGACACAACTGGTACTACTCTTCTACAGCAACAATTTCACTGTCTAGTTGCAAAACATTCTCAACTCAGTAAGAAAGAAAAAATGATGGGAATGTAAATATTTCCCATAAAAAAAAAGATTGCTACATAAAGTGATTTAAGAAAAGCTGCAACATTGAATAAGCTCTATTCCCAGGAGCTAGAATATTACTACTAACCCTAACAGCCACTGATAAATCCTTTACATGGTGACATTTTTTGTTCCACTGCAGGTTTGTTATGTGAGCACATAGAAGTACATTCAAAGCAAAAAGCTCACACTAAAATCAATTTCACCTGGGTTTAGAGCTTATTCTTCTAACACACAAACACATGAATGAGAAGAAATTTACCTTCCATCTTTGGTGACTCCACTGTCATTTGGTGGCAGCTCCACTGCATCAATTGCACTTTCTAGCTGAAGAAGAATTTCTTTAAGGGAACCAAAAGGAAAAATAGTTATAGTTGATGGAAACTCACTTCAGGAGCTCATCTGAATCCCTTTTTCAAATGCAATTTATTGCAAAAGCTGCCATCAAGGACAGCAATTTAGCTGTTTTCTTGATCCCATAAACAAGCTAAAATAATTTAAGCCAATTTCCTAGACATCATCTCTAAATATTTGTATTAAACTTCAACACATTCTATGACCTCAATCTATGACCTCTCAGATTAAATCTGTGGTACTCACAAAAAACAGTTGCTAACTAAATATTAAACTCTTCTCTGTGGATGGAGAAAGTTCTTGGAAATGCTCTGCAAACAGACATGTCAAGCCCTCGATACAATCACTACATAGCATCACCTTCTTACAGCAGAATGATGCAACCAATACATTGGCAGCACGCTGACAACATAACAAAGTGAAGGAACTTCTGGCAAAGAGACAAGGGATGCATTTATCTGCCAAGTCTCACCTTCCAGGGAAGTAACTGCAACTAAACACTCCACAGAATTCTCTGAAAAACAGAGACTTCTATGAATGACTCAGTTGTTAACAAAAACGCTGTATGCATCTGATTACCTGGTTGCTGACTAATTAACCTTTTGAAATAGTTACAATAACAATTTTTAACAACAACAAATTAAAAAAAAATAAAAAGAACTTTACTCTTTATCTTTGCTATATCTTCAAGTTCCATGTTCAGCCCTGTTGAAGAAAAGAAAGATTTTAAGGAGCATGTTTCACATCTGTTTCATTTCATTGCTAGTTTCTCCAAGCCTTCTCAGAAATTATCAGAGTGGAAGTTAGCACCATGTATGTATGAAAAACATTTTCTGTATTCCATTCACTGCTCCTTTTCATGACTGTAACAATCAGAAAGATCAATGGAATGGTGATACAGGAGTGTAATGACAAAGGGACTAGTGCTTACTTCACTTACCTCACATTGGTTTGGCCAAAGACTTTGTGTTTGTCTGACATTATTCATAACCAATCACCCAGAAAGATTTAGTTTCCAGTTATATTTCCCAGTAAAGCAGTGGTTTGTGGTTGCCAACACACCTGAACTGATACTCTCCATATTGAATTCAGCATTTACTTCATTCTGTTGAACTACTTTGGCTTGTTCTTCCAGTACTACATTTATAACATCAATTGCTGAAGCCAAATCATAGGCTGTCAGGTCAAAAGATGATGACTCTTCACACAATCTTTCCTAAAATACCAAGGAATGGAAGCATTATTTAGACTGTACAATATGTTATTTGGTCAGCTGGTTTCACAGATGATAACGTATAGATGAGCAGACTTGAATTCCTTTCTGTTCTCCAAGCACAGGCTGGAGGACATTTTCAAATACCTTAAGACTTTGACTTACCCTGGGCATCTTTTTTTCTGGAACACAGAAAATGTTTGCTAAACACTACTCTTTTTTTTTGCATTATCAAAAATGGTATCAATCAGGCAGCAAATGGGAGTCATCAAAATCTCTTTAGGTTTTAACAGATGTTACATCAGTGATCATACGACTATGATAAATGACATTAACAAAGGACACAGCTGAGTGCAGACTTTACGGATTCCTTGTTATACAATACTGGTCTGTATTTCCTTTTGGATGATGTTTGAGAAATGGCAACAGAATAGAAACAACCTACCACATTGTGAGCTTCATCAAGTATTATCACAGTCCCCTTCAGCTCTATGTTGTGAGCTCGTCGGCTCTAGAGATGAGAAAGAGAATGAGGAAACACTTAAGAAGATTACACCTGATATTGTATTAAAGAAGAAAACATTTCTACCATACTAGGATTTACAAGTTTATCAGAATTAAATTTCACTCATCATTTTTACCAATAGAGATTTGGGAGGAGTGAGGTGTAAACTGGGGAGATTTAGCTTGTGGATTATTCTTGTGTTGTTTGCTTTTTGGCTTTGTTTTATTTTAGCAAATTCATTCTTGTGACATCTGTGCTGTGAGATGATGCTCTGAAGACATCCTCAGCAACAAAATATCATCTTCAACTTCACAATGCTTGTTGCTTAGGGTGGTCAGAGGTTTCTGTTATATCTGTTAAGCACTTGAGTCTTTTTGCCTCTTACAGTAATGGAACTTAATCCAGCTTCTACTACAATTCACGAATAAAACAGGTTGCAAGAAGATGTCAGCAGATCTGTTTCATCAGCAAAGTTTTCAAAGGTTTTTTTTTTTTTTTTTTAATCTGTGAAACATTAACAGTTTATTGCAGCAGCTTTTTATAAAGCCAGCAGCTATGTGCAAGAGCTGTTCAACCTCTACAGGAAAGGTTCACATTCATTCTATAAGCTGTGTTGGTCACTGCAGAAACAACAGTTTCTCAAAACACGTGCAAAGCCACTGCAAAGTATGCTACTGATGGTTTGATTTCAGGAGGTAAATATAATCAAAGAACAAAGACATCATATTCTGCAAAGTCAATTTGAGCAAGACCTCAAAGAAAACAACACCGAAAATTTTCGTTAACTGTGGGAAAGTAAAACTAAATAGAGAAAACCACAAAAGGGCATCCCCTGATTCTGAACTCGAGATGAGTTTTGATTATTTTTGAAGCACAGCACACAATACACTTCCTTGCTGTGCATCTGTTCTCAACAGCTCACCCACTAAAAGTCAACCTGAAATAAAAATAAGATTGTATTTAAAAACAAAGATATGCTACCTTTGCATCCAATAAATAGTTGTAAGGCATAAAAATAATATCTGCCTGCTGCTTCAGGCTTCGAGAGAGATAATAAGGACAAGCTCTGTTTAAAAAAAAAGTAGCACAGGTTATAAAGTAATAGTTGCAGAAATATTAAGAGTGCATTCATCATTCATGTACTATGTTTCATGCTCTCAGTGGTTTCTAGTCAATTTCCTAATGCACTGGAACTGAAATGTTTAATTTTCAGGCAAACAGTTCTATCCATGCAACACATGTAATGAAGTGTAGAAAATAATGCCTACCAATGCACACAGCTCAGCTGAACAAAGGAAAAAAGAAATTAAATGAGAAAGAGTGCTATTCTTCGCTGCATTATACTTTTAAACCCATAGGCAAGAAGTAAATGCTGGGCTAGGCTATTTTATCTCAATAAATCAGTCATATCACCCTCTTAAATCTGCAGCAAAACTGCAATGTTTGTCACATCAGATGACATTGGAAGCCTCTACTCAAGCAGGAATTAAAATGCTGGTAAGAAGGAGTAAGATCAGAACATCTACCTGTGCTTGCTTCCATTTTTAACCAAATCTTCAATATCCATGATTGAATCCATCAGTCCTTTCTCCGTAGACTTCTCTGTGAACAGTTATAACATTACAACCAGAGGCCCAAGTGAAGGCACCCCACAGGGACTTCTTGTTACCCTGGTCATCCCACTCATCCACTTCTTAACATTTTGTTCTCAAAAAAATGAATGCAGAGCACAACACACACATATATATGCACACCACATACAAATGCACACACAGACTCTGCCTACTGTTTCAAACTTCTCTACCTGCCTAGCAGACAACTCCCTCTCCAACAAATGGGGCTTAGTTTCCACGGCCAAGCTTACCTTCCACATTGTTATAAAAATGACAAGCACGAGCCATCACTTTCTTTCGGCACATATAGATCTGCAAAATAAAGTACTTTTTAGCACAGCTTGTCAAGCACTGTGAAGCGAGCTATGAGATGAAGAGTTATCCATTATCCATAATGCCACCTAATGAATAAACACAGGCCAGGGTTCTTCAGTTTTAAAATCAGGCATCCTTCTGTTCCCCAAAGGTCACATTCTGTGTGTGTGAGTGCCACAGAACACTCACATGTTTGGAGGAAATTTGCTTATGTTTTGCTACATTTTTCTGAAGAGCAGTTTTTGACATTACTCATAAAAATAACAGGTAAAGCAATCACTGAAGTATCATTTTTAAATGGTTGTTGCCACTGAAAAACACTGAAGTGCAGACCTGAATAAACTATTAATCACCTCTCACGTTCTACACGATCACATCCTCCTTCAAATGGAAAATGCTACCAAAAATGCCAAACTAAATTTTGCACTAAAATAGATATGGCAAGTTCCACAAAATGCGTGAAAAAAATGAGTATCTTTCACTACAGCCTCCAGTGATAAAGCAACATCAGGCTTAAGAATTACACATTTTATGTCAAAATAAAAAACAGCCTGGCATGCTCCTGTTACACGTTTTCAAGGCTCTGTTCTCACCTGCATGTGGTTACTCTCCTGTCGTTTCACTTCAGGATTGATACAAAGCTGCTCTCTGGAACCCAAAACACATATCTTTGGCCTGTTCAAACAGAATATACAAACCTGGTGTTAAAACCACAGCAAGAAAGAAGAACGCAGTTGAGCAAACCTATGTGGGGCTTAATATCTCAAATGTGAGAAGTAAATGAGCATAAAATGCGGGTCAGAATCATAACTAACGATTCAGTGTGTTTACAACAGCCACAGATACACTTCACAGTACCACATTTCTCCCTGGAAGAGTGGGAGGTAATGAGTAGCAGCTTACATCATGCAGTAGAAAATCTGGGTTTTGTTATGACAGATCAGCCTGATAAGCTGGGGCTGCCACCTATTGCAAGCTTCTTGAGAGGCAGCTGTCATTATTACAGGAATAAGCTTATGACAAGAACTAATGCAAAGAATTTTAGAAGCAAATGTCTGAAATAAAGAACTTAAACCAGACAGAACTCAGGAAATTCTACAACTGAAGGAAAAAAAAAACAAAAACAATGAAGAACTCCAGGTTGTACACGTGCACATTAAGAGAATTACATTTCAGTGAGCATCAGTTTTTTATACATATATACAGACATAAATTCAGACAGCAACTAAAACAGTGCTTTCCTCCACCTTTTCTTTAAATAGGAGCACCATTCTAAATCGTATTTACCTGTAGACTGTGTTCTTTAATTCGTTAATGACCTGTGTAAGCTGAGAGTGAGTTCTGGATGCATAAATTATTTTAGGAATATCTGTGTAATATGCTGTCAAACAGAGGGGGAAAAAAAGAGCAGAAAAACACTATTAGCACAACAAGAACACGGGATATTATTAGTTTTCTTGCCCAGCTGATACTATGGCAACGATCTGCCTTGTAGAGACAGCAAGATTCTGTCACAAACTTCTCACACACATAAAACGAGCTAAATGCACTTTTAATACTCTAAAAAAAAATTAAAAATACATAAATAAAAGCAAGTATTCGTTAACATTCCCGCACCATTCCCACTGAGTATAAAAATCAAAGAACTCACTTGGGATGTCACCATCCGTGGCAGCATTGCCCCAGGAAGACATGGGTCTGTCAGGGAAGAGTTCGACTCCATTCATACGCTGTGCAATTTTGCGGGCTGAGATGGTATCTTTGAAATGTTCCCTCCAGGCCAGAGTGGAACAGAGCAGGCACAGGGTCTTCCCTGTACCTGTAGGGCTCTCCAGAATGCCATTTACTTTCTTTATTGAAGAGAAATAAAAGGAATAAGGGAAAAACGAGTAATTTGGAGGTTCAGCTAGAACGATTGCATAGGGCTGTGCTTTCTCATACAACAGAAAAATACATATCAATATAAAAGTTTTATAAACTGGGATTGTTCAGCCTGGAGAAGAGGAGGCTCAGAGACCTCATTGCACTCTACAACTTTCTAAAGGGAGGCTGTGATGAGGAGGGGTTCAGCCTCTTCTCCCAGGCAATAAACAGGACCGAGGAAATGGCTGCAAGCTGTACCAGAGGAGGTTTAGGTTAAACTTAAGGAAGAACTTTTTCTCTCGGAAAGTGGTCAGGCACTGGAATGGCTGCACAGGGAGGTGGTGCAGTTGCCATCCCTGGCAGTGTCCAGGAGGCATCTGGATGAGGAGCTACGAGATCTGGTTTGGTGCTTGTGGTAGCAGTGGCGATGGGAGGACAGTTGGACTGGATGATCTTGAAGGTCATTTCCAACCTTGTGATTCTATGATTCTAAAAGCGTGACCTGGAGGATCCTCCAACCAACTCAGTGAGCTCAGCCTACAGCTCAGAGTAAGAGGAACCACAACGCACAACCTTTCAGCTAAAAACCCTCTGCTCCCAGATAACAGCAACAGGATGAGAGGCGATGGCCTCTCAGGGGAGGGTCAGCTTGGGCATCAAGAGACATTTCCTCTCGCAAAGAGCCGTGAATCAGCGCCGCAGCTGCGCAGGGGGCGGGGGTTCCCCATCCCCGGAGCCGTGGAGATGCGGCACCGAGGGACGCGGGCACGGCGGGGCTGCGCACGGCGGTCTCACCGTCTGCAGACACTCGAGCACTTTGGCCATGTACGTCTCCTGGCACTCGTAGGGCTGGAAGGGGAAATCCACCGTCACGCCCCTCAGTGTGATCCGGGGCATCGCTGCCGACCGAGCCCTGCAACGGAGCGCGCCGTTAGCAGCCGGTAAGAACCTGGAGAGCGCCGTGGAAAGGCCGCCCGTGCCCGTGCCCGTGCCCGTGCCCGTGCCCGTGCCCGTGCCCGTGCCCGTGCCCGTGCCCGTGCCCGTGCCCGTGCCCGTGCCCGTGCCCGTGCCCGTGCCCGT
>JAPSGF010000017.1:7181814-7210139 GCA_035772895.1 Perdix hodgsoniae | reverse complement strand
CCCGTGCCCGTGCCCGTGCCCGTGCCCGTGCCCGTGCCCGTGCCCGTCCCGCTCGCAGTAACGCTGCCGCCCCACCTCCCGCTCCTCTGTTCAGAATCCCCGCTCCGTATCACGCGCCCCCCGCGCGCAACTCGCGTTGCGTAACTTCCGGCGCACGCTCTCGCGAGATTTCCGGCGTTGCCCAGGCAACGGGGCCTGCGTAGGCCGCGGCGGGGCTTTCAGTAGGCCGCGTTGCGTCCCGGTTGGACCAGGGCCGTGTGAGCGGGGTTGGGGGTTCTGTGCCGCCTCCTGTGATCTGCTGTGGAGACCCTGCGAGCCTTGGGCTCGGAGGGGCCGAGCTCTGGTGGTCGTTTGGTCCTCAAGGGCAGCAGGGCCTGAGCCTGAGAGGGGCTCCTCCGCCCTGCTCGGCTGCTGTTTGGTTCAGGCCCTGGGAGGCAGTAAGTTGGCTGCTAAAAGGGGCCAAGAGGCCGCTTTTCTCAGCCTGCTCCCCCTGGGCTGTGCCCCTCCGGTGTGTCGGTAGTGGCTGGAGCGTCTCCTCGCCTTGTTATGGGCTCAGTGTGATGGGGAGGGCTGCTTTTTGCCCTGAGCATCTGGCACACTGCACAGGGCAGCCACATAGCTCGGGGGTTGCTGTGGGGTCACCCTGCCTGATAGATAAAGGAATATCTCTCTCATTTTCTCAGGCCTCTGTGGCTTCTGCAGTAAGAACAGTAGTGAATTTTGCCAGGTGGCTTTTGCTAAGGGTGAACGTACTGCTCCTTTGTTCTCCTTTTGCTTCCCTTCAGCACAGTTCTCTGCCTGCTTTCAGCTTCCTGTTGCTGGTGCACGTGGCCCAGAGCTGCCTGGAGGCTGCAGCCCCTCAAAACTCGTGTGCCACAACCAGCCCTGAGCTGCTCCGTCCTCATGGATCTCTGTGTGTAAGATTCCAGCAAACCATGCAGCTCTTGTAATAAATGGGTAGCTGTGGTTTACCTGGATCCCCAAATTTCACTGAACTGTATTTTTTGTGCTTACATGAGGAGGAAAGTAGGAAAAAAATGTTTCAGATGCATCCACCTGCATTGTTGCAGCATCCCACGCTGTTAGACGGTTGCTGTGAAGATGCAGAACAGGATGTGGTTTAATTTACTGTATCTTGTCAAGTATCTCCTAGCAAAATGCAAGGGGTAATGCGTGTATGTAGAAGTGTTCAAATACTTAACAGACCTTAAATGTGAGTCTGTTGTATAACCTGATCTCAAACTTCTGGTATATTCTGTGTTCAGTTAGGGGAGTTTACTTGTGTGGCTATTTTGCTTGCCAGTTTTTAAACTCCTTGAGCTGAACTTGCCTGGCTTGTAAACTGCCTTTAACTGCAGCTAATGGGCTGGAGAGATTTGAGTTATTCCTTCTGTGTTTTGCGGTGCTCCACACAAAATGTAACAATTTATTTTGCTCATGTTTCTGAATGTGCCAGAGAGTTCTAACTTGATATTCATCATGCAAGATAACGCTGTAAAAGAAATGACTTGTTAAAACTGAAACACCGTGAGAGTGAGCAGTAAGTTTATAATGGAGAATAAAAGTTTAAAAATGATCACAAATACATGGAATTTTCTGTCATTATTTCTTATAACTTTCCTACGCTGAAGAAGAATAACAGCAGCACTATATCAAATCAGATTATTTTTAGGGTTATTTAGGTAGTGTTGACTGAAGCAATGTTACTTTTAGAGAAGATCTGGAAGGCTACCAAACCCAAAAAGGAGCGTGAGTCAGCAGCCGCGCTGTTGTCCGGGCTGTGTGAGTCAGCACTGGCTGAGGGCTCCTTATCCTTCTGGAGGATTGGTTCTCTGCACCATTTACCTTACTTGACCAAGTCTGCAGTGCCAGCATTGGCGAGCCTGTCATTGCTGCACCTGAGTATTCTAAAATCAGAGAGCAAAATCTTACAAGGGAGGAATTTGTTTCTCGTTAAAGTTGCTGAAGAATTCTGGAGGTTCACTGAAGCTAAAGCATCTGTTTTATGTTGTGACACAAACACAATAAACATAGGAGTTTATCTTGTGCCTGGACTTTCATTCTGGTTCCTGGCTCCCTCCGTTCTTTCAAGGCAAAACTTTGAAGAGGGAGAAAGAGAGAGGATAGGAAGGTTTTGAAGAACTAAACAGATCAGCACAGTTACTTGGCAGCCCAGTCCCTACACCCTTAACACTCGTTAGATGATAAACCAAGACAGGAGGACGCGCAGCCAGCTGAGTTGCTCAGGTCAGTGGATGTTGATTTTTGGATGAACCATTTTTCATTTGAAGCAGTGCCTTCAAGGCGAGAAACACACAAAGGAAAAACCTTAAAAAAGGCAGTTCTCAAACTTCCCAGGGAAGGGGGTGTGAGAGTGACTGAAGTGAACTGCAGGACCTCCTGCAAGCAGAAGGTTTGTGCAGTGCAGAAGTACAAAGTGCACCACCTTTAGTTTTGCTCAGAGGCCACCTGGGCGGGATTTCTCTTCCCAATCAAGTGAGGATCTTGAGGAATGGGAGGAGACTTCGAAGAGCAGCATCAACTGACTGTGAAATTGCTGCTATTTGTAGGAAGGATATTTTTCTCCTTTCATATAGGAGGTGATTAGGTTGCCATTCATTGTCCTTCTGAGCATGTGTGATGGTTCCTATAGCAACCATCTAAAACTTTTGTTTGGCCACATAATTATTTGGTTCTTTTGAATCCAGGTAATCCAGAGCCTTGATGTCTTTTCCCTGTTGGGTAACAGCAAAACAACAGCTTTCCTCTTTGACACTCAGACTTTTCACACAGTCATTCTGTCGTTAGAAAAATAAGTAAGCACCCATTTTACAGATGAAGAAGCTGAAGCAGATGGGATTCATGCTTTGGTGGAAGCTGTACAGCTTCACATGCTCCAAATTTGCCCTTTGTCACCTGTGGTTGCTCAGCCCTCCTTTGTACTGCTAATTTCTGTATGCATGCTGCAGTTGTAGCTGTGCACCCAGGGGTGACCTGAATCCACAGCTTGCTTTGCACCTTTACGTGACTGAAGTAGCACAACTCTTCTCCCCGACCCAGTCCTTTGTACAACTTGGCCTCATTTCTCAAGTGCACGATGATTATGATGAAGAAACACCAGAATAACCCTGTTGTTTCCTTGCCTTCAGGGAAACATTTTCTTGATTTAGTGCTGATACTGTCATGGATTTCTTGTATTAGTTAACAATTTCAAGGGGCTGATGGCTGCCCTATGTGGAACATTTTATTATTTCATGCCAACTAAGTCAGCTTCTCCCAGCTTGAGACTGCAAATGGTACAGGAAGGTCTCATGCTATTGCCAGGCAATGTGTTATTGCCCCGTATTGCAGTACCATAGAAATATAGAACTTGAAAAGACAGTTGCATTTAAAATAAGGAAGAAAGATCACCCAGTGTAAGAGATGGATCCAGCATTAATTATACTGAAACTATTTATGTGTCAGGTCACCTGGAAAGTGTCATCAATACTGGAGCTGAAGTGTACGCTTTGTGGCATCACCACTTCCATGGAGTTTGCTCACTGTTTCTCGTACAGTGTGCTCCAATGGGACGTGTGCCTTGGAAGTGTTCCGTGCCTTTTTCTAAATAAAATGAAGAAAACTCATGCAATTCATGTCTGAAAGCTTCAGAACATTGCAAGGGGTAGGCAGACCCTGTCTGACCTCCTGGGTGAATCAAAGCCAGAGCTGACGCTGAATGAAGAGGGAGAATTCCAGGATTGGTGAGCTTGGGATAGCAGTCTTTACCTGCTAATGGGGCGATGTATTCAAGAACCATAGGAAACTTCAGCCTGCAGCCTTCGGGATGACCTATAAGGTCATAGAAATTCAGCCAAAGGAAAAAGCAGGGGATTTACAGCTGGGAAACAAGCCTTGAATAGATGCAGGTAGCAGTTCATTGTCCACTTGGGATTTAAAAAAAAAAAATCCTGCTCCAAACGCGGAGTGGGAAATCGTGGATAATGCCAATATGGTCCTGAATTAGACTTAAGATTTTTATTTCTGTGATAAATCTTTTCATTTGATGTACGCTGTTGAGGGGATGGGGTGCTTGGAGACTGGGGGAAAAGATAGGAAGAAAGAGCTTTGAACCTTTCGGTGCATTCAGCAGGCACTGCATGTAGCTCCCATCCCTGTTGCAGCAGCGTGAGCAGCCCATGGATCCCTGCAGCTGCTGGGGTGGGGGGGGCTTGGGAGTGCCTGCATTGCAGTGCACTGGGGGGCTGCAGCTGGGGGCTGTGCAAGGGGCTGCAGGGCTCTGTGCAAAGCCCAGCTGAGGGAAAATGTGGTGGTTCTGTGGTCCTGAGAGTGGTTGTGGGATGTGCTGCAAGAGGACAGGTGTGCTGGCCTCTAGGAGAAGAAACAAAGGGGGAAATGGTGGAAAATGGAAAAGGAAGAAGAAGAAAAGATGTCCCTGATGCCTGAGAAATAATAATAATGAATACATACATATATAGAGACAGAAAAATTCCACTGGATTCAGAAGGCTCTGTTCTGCTCTTCTGCATCTACTTTTACAGCACTTTGACCCCTAACTGCAGCCCCTCTGGTGCCCTGGTGCACAAACTGTGCCTAAAAGCACTGAGCCCACCAGGACCCCCCTCCCTCCCTGCCTGCACTGTTTGGCTGTGAATGCGGCAGGGTTTGGGCTCCGGCTGTGAGCTCCATCCTCCTCATTAGCAGCTCAGAGCCTCTTCATCCATTTCATAAAAAAAAATACAAATAAATGAAATGAATGGAATGAGGTGAAAGAAAAGGAAATGAGAAAAGATGCAAATAATAAAGGTAACAAAGATCATTAAAAGGAAAAAAAAAATTCTTTTTTTTTTGCTCGGTTTTGCTTTCAACGGATAAAAGGGAAGGAGAGCAGCAGACAAGGAAAGCAGGCAGAGGAGAAGGCCATCTTTTGCCGGAGCTGGGTGTGTCTGCCCCCCACCTACCCACCCATCACCGCCCCCCCCCCCCCCCCACCACCACCACCACCACCACCCCCCTCCTCCCGGCTCCGCAGTTCTGGCAGCGGGCGGACGGGGAGGGACCGCCGTCAAAGCCGCCCGGAGGAGCCGGAGCCGCTCATTGCCACCGCCGCGGACCCGCCCGTCCCTCCGCTCCATCCCCGCTCTGCGGGCGCTCCGTTCCGACCTCGCCTCCCCGCACCCAGCAGCATGGCCAGCACCGTCTCAGGTAGGGCTACTCGTTACCCTTCTTCTCTTTCTATACATACATATATATATATTTAGAGGTTTTGGGGTTGGTTTTGTTTTTTTTTTCTTTTCTTTTTTTTTTTTTTCCCCTTCTCCTGTGCTGTTTCGGATGCATTGTTCCCCACCGCCCAGCACACACCCCCTGGTGCGAGCCAGTGGGTGCTCTTTGGATTTTAATAGCGATCCACCCGTGATAAATGTGCCTATTTATGATATGGCTGCTGCTACGTTGCACCGTCCGACGGTGCTGCTTGCCAATTCATGGTTATTTCTGCAGTGTGATGCAGCTTTCTTTTTTATTCCCTTTAATAAACGTGCATGGGGTGTAGCTGGATACAGAGAAATGCGAAACGGCATTTCCCTACAATTCGGTTGTGTGAAATTATAGATGGCTTAAATGGATATTGGAAAGAAAGACGTGGAGAATTAAAAATCCTTTAAAAAAAATAATAATAATAATAAATGCCTAAACCCAACCTGGATGCATTGCTGCGCGTTCTCCCAGCTCCCCACCCTGTGTTTCTTTCATCAGGAGATGCTCCAGGGGAGCGGTCCTCTGATGGCGCTGGTGAAGCAGTGCTGCAGGGCAGCCCCCCTCCCTCCCTCCCTCCTGCAGCAGCACTGGGGCTCTGGGTGGGCTCTGCTCCCCTGATAATGATCCTCGTCCTTTTGAAGCTCTGGAGAGCAGGAATTGAAATGGCTGGAGGTGGGGCGGAGGAGAAAATCCTGCACTGATACAGCGGACAGTGGGTGTGTTCAGAGGGTCTTTCTCTTTTCCCTTAAAAAAAAAAATACATAGAAGTTTCTGGAGAAAACATTTACAGTGCATAAAGAGGGTCTTGGGTGGGTGAAACTGAACCATGCAGGGCTGGGCTGTGGGGCTGAATAGGAAGGGAAGATGACAAGGAAATGTGGGGAATGCTTTGTGCCCCCTCTGTGGCAGAGGAGCAGGCAGAAGGCAGCAGGCAGCATCCCTGTCCCTTCCCCTGCCCTTTGCTGGGTCCTTTTAGGCGTTCTCTGTTCTTTTCTCCTTTTAAAAGGGATGAAAAGATGGGAGGTGTTGCGGGGTGGGTGAGGTGCAGTGGGCTTTGCATGCAGCTGTAGGTGGGGAAGCAGCACATCAAAAGGTGTCTGAGTAATCAGAAATCTTCAGCCATTGTATGCATTTGTCCAAGTGCCCCCACGTCAGGGCGTGCTGGGAGGTGCCCCCCAGCTGCTCCCACCTATGATGGGGCTGGGGGTGTTTGCAACTGGGAAGAGGACATGGAGCCACTCAGGGGGACACAGCAGGCTGCTCGGCCATGGCACCAAGGGTGCAGCAAACTCAACGTGGGCAAGGTGCTGGATGGATCCCCCATTTGGTGCATTCTTGCTTTCCCAGCCCCATGCCCATGGCCCATTTCACCTGCTGGAAGATGCAGTTTTACTGCCAGGGCAGACTTTGGATCGTGCAGAAGTGTGTGCTTCACAAAACCCTGCTTTTTGTAGCTCTCTGCAAGCAGAGAAGCGATGTCAGGGGGCTGAAAGGCAGGGCTGTGGCAGGAGGAGAGCAAGGCTGAGCCTCGCCCAGCATTGCAGTGAGCAGCTTCTCACCAGCTGCTGTCTCCATAGCAGGAACAGCCTGGAAAAGTGGGGAAAAAAAAAAAGGCAAGCTGCTCCTTAAAATAAGGGGGAAAAAATCTTGTTTTCTCTCTTCATTATCCCCAGCCAAAGCTAATCCGTGCTGCAGGGAGAGCAGCTGCAATTGTCTGCAGCTGGTGCCCAGGGGCTGATTCCCCCTTGGGAAGATTTTCTTGGGTTTGTTCAAACAAATTGCTGGAATGGTAAAAATCAGGGCTCGCTTCCCCCCCGGCCCAGCAGTCAGCACTGCCTTCCACCTTCATTTTTTTACTGGCCAGGATTGTGCCTGCTAGTGCAGAAGCTGAGGGAGCAGCAGCACATGCTCAGTGCAGGTTCAGCTGCAGTGCTGCAGGGCCAGAGTCCCACACACCCTCCTGCAGCAGCTGGACAAAGCTTCGTGCTTCCTGCAGCTCCTAATGGGATCCTGTGGGGCTCTACAAGGCTGGAGTGTTTCCCATCATGTGTAGATGTCTGGGTTGAGCAGAAGCCGAGAGCACAAGCTCCCTACATAGAGATTATGAAATGATGCAGTAAGGTGGGAGCCCCATGGGCTTTTCTTGGATGCTGGCTTCTGAGAAGGAGGAGCTGAGAGGAGCTGCTGCTTGGCATTCATGGATCCTGGAGTTTTCCCATCTGCACTGAAATGTCAGAGCTCTATAGCCTGACATGGGCATGGGTTGCCCTCTTACTCCCTTTTCTGAATGGTGTTGGTGGACACCAAACAGCATTGCTCCGTACCTTCATTTCTACTACTGGTGACATTCTCTTTCTGCCACACTTCTCCATCACGGTGTTCTCAAAAAATCACAATTTATTTTCTCTCTCCATTGTTGATGGAGTACATATGGCCTGTCTTAGATATTTATGGTACTTTTATTGGGATTTCAGTTTTGCAAGCCAAGAGAACCTCTTGCAGGCATTTATTTTTTATTTAGTTTTTTTAACAGTGTCTCCAAGCAGAGGATCTAAATCTTTAGGTAATATATTTTCTTTCTAAAATATAAGCCATATCTTCATTGGTGGCACCATGTTGGTACTGTGTTGATTCCTCAGATATCTCAAAATTCTCCTCCGCAGAAAGGACCTGAAATTTTGCTCACACCTTCAGCTGTGATTTAGAAATATGAAAGAGTTAGAGAACAACCAAAGTCCATGTGAATTCACTGTAGCATTTGGACACATCCCAGCTGGTAAAGAGCGGCTCAGGATATTTTCTAACAGCCCTTTTATTCTTTTGAAGTACCTCTACATGTTTGGTGCCATGCTGCAGAATCTTGTGTTCTCTGAATGTGTTTATACAAATAATATCTCTGTATAAGGTGCCAGTACAATAATCCTCAGTTAAAGAAAAGGAAACCAAAATCCGAAGAGACCAAATGGCTGCCTGTGGCTCAGCATGACATGGAGCTCCTGACTTTGTCCCATGAACAGCTCATTGTATTCCAAGCTATTTGAAAGCAGCTTCTCTTTGTCTTATCCAATCATGACTGTCCAAATCTGCATTTGTCCCAAACCTGCAAACACTCTGGGACAGCTGCTTCCATTTTGGCTACTTCATCTGCTTTAGCAAGCAACCCAGTCCATGCTTTTCTACTTCCTGATGACCATTCACCAACCCACTCAGGCTGCTGGCTCCTGGCTCTCTACTGCACTACTCAGACCCTTTTCCCTTGCTCAGCCAGGAGAAGGGGAGATTTCCCTGATTATTTTCCTGCAAAACATTCCACGTGTTCAGCATTAGAGAGTGAGTGATTTGCTCATCTATTGGCTGTGCATAATGCTGGTTGATGTTGCGTACATGAGTTGCAAATGAAACCTGGGAGGGAATTAGCCAGTTAATAGAAAACCACTTCTGGGGATGGCTCAGCAGATGTCCAACAGCAGGCAGAGTCATCTTCATGTCTGTCCTCATGAGCGATTCCACATGCACCCACAGCACCTTCTGGGTCTCTATAGAAACGGAGATGCATGAGCCTTGTTCCTCAGGATCCCACTGCTTTCACTGGTTCCCCTTCCTCTTTTGGCTGTGTGAGCTCTCGTGCTGCTCTGGTTTGGGATATGATGGAGCAAGAAGAAGGAAGTGAGATGGACTGAGGTAAAGGTCTTGCCATCAGCTTGATGGCAGTGAGAACATCTCCATCCTGTTGTACTCACAAAGCTTATCAAAGGTTGTGGTTGCATTTGTTGTGCATGTGACATGGCATTCTTTGTTCTGAAAGACCAGGATCACTGATCTTCTTTGCTTTCTGTTCGTATTTTAGCTACATTTACAATTGGACTGTTCTCTTCTTATTGTGGTATACTACTCTTCGCAGACACAATTTTTTACTTTTTCAAAGTTATATTTGCAAAACAACTAATTTTCTTCTAATAACCTCCTTTTGACCTTGGTACCAAATACAGCACAATCAGTCTCATCCATTTTAATTCTCTGAATTCATGCAAATGGTTCTTAATGTGCCTCTGGTTCATTATGATTTACACTGTATTGATGTTGTGCCTTACCAGCCCTGTTCTATTTTGCTGGACATCATTAAACATCTAACAAAAGGCAGGCTAATCAGACAGACCAGACTTTTATCTGGTCAAGAAGCGAAGAACCAGAATTTTTGACCAATACTGGGTTGGAGATGGGAAGCCCCATGGTCCGAGCACATCACAAGTGTGAGATGGTTTGTGTTACTCATGCCTTGCACCCATCCCCAGCCACTTCTCTGTTTCCTGCTCCACAGCCACTCAGGGAGCAACTGGATGGTGTCCCTGGGGCTTAACTTGAAAATGAACACTTCACATGGACAAATGCTATGTGTGGTGCTCACGGGAAGCAGCAGGAATAAGAGGATGCATTATGTACTGCACAGCACTAGAGGGAGCACAGGAAATGGGTCACTGGAGAGGAAGGAAGCTGATAGAATGTTCATTTCTTGACAGGTTGGTAGAGGCTTTGGTAATCTGCCTTGTTCTCCTTGCGACAGGGAGGAAGTAGTCTTATTCATGCTATATGGACAGTGCAGGGAAAAGTTGAATGAAACATTTTAATTAAGATTAATTCTTGAATGGTGTGTGCAGTGGAATTGAAATAGAGCAGATTCAGATGGTGCTTGTTACTGGGCATAAATATTCAGAAGTATTGCTCTTTTTTAGGTATTATTGTCATTTAATGGCTACCTGGGGTCCCATGAAACAAAAAATAAAGTTTACTCCACCTAACAGGATGCTTAAATAAAAAGTTATTGAAATATGTAAATTTGTGCACTGGAAGGCACACGATCATGCCTGGCAGCATCTCATTGCATGTGATACTCTAGCCAACCAGCTGTCTTGTCTTGCTTCAGGAATTATTCCCCCTGACAAAAATATGTCCTCAGAACTTTACATCTATTGGTAAATGTGAGTGCAGGGACTCCTGAGGTAAGTGAGTGCAAGGTTTCCAGTTGTGGTCTTTTGCCCTGGGAGCTTTAAGCATTCTCTTTTTGATGCAACTGAAATTGAAAGTCTTGCTTCAGGAGACCTTGGATTTAATCTCCTTTGACACAGTTTCTTAAACAGTGACTCAGTGGTTATGTTCCCTTCTTTTATTTGCAGTGTTATAAATCTTTCCCAGCTGAGCAAAATGGAGCTCTCTCAAGGGATCATTCAAAAATATATTGGGAAAAAAAAACCCATGACACTGAATTTGAGACCATTTCCAGAGGAATGATTGCCTTGGTGGCCTGACATTGTGAGCCTATACAAATGCCCTGAGTGACAGCTGTGACTGCTCCCCTGGCTGCAGTATCTGTTTGTAAATGTTCTGTTTGGTTTTGATTAATTGAAATCATGTTTATGTGTGAGCAATTGTGAAAGAAATTTAATGGTCCAGCCTGCAAAGTTTCAATCTGCACCAATGAATAATTAAATGCCAACATAAAAAAATAACTTGCCCTAGGAGACCTTAGACTAACTTTTGTTCTGAGAGGGTTGGACAACCCTCAAGATAAAGAGGGTGAGTAGCAGTGAACAGACTGATGTTCAAACCTTACATCAGCAAAATCCCCAGCTGAATTCAGCTTCTCATCTCATTTACAGTGCCAAATCAAGCCGAACTGCATAGAACCAGGATCTCCCTCTGCTCACTGAATTTATTTTCTTGTCTTAGCCTACTGACAGCGTGTTGGGCACACGTAACGCCTATTTTTCTAAAAACTGGAGATGAGGTCACTGTGATGGTTCTCCCAAGGTTCTGTCTTTCCCCTTTTTTCACGTAGAACTCCCCGGCCTTGGCGCTGCCCGGGGTGGTGCTGAAGGGACAGCTCCGCACGGGGGATCGCGGGGTTGGGGGCGGTGGTGCTGAAAGGACAGCTCCGCACGGGGCCGTGTTCTGCCCGGGGCTGAGCCGGGGAGGTTCTCGCCCCACTGCCGCCTTTCCCGTTGCTTTTCCCCGGACCGAGCTGTGCGGTTGCCATGGATTTGCACGACAGCGAGAGCTACCGTAATGGTGGGGCTCTTTGGCTCTTCGCCCCGCAGCACGTCGGTCTCTGGGGCTGGCAGCTCTCAGCCTTGCTCCTTCGGCCCATGTGCCCACACGCTGCTAATTGCATCTGACGGCTGGCGCCGGGGTGCAGCTGCTGGATCCAGCTCCGGGAGAAGGACGCAGACCATTCCAGGGCTCATTAAAGAACTGCCACAGCTCAGTGGAGTGATGTCCTTTTGTCCTCTTCTCTCCTCTTCATTTTAATTGACAGAGAGGGACGGTCAGTTTGTGCTACAGAAGGGAAGCAGGACAGGGAAAATCCCAGTGGAATGAAGGCAGCTGCTAAGGAGTGAAATCACTACAATAGGCCTCCTGAAATGCAGGGCTGCAGCAGACACTCATCTACACAGAGAACCACAAAATCAGAACTGGGGAGCTAATGAAGTTCAAGTAATGACATATAAAGCTTTGTGGTTTATAATACGTGCTAGGAGTTAAACTGGTGGGTCAGCAATGTGGCATATCTGCTTAATGTCTTGGTTTCACACAGGATGAGGCATAATGGTAAAGCAAGGACCTTAGTGCCCTCTGTTAAGTGATAATGTCTCTCGTTGGGTCCAGAGATCCTCCTCTGGGCTCTTGACAGCACATTATGAGATACAGTAGCTTAACTGATGCGTGCCACCCTTCTAGCACGATGCTGCTTTCCAAAGTCTTTTCCATTAAGAAAAAAAAATCAAAGATAGCCTGCTTGGATTGCTGATGTAAAATATTCCTATCTGGCATGCATTTAATAGAAGAACCAGACAGGGCATTAAAATCAGCATGTGGCATGAACTGGGAAAAGTTCAATACAGATCTGAGCTGCAGGGACCGTTGGTTAGCCAAAGGAGGATGCTAAATAGGATGACGTTTCGTAGTTGGGAGGATAAATAAGTACTGATGTGAAGTATGCAAATACATCCACTTTTTTCCCCACCGGAATAGCAAAGGGAAAGCAAAGGAGAAGCTGTGTGCACTGCTGTTGTTAGGGCATCAGCACGTGCACCTGTGATCTCTGAGGGTGCAGTGGTACATCCTCCAGCTGTGGGAATGCTGAGCAAACGTGAGGAGTCATAATGACAGAACTTGAAGGGAGCATGCATTTCCCTATCCTCTGAAGAACGCCCTGGGGACAGCATTTGCTGTGATTGCAATCCATTATCAACCTCAGTCTACATGAACCCACCTATGCCATCCCTTGCCTGCTCCTATGGTGAAGGAGGACATTGGGAAGTTGGAAGTTCTCCACACAACTGACTGCAACTTTTCTCTTGACCCTGATGTCAGGAAGTTGCTGAGGGTTGAGGAATGTTGCAAGGTGTCAGTGGGCTTCTGACTCTGGAACTGTGATGGAGAAAGCGTTTGGGCAGCCATCCCTTTCTAGTTCACTACAGGGGTAGAAGCATGTCTACTCCTTAGTGGGAAAATTTTCTTACATCTCTGCAGGTGGTAAAATCTTAATGCGTATCTTCCTATGACATTCACTACACTGGCTGATAATTTAGATTTCTCTGGTACTCCTTAGGGACACTTGGAAAACACATAACAGCCTGGAAATCTTCCACAGAAGCTGGTAGCTGTAAATGGCTTTCCCTGTGCCTACTTGCTTCATTTCTCCATGAAAAGGAGCTACTATTGCTATCAGACTCATCATTGCTATTTCCTCTTTTTCAGCCTACAAGGAGAAAATGAAGGAGCTATCTCTGCTCTCCCTCATCTGCTCCTGTTTCCACACCCAGCCACATCCCAACACCATCTACCAGTATGGAGGTATGTAACTTGCTCCCACAGAAGTTGCAGAGCTGTTGACAAATGCTATGGCTGACACTTTGCTCTCAATGTGGGCACTTTCATCCTGGGGCAGAAGTCCCCATCTCAGCCCAGGGTCCTTCTGCTAAACCTCCTTCTCCAGTTTATTCTGTGTAGATGATGTGAGTCGCATTTTCCCAGGAGGAACTGATCCCAGAGGCTGTCTAGTTCCTACTGGAGTGGCACGCACTTTGTTAACAGCAGTATGGACTTTCTGTAATTATGCTGTAATTTAAATGAATTGAGTTGGGGATGAAGCTGATGACTAATCAAGCAATTCTGGAAGTAGAACAAAATTATCCAGGTCAAGACATGGAACTAACACCATTGTTCCTATGTGAAGAGCTCAGTGGTGCCCTCAGGTGAAGGCTCTCCTGAGTGTCACAGGTACACTTGCTTGTACCTGCTCTTGTTTGTTTTTTTCCCCCCTAGATATGGAGGTGAAGCAGCTGGATAAGAGGGCATCAGGCCAGAGCTTCGAGGTGATCCTGAAGTCTCCTTCAGATTTGTCTCCTGAGAGCCCCATCCTTTCCTCTCCCCCCAAGAAGAAGGACCTGTCCCTGGAGGAGCTGCAGAGGAGGCTGGAGGCTGCAGAGGAGAGGAGGAAGGTAATGCGATGAAGCAGCAGTGGTAGACCCTAAAAGTGGCTGATCAGGAGCAATCGAAAATCGAAAATGTTCTTAGGTATTGTTCAGCTGTTGTCAGGTGAGACATGGCGAGGGTGCAGTTCTGCAACCTGGTTTAGGCAGGAAGTTGGATGTGGTGGCCATAATTGTCCTCTGTTCCTAAAACTGCACAGCTGTATGGAGCCCTATCTGATCCCACGTGCATGGCCAGGCCATGGGGAGTTCTTAGCAGCTGATGCAGATGTAGCAGCTGGTCACATAGCCATATCAGCCTCAAGCCTTGCTGTAATAACAGCTGCCTGTGCTATTTCCCACATCAGTGTGAATGCCTTCTGGAGGGAGGTGGTCAGCAAAGCTCTGTGGGGTCCAGAGCAAGGCTGAGGGATGCTGTCCCATTGCCTCACCAGACCCAGGAGGCACAAGTGCTGAAGCAGCTGGCGGAGAAACGGGAGCACGAGCGGGAGGTGCTGCACAAGGCACTGGAGGAGAACAACAATTTCAGCCGCCTGGCTGAGGAGAAGCTCAACTACAAGATGGAGCTGAGCCGGGAGATCCGCGAGGCACACCTGGCTGCCCTGAGGGAGCGGCTGCGCGAGAAGGTGAGCGTGTGGGGTGCTGACACCCATGGGTGGGTGCTGTGGGGTCTGGGGAGGTCATGGGATATCCCAAGTTGGAGGGGACCTAAAGGGATCTGGAGTCCATTTCATGGTTTCACTCAGGACCTCCCAACATTCCAACCGTGTTTCCGAGAGTGTTGTCCAAGTGCTTCTTGAATCTGCGTCATGAGCAAGGTGGTGGATGCCCCATCCCTGGAGATGTTCATGAAGCTCAGGCTGGCTGGGGCTCTGACCATCTGACCGAGCTGTGGGTGTCCCTGCCTATTGCAGGGGAGCTGGGCGAGATGGCCATTAGATGTCCCTTCTAACTCAAATGATTCTATGATTCTATGACCACTGCCTTGGGGAGCCTGTTTCATGCCTAGCTACCCTCTGGTGAAGAACCTTCTCCTAACACCCAGCCTGATCTTCCCCTGGCACAGTTCCATACCATTTCCTTATCTGCAGGGCTGCAGCAGGTTGGTATTGCTGCATTCCTGCTCTGCAATGCTTCACTTCTTGCAGGTGAATCCTCCTGTACTTGGGGTGTGTTGTTGTGAAACCACCCCGATAGCTTTTCTTTGGCTAGTACAAATCATGTATGTGGGACAGGAGGAAAATAGAGCAGGCAGGAGCAGACACTGTTAGCCTGTAGCTCTCTCATTGCTCACCCACAGCCCTCAGCTTGCCATTAGGACTGACCACCTCATGTCCTCTCTCCTGTTTTTGCAGGAGCTGCACGCAGCTGAAGTCCGCAGGAACAAGGAACAGCGGGAGGAGATCTCTGGATAAAGGGCTTTTCTACACATCTAGCACCTGATTCCTATTAACAAACCCACCAACACGTTTTATTTTGTTTGTCTAGATGCAGCGTTTGGTTCTCCATTCCCCCCCATCCCCTGGTGTTCGTCCCCCAGCAACACGCTTCTCTGTCTGCATCCTTAATCGTTCGGTGCTTGTGGGGAGTCACAGGTCGTAGGGACCTCTCAGCAGAATAGCAGCTAGTTCACATGAAATAGAGATCAGTCAATCAAACAGCTTCTTTGGAGGGTTTGTCCTTTTTTCTTTAAAAAAAAAAAAAATATTTCTTAAATTCATGTAAAAATTGAGATATTAATAAATTCAACCAGCAGTGTCACAGTAATACAGAATTCTTATCCGGGGGTTTTTACTACTCTTGGTGTTTGCTCTGAGCTAAGTATCAGGATAATAAGGAGTGATCATTTCCGTATGTAAGCAGAGCAATGAGCAGAGTGTTAGTAGTGGTGAGTGCCAGGCTGGCTGCATGGCACTGCCACATGGCTCCCAGCCATCCGTGCAGCCAGGACAGGCAGCAACCCAACGTCCTTATCTTGGGTGGATCTTTGGTAGCCACTGTGAAAATAGGGGAGGGTCTCAGCACAGAGCTTGGTGCCGTGTCATATAATGCCCCCAATCCCATCCTTGTCCCCAGCCCCATCCCTGTCCTCATCCATGTCTCCTTCCCATCTCCATCTCCATCCCTATCCCTGTCCCCATCCCTGGTGGCTGCAGGCTGAGCCTCCTGCCCCCCATGGGCTCTGTTACCTCAGCTCTGCAGAACCCTAGGAGGGCCCTCAGTCTGCAGGCTGCCAGCCCTCCATGATCACCTCGGAAAGCAGGGACAGGACATGGTGGTGAGGCTGCCTGCTGGCAGGGACGACATCGCTCTTCCCAAGGATGGATGTGGCTCAGTGGATGCTGATGACAGGGAGCTCCTGGGCAGCACTTTGGGATAAGGACTTACCAGCAGCGCTGGATGAGGTGGAGCTGAGCAGGAGCAGTTCTGCAGGAAGGGTGAGGAGGTGTTCCCATGCTCATTTCTTGGCTATCTTTAGCTTTTCAAAGCCTATTTTTAAGCAAATGTTGTCTCTTGATGGAGGTAGGGATGAGTGGAGGATATGCAAGTGTGACAGTGGTAGGTGACAGCAGTGTGATGCAGACAGGTGGCTGCCAGCCTTGGGCTTCCTGTGCTGCTATTGCCATGGCTTTGGGAGGCAGCTGAAGTCCCAGCACTGCAGGACTGTGCCCTTGGGACCTTGCACCCGCTCTGCCTCTGCCTTGAAAAGCTGGGAGGAAACACTGCATCCAAAACGTTGCATGGAATTGGGTCCAAATATGCATGGGATGCAGTGCTGAGCAGCCAGCCCAGTCTGTGGTGGGATTTGGGGCAGGAGGTGATGAGGGTTCCCCTGTGCAGCGCTTTGGTGCTGTGCTTTGGGGAAGGCAGCATGCAGGGGGTGGGCTGCTGGGGTCCCTTGTGCTGTGTGTGGAGCAGAGGGGGATACCCCATTCCTGGAGGTGGGATGGGGCCCTGAGCAGCCTGAACTGATGGAGACAACCAGCCCACGGCAAGGGGATGATCTTTAAGGTCCCCTCCAACCCAAGCCATTCTATGATTCCATGATTTGCACCAGAGGCTGTGTGTTTCCCTCTCCATCCTTCCCAAAAAGCATTGCTGGCTCAGTTAGGACCTGACGTTTTCTGTCTAAGGTACGCTTTAATTACACACACAAAACAAATGGTTATGACCAAAAAAAAAAAAAAAAAAGAAAGAAAACCCACCAAAAAGCCGAAGGGCAGCACTGCTGGGGGTCCGACCCTGAGCTCACTGATCTCCCCACAAGTCCCCGAGGATCCAGGAGCAACCCCTCCACGGCCATAGAGATTTCTGGGGCAACTCTGCTCCTGCAGGAAGGCCCCCCCCTGGTGCTGGGGTACTGCAGAGCACTGGGGGCAGAGAGGGAACTGGAGAGGAACCGAGGGTTGACTTTCTTAGCAGTAGCCAATGATCCGTTTATAGTAGCAGCTGTCTTAGATACGCATCGTTGTAGAGCCAGCATCACCTCATCCATATAGTGACGAGAAATTAAAAAGAGAAGAAAAAAAAAGTTTAAACAAACAAACAAGCGAACCTAATTTTAAAAGTAATTTAAGCAAAATGTTCGTGTGTAAGAAAGGGTTGAAACTGTCACATGTCTGTGTCCCACGCTGGTGGGATCTGAGAAGGTATCCGCGAGATGTTAACCCCGTCCTGCTCTCTGTGGTGCTGAGTGTTTGCTTGGTGTGTACTTCTGACCTGGAGCTTGTTGTAAATACTGTTTTTAGTACTATGATTATTACTATGATGATGATTATTCTCTGAAATGTTGTACTGATGAGCAGGAGTCGTAAAGGAGAGAGATGAGCACCTTCCCTCTGGAGCGGGGCTGCGGCACCCACCCAGGGATGGCACACAGGTGTTCGTGCTCCCGTCTGTGATTTGGCATCAGTGCTTGTGTGAGGGCTGTGCCCTGAGCCGGGGGGGTGAGACTGAGGTGCTGTGGGCTCAGCGGGCTGAAGCTGTGCAAGGAAGGGGCTCAGACAGGGGTGAGCCTGGGGAGCATGCTGGTCCCACCCTGTTGGTGCCACGAGGGTTGGGGGGTTGGGGGACGTGGCTGCAGGAGGCGCTGCTGCAGGCTGAGTCATGCATTGGTGGCTGGCACACGCGTGTGGCCAGGTGCTGCCCTGCCATGCCACGGTTGGGCGCTCCCAAGTCGGATGCCCATCACATCACTGCCAGGCTGAGCCTTTTTTTGTCTCGTCAGTCCTGAGCCACACAACTGCCGTGCTGTAACCCAGACGTGGGGTTACCTTTGAGTCAACCTTCTGTGGACAATTCATGACCATGGGAATCCTACACCGGGGCCAGCTGCTATTGCTGCCCTGTTTACCTGGGGTTGAGCATCCTTGGTGTGGGTTCTGCCCTGCTGCAGCACCGTGTGTGTGCAAAATTGCACCCGTGGGAACAGGGTTTGCATTCACACTGTTGTGCCACTGGGAATGAGGCAGGGAATGGCCACTCGTGGTGCTGGAGGTTTCTCATAGCCCAAAGCAGGGGCTGGGGGTCCCACATTCCATTCTCAGCCAGAGGTGGTTGTTGTGCAAGAGAAGTGATGGCGAAAAGAAAGGAAAAAGAAAGAAAGAGGGTCTGATCCCCATGTGTGCCCATCTCCCTCCGTGAGTTGGTTGTTTGAGTTCTAAGGCTCCTGTGTGTATTGTGGGAATACCAATAAAAGGCGTTAAACAGAAAACGAACCTAGGGACTTTACAAAACAGAATCCAAGCCTCTGTATGTTAAATGAGTACTTTGCACCCATACAAAAGATGCAGAAATAGAACCCATCCTTTTATCACCGTTCTCAGAGGAAAAGAAAGTAATACAATGCTCAAATGCAGGTACCACCCCGAGCCCTTCACTTAGAGGTGGGGGCATGCAGCGGCGTAACAGAGGACGAGCAAAACGTTATGAGATGATTGCAAATAAAATAAATCCAGTTCTGAAAAACGTCTGAGCTTCTTTTCTTTTCATCACTCCCCCTCCCTCCCCCCCTCCCACCTACCCTCCATCTCCTGTGTAATGTTTCCTAAAGGCAACACAGCCCTCCCTACCCCCACCCTGGGGCAGCTTCCCAACAGAGCCCTGGAGTGAGATTCTCCCAAAACATCCCCAGTGCTGCAGCATTCAGATCAGTGCCCTTTGTGATTCCCTCAGGTGCTGCCCTGAGGAATCTGCACTGCTGCCTTAGTGGTCCTTCACCACCAGAATGGGCAATGCCCACCACCCCCAGCCCCTCTGGCCCCATAGGAACATTCCCAAAGCATCATCCTTAGGGACCGCCCCATGTTTTGAGGCCCTGTCCATATCACTGCAGGAGCAGCGCCGGGGCTGCCACACTGCAGCTCTTCCCACGTGCACAGGATGCCACCATCCCCACGTACAGCAATTCTATATTTGCTGTGTGACCTTGGCAGTTTGGAAGATAAGAGCCCAACTGGGAACGCAGTGCAGCTCAGTGCTCGGAGGTTCTCTACCTGCAGCTCTGGGCATGGGGTCCTGTAACAACACGGTGATCTGTCCTGAGTAAAACAGAGACTGAATGCCTGTAAGGCAGAGCCCTCAGCCCCAGCTGAGCTTGCAGCAAAAGGGAGATTTTGCTTCACAGGAAATCACAGACCACAGACCCACTCTCTTTATTGTACCTCTGCCATTGGCCAGCATAGGGGATGTGGCAGAGGGAGGCTCCCATGGTTTTGTGATGTCTGGTGGGTGAGTTGTCACTACTGGTGATCCGGTGGTCTCTGAGCAAAATAAATCTGACAGGTGGCAGCCCTGCCCATAGTATCAGGTTGGGATGGTGCCAAGCCAAGCTATGAGTCTGTGAGACTCTGACACCCACTGGGGAGATGACACCCGTAGGAGAGGCGTCCTGAGCTGCACAAAGCGCTCCCACAGACCGCTGTCTCCTCCAGGTGCAAAGCACGCATTTCTATCTCCAGTTTGACAATGCGCTGCTGATAAGAACAGTGGAACAGTCCTCAGAGAACGTTCTCTCTTCAGACCTCAGGATCGGTGGTAGAGCAGCGCAACAGGGCTGTGAGCATCAGGGGAACACGGACTGGAAAGCAGCTGCCTGCAGCTGGGCACAGCCCTGGCACCAGGAGCTCACAGGTGGCACCTGAAGCACTGCATGCCCTACACAGAGTACTTTTTCCCTGTATCCAGTGTAAGTTTGCCCTCTTTCAGTTTGAAGCCATTTCCCCTTGTCCTATCACACTCTTTAGCAGAGTCTGTCCCCAGCCCCTTTGGATCCCCAGCCGCTCTCAGGTCTCCCTGCAGCCCTCCGCTCTCCACACTGCACGGCCTCAGCTCTCTCAACCTGTCCTCGTATGGAGGTGTTCCATCCCTTGGAGCACTTTTGTGGCCCTCCTTTAGATGTGTTCCAACAGATCCATGTCTCTCCTGTGCTGAAGACTCCCCTCATGGATGCAGTGCTCCAGGTGAGGTCTCAGCAGCACAGAGCAGAGGGACAGGACCACCTCCCTGCCCTGCTGGCCACACTGCTTGGGTGGAAAATCCATGCATAAGCACTGCTCTGCACTCCTAAACGGAATGAATGCGTGGAAGTGCATGAACATTCACCAACGGGGAGGGAGGAAGGTAGATACACCCAGCACCCCACTGCACTTGGCTCAGCTGCATGTGCTCCCCATGCACACCGTGCCCTGTGCTGGGGGCTGTGCACGTGGCTGGGTGCATCTGGGAGCAACGGCAGCACGCACAGTGTGTGCATGCAGGAGTCTGGGTAGCTGCACGGCTCCCAGGGGCCGGGGCACGCAGGAAGCCTGAGAAGCACGCAGGGTGCAAGGAGATGCATGCGGGGCGGGGGGGGGGGGACACAAGGAGAGAGGAAAAACGCGGAGAGGGAGAGGGAAGAAAAACACGTAGCAGGCCGGAAGGGACATGCACAGCCGGGAAAAGCGCAGCGAGAAACACGCAAAGCTACAGAACTACAAAGCAGCAAAGCCGGCGCACTCGGCGGCGCGCTCCCGACACGCGATGCGCCCCGCAGGCGGCGGCGCGCGCCGTGCCCCCGGCTGCCCCCCTCAGCCGCGCATGCGCGCTGAGCAGCTCCGCCACTTATTTCACAGGCGGCTCGGGCCGCAGCGCCGCGCCAAATAAGTCCCGAGAGCCGAGCCGGAGCCGTGCGCAGGCGCGCTGCGGGCGGGGGCGGGGGGGGGGGGGCCGTGAGCCGCGCGCGCGGCGGAGCCCCGCAGCCCCCGGCCCAGCGCCCGAACCCGGCCGTCCCGCACCCCGCCCGGCTCGGCCCCCTCCGCAGCCCCCGGAGCCGCAGCGTGCGGGGCCGCGGGGCTTCGGCCCGAGGTAAGCGCCGGGCTCGGGCCTACCGCGGGGCCTCGCGCCGCACGCCGCGTCCGGCCGGGTCCCTGCGGAGCGTCAGGACGTTACGGCGGCGGCGGGAGACGCGGCGGCAGCGCCCGGCCGGCCCCCCCTCGCCCCCCTCCCTCCTCCTCCTCCTCCTCTTCCCCCTCCCTCCGACGGGAGCGCGCCCACGCGCCCCCCCTCCTCCTCGAGCCGCCTTCGGGAGCGCGCAGCCCCCCTCCGTGCCCCCACCCCCCCGTGCTGTCGCCTCTACGCAGCCCTGCCCCCCCCTTCGCCCCCACCGCCTTTACCCCCTTTAGGCGCAGCCCCCCCACGCGCGTTGCCCCCCATTGCTGATACCCCCCCTGCACGCAGTGCCTCTCTGCCCCCCTCCCCCCCCCAAAAAAATCCCCCCGGTGGTGCAGTGCTATTCTTTCCCCCTCTCTCAGTCTTTGCCAGCGCTGCATTGGGTCGCTGAAGTTGGTGGTGTGGGGCTTTGCTTGCTGGGAGCTCCGTGCCCGTGGTGATGGGGGGGGGGGTTCAACCCCCAAAAAGGTGCGGGTGGGGTGGGGGGGCAGGGAGAGGTCAGCTAAAATCCTGCAGCGGTCAGCAGTTGCAGAGCTGTGCTGTGTCCTTGCAAGGAGGGGATGGAGCAAAGCCTCAGCTTGTGCTGCCTGCTGTCCGGTCAGCCTCGTGCGTTATTGCTGCAACAATTAACTTGGTTTCTTTCCCATGCCATGAAAACACTGTAAGAGTAAGCTGTTAATGGGAAGTGGCTTAACGAGAGGGGGGGGGAGCAGCTGTGCTTACATTGCTGCTTGTGTTGCAGCTCATAGCCTTGGGAGCACAGCGGTGCCTTTGGATGGGAGTTGAACCTCTCCAAGTGCATTGAGTGGCTCAGAGCTGGGTGCCAGGAGTGCTGTGCAGTGGCAGTGTGCAAGGACACGACTCCTCCTGCCTGCATTTGGCTGGGGTTGCTCACCATGAGGTCCCTGCCCATGAGGCACAGTGAGGGTAACAGCATCTGGAGGGGGCCAGTGCTCTGCGGAGATGTGCCTGCAGCAGGGCCTGTTGGAAATGTCCCCCCTAAACCTGTCTAACTCATCCCTGTCCTGCTGTGTCCCCTCCTTGGCACTGCTGGTAGCAGAGCAGTCACTCTCTGTGCTGTGTCCCTGCAGAGCACTGCTCCCATGGCCACGCCGGATGTCAGTGTGCACATGGAGGAGGTGGTGGTGGTGACGACGCCAGACACGGCAGTGGATGGCAGTGGGGTGGAGGAGGTGAAGACAGTGCTGGTCACCACCAATCTGTCCCAGCATGGGTAAGAGCAGGGGAGACCTGGTGGGATGGATGTGGACGCATCGGTGGCTAAATCAGTGTTTTTTCACTGTTTCTTTCACAGTGATCTGCTAAGCTCCAGGCAGTGGATATTCTTGCACAGCTGGTGGGCACAGTGCAGCAGGGCTTTGGGGTTGGGCTTATCAATGAAGTGCTGGATGGGCAGCACTGATCCAAAAGCAGAGTGAACCCAGGTGACATCTGCAGCACTCTGCACCCCATTCCTGTCCCATCTGTTGAAGTGAGCTCTGTTTGGGTACAGCTCAGGGACACATGGGCTGTTGGCTTCTCCTCCTTTTCTCCTCCATCTTTTCTGCTCTGTGCCCAGCATGAATTAGTGTTTCAAGTCCATTTTGGCAGGCAGAAGCCCCCAGCTCACTTCTGGTGCTGGCTTTGGGTAGCTTTACTCACCTGAGGTGTTCTTGTGCTCCCACAAAGCAGGCAGCAAGCAGCTACTTGTTGCTCTCCGAAACATTTCTGTCCTGCTCCAGTACATCCTGCTATTTCTGTGCTCTGGGGAGGGGCATCATGTTTCATTTTTTAGAGCACAAAACAGCGGCTGTGCTGCAACTAGAGTCAAATCTGAGCAGGCTCAGCTCCATCTGTGGTGCTGGTTCTGGTCAGCATGATTCCCTGAGCCACAGCTGACATGGAATGGGAGCTGTGGCTGTTTGGATGCTGAGCAGGGGCTGCTTTTTATGTGGCTGTGAAGTCTGGAACATGAGCCGTGGCAGGGACTGCCTTGACTGGTTTGGTTCCCTTTCATTCTTTTCTTCCCCTCCTATTTTTCTTTGGAAACCTCTCCTTGCCCCTCCGTCAGAGCTGACAGACCCCTGCAGGGCTTTTTGAAGCATCTCAAACCACTTCTCTTGGGCTCCCATACTGGAGCATTGCTGTGGGAAGGGCATGGACCCAGGGCTTATGCCTCTGTTGGGCTCCTCTCCCTCCCTGGCATGGTGGAGGCTTCTCAGTTGTGGTCTGTGAAGGAGGCTCTGAGCTCTTTGTTTTACACTGCTGCAAAGCCCCAGGGCAGCAGGAGCAGCTCTTTGGGCTCAGTGCATCTTTCTGCTGCTCTTTTGGCTCTGATTTTGCTGTTTAAAAAAAAAAATATATATATATATATAAGCAGAGGCTTAAGAGCTTAATTAGCTCCTGCGTTTTAATATTGACTGAAAAAAAGCAGAGGAAAACAAATGCTAACAATCAGGAGGATGCTTTTCTTCTGTGCTTGGGAGAGGTCTGTGTTCCCATGCTCTGATGCTCTGCCTGTATTTCTGCAGCAGTCTTTTGGTGGAGGCTTTTCTTTCCTGAGCTCCCAGAGGAGGCAGAGGCAGGCACAGGGCTTTGCCAGCACTCGCCCTCCCTTCTCCCACTTGTTCTGTGTGTCCTCCCAGGGATGTGAGCAGCTGCATCCCAGCGTTGTCATGGCAACCGATGGGGACGCTTCAGCTCCTCCTGCTGCAGTCCCTCCAGAATGGGATGGGGAAAAAAGCAGAGCCAAAACCACCCCAATATATATCCTAAAGCCTTTGGGCAATGAGGAGCAGATCTTGGGCTGAGCCTGATCGCCAGCAGAGCTGGGTGCGTGGGGGAGATGCAGATGTGTGGGCACATCAGCAAAGCTCCTGGAGAGGTCTGAGGGCTCTGGTGTAGGGAAGATGAAAGTGGTCGTCTTTGCCTTCGTCAGCTAATTAGTGTTATATTAGTGTTGTATGTGGGGCTGTAAGAGGGGGAAACAGGGGAGTCTGTAGCTTGTGTTGTTTTCTCTGTTCCCAGATCTGTTGAGCTTGTGTCACGCTGAGGTCCCCTGTGCAGAAAGCAGCCTGTGTGTATCTGGTGTACTGTGTGTGTGTTGTTTCCAGGGAATTCCTTAGGGGAATTTGGCAGAGGCTCCTAAGGGAGAGTCTGACCCAGAGCCCAGCTGTGTCAGCAGCATCTCTGCATCCCCTTCCTCTGTACCCACCGCACCTGCATGGAGAAAAGTCAGATTTTGTGGAACAACGTAGTAGGAATGACTTCTGAAGCAAAGTCTTCTCTAAACATTGCACCAGAGATAGCAATTCCACACAGCTTCATTTTGCATTTCTCTCTCTTGCCAGCAGTGACATAAATGAGGACACCCTGGAGACAGAAAATGCAGCTGCTGCGGCTGCTGCTGCCTTCACAGCATCCACACACCTGAAGGAAGCAGTGCTAGGTAGGTCTGAGCTGCAGCTGATGGGGCTCAGCTCCTCAGGGGCTGCTGAGAGCCGGGGGGGGGACGGACCTACTGCTGCCTGGCAGGGCTGGAGCTGCTCCTGCATCCCTCTCTGCCATCAGGAGTGCTGTTCGGGGTGCCCAGCAGGGGGGATGCTGCTCTGCATCAGCGATGCTCTCCAGCGTTAGGGGAGGGCTGGGTGCTGCTGCTGCTCGCTGGAGCACTGCTGCCCTCTCCTGGTACGGGTTGTGTCCCTGTGATCTTGCCAGCTCTTGGCTTTTTGCCACGGGCGGTTGTGATGTTGGCTTTCCAGCAGCTTTGGTTTCAAACAAAAGTGAATTTGGAGAGCGAAGGGGCTAGGGCTGGGAGCGCCTTAAAAAGTTGCCTTCACCCACAATTTGAGAATGTATTGTCATCATAACACCACCATTCCTTACATGGTTATCAAGAATTGGATTTGCAGCCCTGGCTGCTGAGTTCTCAAATTTCACTCATTCAGCTGTGGGTGGATTCATATGGATGTTTCTGTGCTATTTCACCTGAGCAATTTGGGTGCAGCATGCAAGTGAATTGTGACCACAAAGCCCTATTCCCACCCATGTCCCTTGTGTGTTACCTTGTGCTGATCCTGGCCTTCAGCACTGTGTTGGGAGCTGCAGCTCATGTTTCTCTCTGCTCCATCCCTTGCTCTGTTCCCTGTGAGAAGTGAAGATGGCTGAAGATGAGGACAGCTTGGAGGCAGAGATTGTGTACCCCATCACCTGTGGGGACAGCAAAGCCAACCTCATCTGGAGGAAGTTTGTGTGCCCCGGGATCAATGTGAAGTGTGTGCAGGTGGGTGTGGGGCCATGGTGCTGTTCCTGCTTCTGACTGGGAAGGACCCGAGTTCCCTGTGTCCACATCATCCTGTGTGCCATGCGTGGGGTTTGGTGACTCAAGGAGCTTTTTTGAGTCAGAATCACATCATGGTAGGAGAGGGAAAAAGTTTTGGGTGTGGTACCTGCTACTTGTCTTGCTCCATCTGAGCAGACCTGGCTGGAAAGATGCTTTCCCCATTTCACTGCTTCACTGCAGAGTTTGAGGAGTTTAGGCTCTTCTGCTATCTGTTGGAGTTTGAGGATTTGTTGAGAAGTTTAGGTAGGGAACATGCTGAGCAGTGTCTGCTGTGTCCTGGAGGGGTTCTGGTTAAAACCTGCATGGATGTGGGAGGAGAGCCTGGCTTCATCTTCATGTGGACATGTTGCTGTATGAGGGCTGTGCAGAGGATGTTCCTTTTCCCTCAGAGGAAACATGGCCTTTTACAAAGAGAACAGCTCCCAGTGCAGATAATTGCTTTTGCTGCTGCCTAAAATCAGCATTCTCTTTGCACTGAAGCCTATGCAGCAGTTCTTTATGCATTAATTGTGAGCAAGCATGCTCACCTCAACATCAGTTCACATGTGCGTGGAGAGGAGACCTGGAGGTGGGAAATCTTTCCTAAGACTGCCTATAAAGCACTGCTTTGAGGTCTGCCTGATTCTGGAGGTTGCTTTTAGCTCAGCTCATGGGGTCAGATCCGGCTGGGTGTGTAGGGCAATAAACAAAGGGGCAGAATAGGCTCCTGGTACAGCAACGCCAACTCCCTGCAACTGTTTTTACTGTGCAAGCAGGTGTGCTCCAAGAGGGGTCAGAGGTTTCACTGATAGCAGTGTCTGTGCTCAGTAGCAGGAGGTCAGAGGCCAGACAGGCTTCTCCTTCCTTGCTTACGCAGGGCTGTGTGCACAGGGCTGTGCTAGGGAGCCTGTGGAGGCCAAAGAGCCCCATGCAGCAATGCAGAAGCTGGGGCAGTGAGCTGTGCACTGCCGCTCTGGATCGCCTGCATCAGCCCCGGGTGCTTTGTTGTGCAGGGCAAGCAAGCAAGTTGGGCAGTCAGCAAACTGCCCTGTGCTGCTTGTACACCAGGCTTTGCATCAGGCTGCATGTCTTCAGCTCTGAGTGAGAGATGCTCCAAGCACAGTTTTTTTCAAAGACATGGGATGCTTGCCAGCCATCTCCAGTGCTGAGACTTCATTTAAACGTGTTGAACCCTGGCCTGAGCTGCCCAGGCTTGCCTGGTGTCATCATCTCCAGGGGGCAGTGTTTCTCATTGCTCACCACACTGACGCTACGCTTCTCCTCCCGCAGTTCGATGGACACCTCATCAGCCCCAAGGAGTTTGTGCACCTGGCAGGAAAGTCCACTCTGAAGGACTGGAAGCGGGCGATCCGGATGAATGGGATCATGCTTCGGTCAGTCTGCATGGCAGCAGATGAAGAATTCTTGCTGGGGTGGAATGGAACCTTCTACATGGTTGTTGTGTCGCAGAAGGCACTGATGTGCTGCTGAATGCTGGCCCCAAATGTTGTCCACCTGAAGGCTTTGCATATTCTTGTGGACAGGGAGTAATTTGGAGCAGCAAAACGCCATAAGTTTTAGCACTTGAACCCTTCTGCATTCCCATGAGGTCCTAAGTGAGCACTTTAGTGCCCGGGGGTTGGGCTGTGTTGTATGCAGTTCTGTTTGAGCCACGAAGCGTGGTCTGTTCGTGAGCTAACACTCCCATTGCATTATGGCTGCTTTAGATCAGTTTGTTGGTTTTCTTATTTTCCCAAGGGCTTATTCAAAGCCTATTTATGGAAGCATTTAACTTCTCTGGCCTCAACTATAGCAATTAAATTCTTCTGTGTTCTTGAACACCAGCCTGAGACAGGTTCAGTAACACCCACATCCCTGCCTGTAGGCAGCACCTTGCTCCCTGGGGATTGCCATGCTTTCCTCATCCTCTCACAGGGTGACATTGCATCTGCCAGGATCCTTCTGCTTTGATGCATGAGTCTTGTACTCCTAAGCAGCTTTTGCTCTGCGTAGATTCTGCTTAACAGGCTTGTGCTGGGCAGGGTGGGTCCTTGGGGAAATAACGTGTGTGAGGGATGTGTGATGGGGAGTTTGCAGGCTGTGGGAGGATGCCAGAAGTTCAGTTAGCTTTGGTCTTCCCAACTTCTTCTTTCACACGTGAAGCCTGTATGTGCAGCTGTGGGGAAAAAAAAGAGGAAGGCCATCTGAGATTCTTCCGTGAGAAATGGCTATTTTTTTTTCTTTCCTTTTTCAGTCCTTCCTCTTCATTTTAGCTGTTGAGGAAAATTTCCCTTGAAAGCCATCAGCCTGCTGTAGGCACATGCTCTCCCTTCTTCCTTCTGTTCCTTCACGGCTGTGTTTTGCTGAACCTATTCAGAGCATCCTTGGGCATCCCTCATCTCGCTCCTGGCACAGCATGGCAGGGCTGTGGGCTCTGTGCAGAGCAGTGGTCAGAAGCAAAGAATGTGAATCTCACCCCATTTGCCTCCCTCTTGAGGGGGAGAGAGGCTCAGCCCACTGGCTGCTTCTCCCACTGGTGGTGTTCTCCCAACTTGTCTATGATGGCATCTTTTCCAAAATTCCTTCTCTTTTAAGTCATTTTACACCGTTCTCTTTCAAGTGGAGCTTGAGTAGCTTTAGTCAAACATACCTTTGTTTTGTAAAGTTTACTCTAAAGCTTCTGCTGGCTTAGAAAAACAAGGTGGCTTATCAGTTTCAGTGGTACCATCAATTCCCCATCACTGCATGAAATTTGGCCACAGGACCTCTGCTCCACTCCACATTGTTGTTTTTGGAGTTAGCATACCAGCCCCCTGCTTCCCCCTCCC
>JAPSGF010000017.1:7128306-7181714 GCA_035772895.1 Perdix hodgsoniae | reverse complement strand
CCCCCCCCCCCCCCCCCCCCCCCCCCCCCCCCCCCCCCCCCAGTGTTTGCTAACAGCTGCAAGGTCACGTTGCTTAGGGAATGACTGGATTATCCACCATGTTCTACCCTGAAGGTTTCCCTGCTGTCAAGAAGTGGACATTTCAATGAGTCTTTTCAATAAGTGGCCAGCATCAGGCAGGCTGTGGTTGCTGCTTTAAGCGGCTCTTAGTGAACACTGCTTGTAAGGAGGGGAGAACTGGGCAAGGGATGCTCAGACCTTTGTCTCCGCCTCTTCAGCTCATGGTGGTGTGCCCAGCAAACCCCACAGGCATTCATCATGCCTCCTCGTCCTGCTAACAGGCACTGTGCTGGGAGAAGGCAGAAGCAGAGCACGGCTTCTGCTCTCTGCAGGGTGCTGGGAGGTGAGGAAGGAGCTCCCTGGGATGCTGAGGTGTTTGGGGAATGCTCTGCAGGCTGCTCCATGTGCTGCCTGGGCAAGAGCTGCTCCTCTGGCTGAGCATGTGAACATGTCCCTGTGTTTGCTCTCTCTCTTGCAGGAAGATCATGGACTCGGGGGAGCTAGATTTTTACCAGCACACCAAGGTCTGCTCCAACACGTGTCGGAGCACCAAGATTGACCTGACCGGTGCCAGAGTGTCCCTGAGCAGCCAGACCTCCACGGAGTACATCCCTCTCACTCCTGCTTCCACAGATGGTACGTGCAACGATTCTTGGCACTTTTGCAGCAAGAGGATTAAAGCAGAGCTGGTGCCACATACCCAATGGTTCCTTTTGATTGCCTCTCTACTGTATTTTGCTTTGCAGCTTGCTTTTATTCCGCTTTTTCCCCTTGCGTTGTTGCAGGATTTCTCATAGCAGCACTAGGCAATGTTCTCAGTGCAGAGAGGCAATCCCTCCCCCTGTTTCACTGTAATACTGCATGACCAATGCCCTTCTGGCACCCTGTCCTGTAATGCTGAAGCAATTGATCAGTGAGCAAACAGCAGTGGGTGTGTGATGGGGGCTCTGTCTCAGCTGTTGTGTCCCATGCTGGTCACAGCCCCTAGGGCTGATGTGGTCCCCAGCAGTGCAGGCTCAGAGCTTTCCCGTGCTCTCCCCATGGGGAGCTGACTTCAGCTTGAATAATGAATGGGCTCTCGCTGAAGGCTCCCTGGCTGAATTATTTATTGGTTTTGTCTGATGGAAGATTAAAGAGAACTGGGGAATACAATGGGTTCTGATTCTGCCCTTGTGCATATAGTTTATAAAACTGGATTTGAATGATGTTGCATCTCTGTAGCTTTAGCCCTGAATTTAATTTGTCTTATAATTACAGGCAACTATTATATTGGAAGCTATTTCTGAGTACTTTTTCTTAACTCCTTTTGCTTTTGAGAGTTAAGAAACATCTCTGAGGACTCCAGAACGCATCTGTAGGGCAGAGAGCTGCCAGCAGGAGTTAATTATGGCCCTGGTTATTAGCTCACTACTGAGGGATGCTGCAATAAGCACAAAGCCACTGAGGTTTTGTGGGGAAGGAGCCATCCCATGCAAAGCTTTGGGACCCCCATGGTGTGTGGATCTGGCAGATGGTGAGCTGGCCAGAAGGGACATCAGGAAATCAAGCTTAGAGCACTGCTTTGAGCAATAAGGGTGTATGCAGAGGGGGATGGGAGGAGAGTGCTCTTGGTCTTGTGTAAGGGCTGCAGAAGTAATCCCTTTAGTATTGCACTTCAGAGTGGAAAAATCAGCTGTGGCCACGCAGCGCAGCCTCATGGCTCCTGTGAAAGTGGCCCCACCCAACAAAAAGGGGTGGTTCCAGCAGTGTAGCAAGGAGAGCATCCCTTGGAAACAGCCTGTGAAAAATACAGAAAAAAAAAAATCAGGACTTGGTTTTCTTTTTTTTTTTCTTTTTCTCTTCTGCTATTGGTTGCAGTGAACGGATCCCCAGCTACAATTACCATAGAAACATGTGAGGATGCCAGTGATTGGACCACCAGCATTGGAGGTAGGGCTGCATCTGGGCAGAGGCTGAGGGTGATGTGGGAAAAGTGGGGGTGGTGGGGACAGGGGTCAGGGATGAGGACCAGGGCCTATTGCTGGAGCTGCCCTTCTCAGACGTCCTGGTGCCAGCCTAACTGCTACAAGGGCTTGGGATGGAATGGTTTCTAAGCACTGGAGTGTCTAAGTGTGGTGTGGCTCCAGTGGGAGGAGTGGGGGAGGGAATTAATTGGAGAGTCATGAATTCTGTGGTCCTGTGTTGTAATTGGAGCTGGGGAAACAGATGAGGGGATGAGGGTGTTGGGTTCTTGGAAGAGCTGTGCTGTGGTCACAACCTTGCACCTGTGTGCTGAGTCCTGAGCTGGAGGAGTGGGCTCCTCTGGTACCGTGTCCTGGCTGCTCTGTGTGCTGCAGCAGGATGGAATTTGTCCTCCTGTCTGCCCTTTGGGTACTGTGCACCCACAGACCTGGGGGACCTCACCCTTATATGTGACAGAAGGCAGAGAGCACATCACAGTCACTTGGAAGCTGGTTAATGTGCAGCCCCTTTTTTCCTAAGAGCCATGAAAACCCCACTTCCACCTCTGAAGGATCTGAAGGACCTCCCTTTCTCTTCCTCCAGATGACACCTTTGCGTTCTGGCGAGGCCTGAGGGATGCAGGTCTCCTGGATGATGTCATTCAGGAGTTCCACCAGGAGCTGCTGGACACCATGCGGGGTTTGCAGCAGCGGGCACAGGACCCCCCCTTGCAGCTGGGAGGTGAGCAGGTGACAGCAGGCACTGGGCTGAAGGTGTCCCCTGGGAGCTGTTATGACTCAGACTTGTTACAATCAGAAACGAAATAGAAAGGAAATGTTTCTGCACTTCTAGGTTATCATCATAAATGTGTGCAGACGGCCCTGTTCTCATTGGTGCTGGTGCAGGAGGGCAGCTGCAAGTGGCCACATTTACTTCAGGTTCTCTGGGCCCTGGGTTTCCCCTGCTGCCTTCAGGATGCTTGGCGAGCATTTGGCTCTGAAGCTGGAAGGAATTTAGGCCATTGGGATAACGGTGCAGCAAGCAGCTGCTGTGCCAGGAGGCTTCTTATCAATCCCTGCTAAGTAGGAGAGTGCTGCTTATCCAGGAGTGACCTCCTGCACTTTCTCACAACTTCTCCTCCTGCCCAGCTCCTTGTGTTACCCTCACACGGGCTTTGGCTGTCTCAGCTGAACACCTTTGCTTTCAGATAGCTTTTTACTAAACCACTTGGAATTTTTTGTTCCTCAGAGACCTTTCTCTTCTCTTCCTTTAAGATGCTGTCCTACTCAACAACGTGGTGCAGAACTTCAGGATGCTGGACCTGGTCAAGAAAGTCCTGGCCAGCCACAAGTGCCAGATGGATCGCTCCAGGGAGCAGTACACACGGGATCTGGCAGGTATGCTCCTGCAGTTATCCAGCAGGGTTGGGTTATTTTTGTGTAAAGCAGCAGGTTTGGTGTTAAACCGGTATTTGTGAGGCCCATGCTGGAGCCGTGGGGATGCTCGACGAGCGCTGACCTCACTCTTCTTGCAGCTCTGGAGCAGCAGTGTGATGAGCACCGCAAACGTGCCAAGGAGCTGAAGCACAAATCGCAGCACCTCAACAACGTGCTGATGACTCTGACTCCTGTCTCTGTCCCCACACCTTTAAAACGCCCTCGGCTCACCCGGGCCACCTCCGGACCGGCCGCCATCACCTCCCAGGTGCTGTCCCAGCCGGCGCAGATCGCTGTCACCCCAGCCGTGCCGATGTCCCAACTCACCAGCCTGCCTCTGGGCAAAGTGGTTTCGACTCTCCCACCCTCAGTGTTGGGTAAAACCTCATCCCAACCGCCCACCGCCAGCTCTCCAGCCTCCCCACTGCTGGGTGGCTACACTGTACTGGCCTCTGCTGGCAACGCCTTCCCCGGTGCGGTGGAAATCCACCCGGATGCTCCCAACGTGACGGTGCTGAGCACAGCGACAGCGACGGCTCAGGACAGCAGCACAGTTGTGAAGGTGCTCAGCCCTTTCCAGCTGCTGGCGCTGCCGGGGCTCGGTGCTGCCATCCAGAACGTGACACATGTGGGTGGTGGTGGTGCGGTGCTCAGTGTGCCCTCCGAGGGCCCCACGGCCGAGCACACCGCTGCCATCGAGGTGACGACGGTGGCTGATGAAGCAGAGCAGAAGTGAAGGAGAGGGCCCTGCCTGGAGGGGACATTCGTCACGGCGCTCGGGGGAACGGCCTTGGGTCTGCGTGGTGCAATGAGGGGCGTGGGTTAAGGAGGCTCAGGGCAGCTGGAGCTGGGAGCAAGGAGGTGTGCGGGGCAGGCAGCGAGGGAAGGGAGGATGCCTGGAGGAGATGAGGGCAGCAGCGTGCTCTGCCCTGCTGGGAGGAGGTCTGGAAAAAAACAAAACAAAAAGAAAAAACAAACAAAAATTAAGGCTAGGTTTTTATAAAGCTTTCCTCCCTGCTCTCTTAGGGTAGTTACTCCATGCTGCATCTGAGGAGCAGGGTGGGGTGTAGTGTGAGCTGCAGGAGCATGGAGCGCTGAGCCAGCACCGAGCTGGCTGCTGGGAGCCCACAGCCAGCAGTGGGATGAGTGTGGGGCCACTCACTGTCCCTGTCCTGCAGCACAGAGCCCTGGGGCTGACCCTTGGGTGCAGGCACTGTGAGCAGTGGCCCAGGTCAGAGAGAGGAGGATCCCAGGTTGTGATTTCCCCAGAGAAACAGAGGAACCCAGAGGGCCGGGAAGAGCTGCAACTTCTGGGGTTTTAGGGTCTCTTTTCTATTTTTCTCAAAAAAAAAAAAAAAAATCCGTTTTTAGGATTTTTTTTTAAATTAAAGGCTGTGAGCACATTACTGGATCACTAAGGCAGAACGGGGTGCTGGGTGCAGAGTGAAGAGCCGAGCAGCAGCCACCCCATGCTCAGCATCATCCCCCTGGGTGCTGGCATCCATCACCCGCTGCAGGAGGATGCTCTGAAGGAATGGGGCACTGGCCTCAAGCATGCCCCAGTGTTTGGGTGCTGGGAGGAGCTGGGTGCCTCAGGTGTGGGTTTTCTATGAACTCAGTCTGGCAGCAGCAATGGCAGGTTGCTTCTATCTGCTAATAAATGTGTTGTTTTTTTTCTTTTTTGACACGAGTTTTGGTGGTGTAGTGCCTTTCTGTGTCTGGTCCTGACAGCTTGGGGCAGGAAAATGTTGTTTAAACTGAAAACACAAGTATTCATATTTATAAATACCCACATGCATATATATATATATATATATGATGTGCTTGCTGCCATCCACCCATCAGAGCTGTGCAGAGGAGTGGTTCTTCCCTCCAGGAAAGAGCTGTGTTTGCTTTCACATGCACTGACCCAGGGCCACAGCCCCATGTGGAGGCTGAGGCTTTCCCCTCCCAGGGCCTGCCAGCCATTAAGATAGCACTGTGATTTCTTCCTTGCTATCTCTGTATTTGGGCCACCATTGATAGATCAGACCAAGGGAACACAAAGAGGTGGAACAGACCCTGGCCTCTGATTGCCCTTCAGTGTGAGCAGCAGCGCCGAGCTGGGATGCAGCAGGACAGGCTGTGCAGCATCTCGTCTTTACTCCAAGCCCGGTGACCCTTCATGGGGATAAAGCAATAAAATTTCTGCAGGAGGACTTGGGCTGGGAACATTCTCCAATCCTTTGCAGCAGTGTCTGCACAGTGGGCATGGGGTGCAGCTGCAGTAGCTGAGCCCTATAGTGTGCTCTGCTCCAGGGTAGGAGGGCAGTGCTGCCACGTGTCACCATGCTGTCCCCAGTGAAGGTGTCTGTCTATTCTTCACAAGCAACCCGTGCAGCAGAGCCTCTTCCATGGGAGCCCTGTCTCTCAGCAGCCCCACGGTGTTCCCCTAATGCTGCTCTGTGCAGGTAACGCTTGGAACATGGAATGGTGTCCAGGATGGGGATGGGTTTGGGACTCCACCAGTAGAAAAATGGATGAGTTGCGTCTGACGATATACAGAAATATACAAACAGAAGTAACAACACACGGCTTGCTGGCCTCAGGCTGAAGGCAGCCAGGATGCACCCATTAGGATGCAAGCAATGCACCCAACGTAAAGATCCCGTGGCGCTGCACTTTATTTCTCTTCTGGTTCTGCAGCCCCGTGTGCAGCGGTGGTAAACCGCCATTCGTGGGTGTGTCTGCCGTGGGGAAAGGCTTTTGCCTTTTGCTCGTTGGCTCCAGGCTGAGAGCCGTGCTGCGGCCCTCCCTGCCCTCACCTTCTGCAGCTCCGCGGTTCTGTACGGGTGGGGAGCGCCTGGACGCAGCTGCTTTCTGTTTTCCCCTCCCAGCTCTCGAAGCGCAGCACAGGGAGCTCAGGTTGCAGCCACCCCGCTGCTGCCGTGGTCTGCGGGTGCTGCTGCGGTGCTGCAGGTGCAGAGATGCTCCGGCCCCACAGGCACCCGCGTGGGCAACGAGTGGCAAGCGGTGAGCACAGAGTGAGCGCAGGGCTCCGGGCTGCCACGGACTGCTGGTGAACTCCCCTCCACCCCACCTCCCTGCTTCCTCCGACAGGGGGAATGGAAACCGAAACTGGGCACTTAGGGCTGGGTTTGTCTGCCTGAAATGAGCGAACGCAGGGTTTCGGCACACCTCCACTGCTGGTGCCGTGACGGTGATGCAGCTTCGCCTCCTCGCGCAGCTCCTCCTGCAAGTTGGGTAACAGCCGTGCTGCAGTTCGGCCGGGCTCCTTCTGCTCCTTATTTCCCCACGCTGTGAGCACGACCCGCAGTTTGCTTTGTGGAAAGCCGATGTCTTCCTCTGCTCCAACACCCAGAGCTGCAGCGTTATGGGAAATAACCCATCTGTAAAACAAGAGTGAGCCCTCGGTGCTCTGCGTGAGCCCATCGCTGCCTGTGTCGTGCAGGGAGGGTTTGTTTGGGTTTTGTGGTTGTGGTGCTTTACTGCTGAGTGATGACGCCCGGCTCAGCACTGGCTGGGGGGGGGTTTATGCCCACGGGCTGCACTGCTGCTCAACATCACAGCATCTGTGCCTGCTCTGGGCTCACATGATGCCTTCCTCAGCCTTTCAGTTGCATTTTCATGGGGAAAAAGGATTGCTTCCCACCCCAGGGTGACCCCGCACTGCCCTGCACTAAACCAACAGTGCTCCCAATGAGGGAGAGGCCACCAGGCTCTCTCAGCCCGGGGTGACAGCAGGGTCACGTCCTGGGCCGCCCGTCCTTTGCTGACAAATCACAGCACAGAGCGTGGCCCCACGGCCGCGGCCCCACTGCCATCACGCCATGGGGCTGGCAGGGAGTGGGATTTCAGTGCACAGACCGGAGCTGCTCACACGGCCGACAGGCCATGACCCACTGCTTGGGTTGGGTCAGGTCCAGCTCTGCGCTGCGAGGTTGGGAGGCAGCGAGCATCATACCCTGCCTGCCCACCCTTGTTGACAAACACCAGGAACTGTTCTCTGCCCCTCCTTCCCCATCTGTTCACGCTCTTGTGAGCTGCTCGCCGGCTCCTCTGTGCTTTCTGTTGCTACTTGACCTGCAGATGAGCTTTCCTTCATCTCATCTTTGCAGCAGGACTCTGCCGCCAGCACTGAGCCTCTCCCTCCTGTCCCCGGGCCCTTTCCCAGCTGCTCACATCTGGAGCCTCAGTGCTGCCCAATCTCTTTCCAGAAAGTGCTGGATGTTGGCATGGAAATAACTTTACAAGATGGGAAAGCTGAGCTCTGAGTGCATTGCCCATCCCATTGCTGTCCCTTTGGGTGGTGACACAATGTGCAGCTGCAGCCCTGCAGCTCGCTGGGGTCTGCCACACAGTGGGGAACCCTCCTGGGCAACTCCACTGACCTTCCCATGGGTTTGTGCATTTTTGGGGTGCAGTTTGCTGGCTGCAGTGCCAGCAGGGCAGACTAGCTGTACATCTGACTCTAATGGGGTGGGGTCTGCAAGTGAGTTGAGAAGGGGCAAAGCAAACAGGGGAGGGATAAAACTGGGACAGATGGGGGAGGGCCACAGCTGGAGGCTGAGGAGCCCCCAAACTGCTGCTTCTGAGTCCTGGAGGTGATGCTTGCATGGTGCCATGCCTGCTCCTGACTCCCTGCGTGCTCACTTCTGGGGTGGACTGATATTTATTTATTTATTTATTTATTTATTTTTCCGGTTCGAGCTCGAACTTTGCATGGCTGACTGCACCTCTTCAGTCAGGGACAGGAATGGAAAACGAAACTGATGATAAACAGAAAGGAAACGGAGTAAACCCTGCCCCTCCCGGAAGCCCTTTTAAAACCCAGACCGCCGGGTCCGTTCGTACCCCGTGCCGGGCTGCGGCGCTGGGCTCCTCGCGGCACTTCGCCCTTCGTTTCGGTCTCGGCCGGAGTCGGCGGACAGCGGAGCGGTGAGCAGAGAGGAGCGGCCCCGACGGTGCGGGGACGGGGAGAGGGGCCGTGAGGGGGGACCGAGTACCCCAACCCTCAGGAGCGAGAACGGGACGGGGATCTCCAACCGGGAACGGGAGAAAAGCAGCCGACCTGCTCGGTGCCGGGGGCGGGCAGCGCCTGTCGGACCCGCCGCTCCCGCGCATCACCCCCAGGTGCGTCCCCTCCCGGTGCCGGTGTGATCCTCCTCGGTGCCGCTCCCGCCCGGTACCGGGCATTTACCCCTCCGGTGCATCGCTCCCCGGTGCCGCCCGGCCCCCGCGCATCCCCCTCCCGCTCCCCCCCTCCTTGGTTCCCCGCTCTCCGGTGCCGCTGCCGGTGTCGGCTCCCCCCGGTGCCGGCGCGAGGAGCGGGGCGGGGCGGGGCCGCCGTGATGCAATTTCCGCGAAATCTGGCCCCGGTTTGAATGCGGGGAGGCCCCAGAAAAGAAACCACCGGCGGTGGCAAAGGGTCATTCCCGGGAGTAACTGTGGTGAGAGCGGTGCGGGTCCGGGGACGCCGTGTGTGATGCGGGGTGAGGTGAGGTGCGCGGGGTGCTGCTGCGCGTCGGGACCCGGGGGGCACCGGGTTTACCGGGTGCTGCAGGGCACGGGGCTCCCTGGAAGGCAGCACGGCCCAGGGCGCAGTGCGGGTGCTGCCCGGCCCGGGGTGGCCGCGGGGCGCTGTGGGGTCCTGAGCGGCAGCGGGAGCTCCGGGGTGATGTACGGCGCACGGCTCACCCAGAGCTTTTGGCTCGCAGCATCGATCGCTGGGATCGGAAGTGGGGGCGGATGAGGGTGAAGGGGACCGCAGTCGGGGTGCAAAGTCCTGGGCTACGCAGTTTGGAGCTGCCGGCCGGCGGGGAGCTGGGTGCCACCTCAGACGAGCAGCCCCCGGCCCCAATCCCCTCCCCGCTGCTCTTTTGAGCTTTGGGGGCACGGTCTGAACTTTTCCAACTCGGAGAAGTCAAAAGCGAAGAGCTGCGGCTGCCACCGCGCACCGGGGCCGTGCGCGACGCGGGGTTTGCTCTTCCCATCGGCGCTTTGAAGCACGGAAGTGGGAGAGCCGTGCTGGCACCCCGAGCCCTACGCTGTCACACAGCAAGGACCGAAATCGGGGTGGGGGAGCGGATCCCCGGCGTGCCTTCATTGCTGCGGGGAGGTGCAGCCCCGGCACTCGGCCCCACGCCGCTTGGCTCCCGGCGGCGCGTTGCCTAATCTCCCGTCAATAATTAACGAAGGCAAGGTCTGACAAAAAGCCGCCCTCCTCCCCCAGCTGCTCTCCAGCGTGGCAGGGCGGGGAGGGCAGAGGGGTGCGCAGCCACGTCGGTGCGTTCCTCTGCTCACCGTTGCTGGGGAAATGCGGTTGTCCCACCGGGAACGGCCCTCACGGAGGACGATGGTGTGGCGGCGAGATGCAGCCCTGCCCCACGGCGGTGTCCTCTGAGATGGGGAAATGCTGACCGTGAGGTGCTGGCTCGGCTCGGTCTGGTTTCAGACCGGGTGCACGTATCCGTGTTGGTGAGGGTACGGCCGGCTGGGGCTGAGGAGGATGCTCATGCTGGTGGTGCTGGGTGTGCAGCAGAGACACAGTACGCCCAGTGGTGGGAGAAGCTCGTTGCTCCCGTCAGTGGGATGAGTGGCTTTAATGCCAGCCCAAGCTTTTGGAGGCTTGTATGAGGAGGGCTGTTTTGAAAACACACCAAGTCCAACCTGCAGGTTGCAGGGATATGTATGTGCCTCTTGACCAGGTGCCACTGTCCCTGTGCCACATGGATTTTGCCCTCTTGACATCAATGCCTTATCACTTATCACACTAGGGTTGCTCTATGGGACAGCCTCCCTCATCCCCCTCATGCTCTGCATCTCTCTGCCACTCTGTTTAGATTTCAAAAGCTCCTGCAGCTTCTTTTTCCTCCTTTTTTTTTCTTTTTTTTTCTCTCTGTTCTGTAAGAGAAAAAAACTGGAGTTTGTCTTTAATGCTGGTGGCGCACAGAGACCTTAACAGGGGCATGCACTTCCCTTTCCTCTTTCCTCCTACTCACAGACCCAAACAGCAAACATGCTGAAAACCAAATGCTTTCTTAAGCCAATAAACAATGGCAAAATCGACCCTTTAAAGCCTGAATATTTCCCCATGGCTTTTTCATGCTAAGACATCCCACCCTTGGCATGGATTCCAGCGCTGCCCCTGACCCCAAAGGCTCCCACCTGCAGAAGCTGAAGCTCTCTGACTTTGCCTGGGAGTTTGGCACTGCTGTGGGGCCATGGAGAACCCTGGGGATGGGAATGGGGCAGCCCTGGCTCTATGTTCTCCCCAGGGATGCTCCTAGCACTTGAGCTAGAGGCACATTCCAGTAGCTCGGTGGGGTTTTGGGACTGGGTATGTGCAGGACATGGCATGAGGGTGATGCTCTATGAACAAATCCAGTATGGTCCCTGCAGACTGTGTAGGTTTGGAGCATTTGTGCAGTCCTGCTGCCTGCTGTCTCAACACCCCAGTGGTAGGCAAAGGATTCTCAATGAAAAGTATTCACGCTGAAGCAGCAGAGTTGAGCTCCCTGTTTTGCTGTTCGTAGGACCATGGCCGTTAATTGCTGTTCTTCCCATCCGGCTGAGAGCTGCGCCTTCGGGGCTGCGGCTTGGGAGCCCAAGGCGGATGCTGAGCACGGGACCGGCGGCTCTACTTGGTGGCACGTCCTGCCCCAATCTGCTCGAGCACCGTGTCCTGGCCAGCTGCTGCACCCCAAAAACCCCGCAGCATCCTTTCTGGGGATGCTCCCTGCCCCTGGTTGCCCAGGAAACGGCTCGCGGATGCTCTCGCCTGTGGCACGGAGCACTGAGTCACCGTCCCCACATCTGAAGCCGCAATGTCTGCAGCCGGATGTTTACTGGCCGAGCGTGCCCGGCTCCTGCCCTCGGCTGTTGCGGCCGGGGAGGGAGGAGGGCGGTTGTCGGGTTGGTTAATCCTAACTAATCTCGCAAGCCACGGGGAGGAGGGCTGGGGGCTCGGGCTGGGGTTGCTCTGCTCGGCGTGGTGGTGCCCCAGCATGACCCGGGGAGGGGAACAGCAGGAAAAAGAAAGGGAAAACTGTTGGGAGTGTGCAGAGCCGGGGGAGGCGCTGGGAGCGGGAAGAGGAAGTGGGATTGTCGGGCTCTGCTCCGGGAGGAGGTCGGTGGCTCTCGCGGTCCCTACTCACGCCGTGCGGCGCTGCCGGCAGTTCCTCGGTGTGTGCAGAAGGACCTCGGCCTGCGATGTGCCGAGGGCTGTGCTCAGCCTCCCCAGCACCCGGAGGGTTGGCAGCTTGCTCCTTGTATTGTGTGGTTCTCAGGGACCCACGGCCGCTCAGTGCTTTGGGAGCAGACTCCAAGTGCTCAGGCGCTGTGGGTGAGCGTGGCTCTGGCTGAGATTTGCTGCTCAGACAGGAAGCGTGACTGCAGTGTCCTGGCACAGCAAAGAGCCCAACTTAGTTTCCTGCTAAGTCACTTGTTGCTTGTTTCTTTGTCAGGCTTTGTGGGCTCGCACTAATGGCCGGTGGGTACGTAGCCAGCTAGCACCACCTCGTAGAAACTTCCTTGTGCCACCACCATGCCGAAAGCCAAAGGCCCCGCGGTGCCACTGGACGGCCTGCAGCGCCAGCTGGAACTGCTGCTGGTCTGCTCCAAGTGCAGCGTGAGGGAGGATGAGATCACCTACCACCCGCGCCCAGTGGAGCACAAGTGCATGTATGAGATCCTGCTGGCCCGTTGCCGCAGCCGGCATAGTGTTGCTTGGAGGAAGGTGTTCCGGCGGCCGGGCTTCCCGAACCCGGCGCGCTACGCCGTCTGCAGGTATTACAGGCTGGGCTTGGGCTGCAGCAAGCATGGCAACCAATGCACCTTCGCCTGGAGCCCAGAGGAGGCCCTCGTGTGGAACTTCGAGCGGGAGCACAACCTGGAGCGGCGTCGGCTGAAGGCGGCGGTGCTGCTGGCGCAGTTGGGGGGCAGCTCCAATGCACAGTCTGGGGACAGCTCCAGCACCGAGTCCCTGAGCGCCTGCAGTGAGATCCTGAGTGAGTTCGGGGGGCAGTTCCAGGAGATCTGCAGGCTTTGCTTCTTCGGCTGCCCTCAGCGCATCTCGGCGGGCGGCCACGGGCGGCTGTGCGAATTGCACCGCGTCTGGGACCCGCTGTTGGTGCACGTGGTGACCGACAGCCGCCGCAAGAAGCAGTACACCGCCATCCGGCCCTGTCCCGAGTTCATGGTCACCTTCAGCTACTGCCACTTCGTCTCCAAGGGGCAGCTGTGCCGGCACGGTGAGAAGCGCTGCCAGTACGCGCACAGCGACGTGGAGATGGCCGTCTGGGAGGCTGAGAAGGAGCACGGCCTGGCACGTTCCGACCTGCTGCCGGCACCAAAGCCGTGCATGGAGAATGGCAAACCCTCAGCACCCGCCCCGGTGCACTTCTACTGCCGGCTGTGCCTGGTGACCTTCAATTCTCAGCAGAGCTTTGAGAACCACTGCTCCTCTGTGGAGCATGCGCAGATGCTGTTGGCTGACACCTCCGTGCAGTGGGTGCACCGTGCTCCACCACTTGGGCTCAGCACCTTCAAGCTGTGCAGCAGGTAAGGGGCTGGGTTCCAGGTGCGGGTTCCAGGTGCGGGTTCCAGGTGCGGGTTCCAGGTGCAGGTGGCAGCTGGGATGGCTCTCTCCCAACAGAGCAGAGGTGTGCGAGATGGGGGACAGCTGCACCAAGGCTCACTCCAACGAGGAGCTGCAGGAGTGGATCCAGAGGATGAAGGTTGCTGCCAAGAAGAAGAAGCAAGCCATAAAGGAAGGGCTCGTGTCTTACCAGGACCGGCTCATTGCTGAATACCAGACGTGCTCCAATGAAGTGCTGATTGTAAGTCACGGGCAACAGGGTGGGAACAGTAGCCCCTTACGTCTCCTGTGGTGTGAGAAGCATCTGGGGTGGGAAGGGAGCCTCGCTGCCAGAGTTGGGCTTAGGGAGTTCATGCAGCTATGGCAATGACCGTAGTTGAGTGAGATGCAGATAGAGAGGCATCATCCCTACATCTTCACCCCATCCAAACAGCAGCCAAGCACCAACAGCCTGCTGTGGATGCTGCTCTACCCTGAGGCCTTTCATTTCCCAAGGCTGGGAATGATGAGCAGGAACACTTATGGATGGTCCTGCTTGGGGGATAGGTAGAAAAGGGGTGGAAATGTTGCCATGGTGTGATCCATGTGTTCTTTTTCCCTAATCCTTCTCTTCTCATGCTTCTCCCACAGATATCTGAGGATGTTGAGGGCATTAAGGTTGTGTGCCAGGAGCCCATGGATGTGCACTCAGAGGACAGGAAGCTGAAGTACCAGTGGAAGTTCAAGGTTCACTCCCAGGTAAGTTCAGCTCTCTGCAATGGGTGTTTAGAAGATCAGAATGAGAACATGTTGGTAGTGCTCTCAGCATCTCTGTGTAATGTCACAAATAAGAAGATCCAGCCGTGCTCCTGCTCGGGGTCTTGTGGGTGTCAGTGGCAGGACGATTGTTCTAATTGTCCTCTTCCAACTGAAGAGATCTCCAGTTCATGGCAGACTATTTTAACTGCCGTAAAACTGAAACGTGAGGTTCCTAAAAGCTGAAAGAAATTTTCAGTGGTGTTGCATGAGGTGAATGCCGTGAACGCTAGGTGTTGGTTCCTGCAGCAGCTTTCAGGGGGAATGGCTGCTGGAGGACCTCATGGCCCCCTGTCTCCCTCCCGGCAGAAGCCCCTGCAACACGTGGCACTGCTGAAGCGAGAACCCGGAGCCAACTTCTACCTGTCAGGAAATGGACTGGCGAAGGGCCTGCAGTACCTCCGGGGCGAGCATGTGGCCGTGCTGCCGTCCGACCCACCCGCGGCGCAGGTGGAGGTCTCCTTGGAGTGCTGCACACTGGGTGTCTTCGAGCAGTGGGTGGTGTTCGATTTTGGCAGCCGCCCCGTCCTCATGAAGAAGCTGAAGGTGAGGGTGGGTCGGCGGGAGGCTGCCCAGCACGTCCCCAGTGGCAGGAGGAGCGGCCGCGCTGTCGACTTTGTGCGGTGGAATCGAGGCAATCGCATCATCGTTCCCAGCGTGGTGAGGACCAGCGAAGACATGGATCTGTTGGCCAAATACAAGCCTGCTGCTCTCTCCTTGGACTCCCAGCGGGAGGGTGGTGCGAGCGCTGTCATCACCCGCATCAACTACCGCCAGAGGATGCACAGCTTCCTCTTCCGTGAGGAAGAAGCCGAGCAGGCTCTGATCGCCAAGTAAGTGCCAGATGTGGATCTGAAGGGGTTCCTCCCATTGAACCGTAGACCCATTGCTATCCCTGCCCTTGGGGCTGTGTTCGTTGTGAAGCTGCCATCTCTTCCAGGTTGGGTCTGTAAGACCTTTCCCAGACAGATGGAAAGCTGTCAAGGTAGCTTGCTGGGGAGCAATAGGAAGGGAAAGGCTGTCTCATCCCATGGCTGTGGATTAGCTAGAGGCAGGTGGCAATCTCCCCTCCGCAGTGGGGATGAGCTGATTGGCCAGTTCTCTGCTGTTAATTTGGTTGTTTCTTTCTTCCAGACTCAACCTGCGGGTCCTCATCTCGCTGACCTCCACGATGCAAAGCCTCTCCATGGGGATGAAGATCGCCCAGGCTGGAGAGCTGTTTGCTGAAGTGCCTACCCCTTATAACCTCTCACCAGACACAGATGAGGGATATCTGCTGAACAGGTCCGTGCCCACAGCTTTCCTGGCACTTGACCCTCCTGTAGACAATCGAGTTTATGAGGTTAGCGTGGAGAATAAAGCCACCACGGAGAAGACAATCTGGCTACAGATACCAAAGAGATGTTGCTTAGAGCTGAACTTGGAGCCAAAAACGTCCCGCAATGTGGAGATTCAGTTTCAAATCGACCAGCTGCTGTTCCGGCAGTGGCACCAGGCTGTTGATCGCCTGTTGGATGAGAAACTGGTCCTACCTGATGTTGCCAGCTGCTCTATCCCCTGCTGCCTCCAACAGCCACAGACAGGGAACAGCAAGCAGAAGTTGGCCATCTCCTTCATCACTGGCCAGGCAACCAGCAGGCGGCAGGTCCCACCTCTTCTCATCTACGGGCCATTCGGCACAGGCAAGACGTTCACGTTGGCCATGGCCACCCTGGAGGTCATCAGGCAGCCCAACACGCGGGTGCTGATCTGCACTCACACCAACAGGTTAGCAGGGGCTGAGGGAAGAGGCAGTCGGAGTTGTGGCCGGGTTCCTGCTCTGGGTATTGATCGTCCAGTGTGATGAGAGGGAGCCAGAGTCTGTGAGAGGGAGCCGAGCTGGCCTTTTTCCAGTTTGCTTTTCAATTACTTGTTTAAATAAATAATTCATTTTTATTTAATATGTCTTAAACTGCTTTGGCACTCCTGCTAGGAGGAAGCCTGGCATGGATGGAAGTGTTTGCGAAAGAGGTAGCATATTCCTGCTTTGTTGTACAGTGAGGATGGTGAGATCATATTTCTTTCTAGCCTTTAGTGTATACTGGAAGAAATGGAAGGGAGCCTGCAAATGCTCTGTGCACATGTCAATGTTTTGACTTTCTGAGGAAGATTATAGGGAAAGGGAAATGCAGATCTGATTGCTGTTGAGTCTGCCTTGAGAGAATCCAAGACTGTTAAAATTAGAGCAGTTATGCTGAGATGAGTGTCTACGACCCATCATGCAGGCAGTTACTGCCTTGGTTTTTATTGTATAATAAACAGGTGACTCCTAATCTTAGCCTGTTTCAGTCTGATTGCACTGAAGCTTCTGTTGTCATTATCTGCCAGGGCTGGGGGTGCTGGGAGGTCAGTAGAGGAGAGGTGTTGGGCCACGTCTGTAGAATTTGGACCTAGAGAAGCAGGGTCACAGCTCTTATTTGGGCATGTTGCATTTCAAATGACTTCTCCATGTGAGCACTGAGTGATGCCCGAGTCTCAAGTACCAACTCATATTTTAAACCATACTCTCACATATGGTTGGACTTAGTGGCTTCCTTGCACATCTGTGAATATCTCTTGAGAAGTGTGTGTTGTTAGCCAAAGCTAGGGGAGATTTTGGCTGCTTGGTGGTGAGTGATCAAAGAAGACGATGGTCTTCATGGTCAGAACATCGAGAACACCAGCTACAATCCCTTGACAGTTTCCCCTTTTGTTCCTTTCCAGTGCTGCTGACATCTACATCCGGGAGTATTTCCATAAGTACGTGATCAATGGGCATCCCTGGGCTGTTCCCTTGAGGATTATAGCCACTGACCGCCCCATCAACCTGACTGACCCAACAACCCAGATGTACTGCTGCCTCACTAAAGACCAGCGTCTCTTCCGCTACCCCACACGGGAGGAGATTGACCGACACCAAATCATTATTACTACCTCCATGCTATCCAAGAACCTGAAGGTTGCCCCGGGGTACTTCACCCACATCATGATTGATGAGGCTGCTCAGATGCTGGAATGTGAAGCTTTGATTCCACTCTCCTATGCCACTTTTGAGACGCGGATTGTCCTCGCTGGGGACCACATGCAGATAACCCCAAAGCTGTTCTGTGTTGGGGATGGGCAGTCTGCGGATCACACCCTGCTGAACAGACTCTTTCAGTTTTACCAGAAAGAGAAGCATGAAGTGGCCATGAAGAGCAGGATCATCTTCAATGAGAATTATCGTTCTACTGCAGGCATCATTGAGTTTGTCTCCAAGCACTTCTACATTGGCAAAGGCAACGCTATCCATGCCAGTGGGAACATTCCACCCCACCCTGAAATCTACCCGCTCATGTTCTGCCATGTTTCTGGTGTGGCCGAAAGGGATATGTCCATGATTTCTTGGCACAATGCTTCTGAGATAATACAAGTGATTGAGAAAGTGGAGGAGATATATCAGAGGTGGCCACATGAGTGGGGTGTTCAAGATCTGAAGAGGATCTGTGTGGTCTCCCATGGGATTCAGGTATGTATGAGAATGTTTTTCCTTGCTGGAGGGGAATGTATGCACCACTGATTGCTGTCCTGTAACTTTACCAACAGATGAGGGACCTTGTACCTTAGGGGTTGGCATTCCTGTGCTGAAAATGTGTTCAGCTGTGCCTCTTTCTTTCTTACCAGGTTTCTGCAATAAGACAGGAACTGAGGAGGAAGCAGCTACCAGATGTGGTGGTAGAAAACTATGAAAACTTGCCAGGTTTGTGTCCTGTGCAGCAGCTAGTAAAGCCTGATTGCATTCTGAGGTCTCCTGCTTGCTAGAGAGGACTTTCCCAATCAAGTTTGTGGATAGGAGAGTCTGTTGCAGCTGCACTCACTGTGTCGTGGGCAGGGAGAAGGTACACTGGGTGGTTAGCAGAGCATCTTAATGTTATCCTTTCTCAAATGCTTGAGGAACAGCTGATGAAGCAAAGGGTTCATTAGGGGCACTCACCCACGGCTGGATGGCAGGATGCTCTGCCTTTCCTTGCTATGTCTGCCATACAGAATTTTTGCACATCTCTTGTGCTGCATACCGAGGCTAGCTGATGCTCATCTGGTGAGTGCCCATCTGTACGTTTTCCTGCAAATACCCCAGCTGCACTCATGGCAAAATGCCTCTTGGGCTGAGTGATGTGGGGCTGCCAGCAGAGCCCCGCTGCCCTTCCCCACAGCTCCCCGCTGCTGCAACCCACACAGTGCTGATGAGGAGGGAGAACCTAGAAATCCATTGGCTGATTTCCATCCCCGTGTGGTTGGTAACTCCTTGATTTCATTCTTGCCTTAGTGAATAAGATTTCACACTGAATTAAATCTGCACCCAGACATCACCTCCTTTCAAACTTATGGATGTTGCTGGGAAGGAGGGTGGGAACCCTGTAAGTGCGATCCCAGAGCTGTCAGCATGCGTGAATCATGTGAAGCCCCAAATACCCCCAGGGATGCCAATGGAAGGGAACTGAAAACAGCATGCCCTGTGGGTGCCAGTCGCAGAAAAACTGCAGAACAGATTCTGAAGGAGTCGTTTGTTCTTGATGATGAGAGAGGGATAGGGCTGGTTTCGTCCTCTGGGTGACTCTTTGTGTCTCATCCATGTTTTTATTATTACTGTTTTTCATTGTACAGCCAGGACTCCTCGTGGTGAGAATAACTGACCCCTGGGGTGTGTTCCTGATCTCCACACCCTTTCTTTACCATCTCTTAGCTCGGAAATCACAGGGTGCCTCCTGGTGTCTGCTATTTGCTGTGCTGACAGCAATGTCCTTCAGGGTAGAGGGACACTTGTGAAAGGGGCACTGCCCTATCCTTGCCACTGTCACTGCTTCAGTGCCCAGCCTTTCCTCTGCCTTCACAGTGCATGGGTGGTGGTGACTTAGCATCATACAATGGCTTGAGCCGGAAGGGACCTCAAAGATCATCTCGTTCCAACCCCTCACTTGGTGGCATCCATCCCAATTCCTGGATGTTGCAATCCCAGAGAGCTTTCCTATGCTGAGTGATTTTTCCCTTGTCTCCTTCGGTGCAGGCCGTGAGTTCCGGGTCATCATCATCAGCACAGTCCACACCAGCGAGAGCCTGCATGTCTCAGCCTCCCACAACCTTGAGTTCTTCAACGAGGCCAGAGTGCTTAACACCATCATGACAAGGGCTCAGTCACAGGTCATTGTGGTGGGGGATGCGGTGGCCTTGTGCTCCCACGGTCAGTGTAGCAAGGTGTGGAAGCGCTTCATCCAGGAGTGCATTGAGAAGGGGAGTATCTCCCCAGCAAACCTGACCATGGCCGAGATCAAACAGGCGGCGAGCGACAAGGAGAGCTGGTGCAGGAGGAGCCCAGAGGGCAACGATGAGGACAGTGACACGGATTCCTGGAGCTCTGAGACTGACAGCATGAATCCCGACGATCCCATCCTCCAGGAGCTCTTAGATGAGAGCAAGAACGTGCTGGTAACAGTGTCCGAAGAAGGGCTGCTCAACGTGAAGTCTGATGCTTCAAACCAGTGGGAAGACAGGCAGGAATACGTCAGCTTCTCATCTCAGGTGATGCAGAAGTATCTGCACATGCACCCCCAAATGTACAAGAGGTGTGAGCTGGTCAAAGAAGGGTTTGACAAGGCGTCAGCTTTCCCCCTCGACGACTCTCCTGCCGTTACCATTCAGATCAAAGGCAGAGTGCACTGCGGGACAGCCTTCACTGGCGATGAAGTGCTTGTGGAAATCCTGCAGAACAGCACAGCTGACAGCAGTGGCCTGCGGCCCCAGGGGAAGGTGGTGGGCATCCTGAAGCGTGCTGAGAGAGAACGCAACTTCATCTGCACGGTGGACGAGTTCGATCCCCGGGTGATGATACCCATCGATCCCACTGTCACCAAAATATTTGTCCCGGGGCTGAAGGAGAAACCTAATGTCATTCCCGTCCGCAAACTTGTCAATGGGAAGTACAGAGTGGTCAGCTGGAAGAAGATCAACCAGGATACGAGGAGATGCCAGATCTTCTCTGTCCAGATCATCGCCTGGCGGAAGGGTTTCTACTACCCTCTGGGGATAGTAACTGAGATTTTGAATGTGGCTTTGACTTCAGAAGAAGGCTTAAGGATTCTCAACTCAGAGTATGGCTTGGAGAGGAAATACCCACCTGTTGTTACCAAGGAGTTAGCCAAATACAACACCTCCAGCAAACCAAACCCCAGCAAGGAAAACCTGAGGGACTGTCGGAGTTACCTGACCTTCACTGTTGATCCTGAAGGTGCGAGGGATCTGGATGATGCTATCAGTGTCAGGGGCCTTGAACATCACTATGAGATTGGGATCCACATTGCAGATGTGGCTAGCATCATCCCCCAGGGCAGTGCTGTGGACCTGGAAGCAAAGAGGCGAGGTGTGAGCTACTATGCTCCTGAGCAGGATCCGGTGCACATGCTCCCACCCCACTTTAGCAATGACATCTGCAGCCTCCTGCCACAGAAGGACCGTCGTGTCATCTCCCTTTTTGTCACCATAGAAAAAAAGACCGACAAGGTGACTAATGGAATCTTCACTCTCTCTGTGATCCGCTCGGACTGGCAGCTATCCTATGAAGAGGCAGAGCTCTGCATTCAGGACCACTACCGGGGAGGTGCAGATGCACTTCGTTTTGATACTCTGGAGGACTGCCTCGCTGTGGCCTATCACTTCTCCAGGATCCACAGGAAGTCTCGGTTGCAGGAGGACTGCTTCTATGACCAGCTGGACGAGGGAAGCTCCCCGGGCAACAGAAGGTCCCACCAGATGATAGAGGAGCTCATGATCATGTTCAATAGCTTTGTGGCTGAGTTCCTCACCAACAAGGAGGTCACCAAAAATGTCACTCCTGTCCGGTGTCAGGGTGAGCCAAACCCTCAACAGATTTTACTCATGAAAAACAAGTACAGCCATATCATTCCTCTGTCCCTCCACCTCTCACATCGCCTGAAAGATGAGCCTTCTGGCCAACCCCTCTCCAAAGAAGTAGAGTTCTCTCTCCTGAGCCCCATCTGGGAGCATCTGCAGTCCGCCGCACATCTCTCTGACCTCCAGAAGATGCTAGACCTTGTTGTTACTGATGACATCCACCCAAAATTAGCTCCTGTGGCCCTGGAGTTCAGGAGGCTGCTTGGCCGCTCCTACTTCTGTCGCTCCAACTCCACCGCCCAGTCCAAAGTGGGCCATTACTCACTGAAGGTTGACTCGTACACTTGGGCTTCCTCTCCCATCCGCCGATACATGGACATTGTAGTCCAGCGGCACCTTCATTCTGTGCTCTGCAAGAAGCCCATCGCCTGGTCTTCAGATGACATTGACTTCCTCTGTCATGACTTCAACAAGAAGAATTCCAAGGCAGCAATGTACGAGAAGAGAGCCCGTTGTATGCAGATGGCCACCCAGCTGAAGGGCCAGGCCATGCAGAAGATCGCCTTTGTAGTAGATATCGAAGGAACGGACAGGTACTTTAAAGCTCTGTTCCCACTGAATAGAGAGAGCCTTCCTGATCCCCATGTAATCAACTACAGGGCTCTTCAGCTGATAGAGCAGCCCATGTTCCTGCAGGACAAGAGCAGTGTTAGGCTGATGTGGAAGAGGAGGATGTATTCAGTGGAAACAATGAAGGAGCACAGCCTGCAGCCTTGCCATCTCCACGACCACAGCGTCACCCTCTTTCAGGCCAAGATTTGGCAAAATGTGCTCATGGCCATCAGACAGGAGAAATTTGATGCCCTGCCCTCTCTCCTTCAGCAGAGCAAGCAGCTCTACAGGCGGTGTGTGGGCTGGGTGAGGAAGACCGATTGCTCACACTATGTGGAAATCATGGTGCAGCTGAGCGCTGGTGACACGCTGCAGTTCCAGCTCACCACTGATGTCTTCCGGGGCTTTCTGGTGCCCTTTGTGCAGCTGTGGTGTGTCACGCCAGGTTTTGACGTCTGCCTGCAGCACACAGAAAAGCCGATTGACTGCTTCTCTGCATACGCCACGCTGCCATCCAAGGACAAGTACAAGCATGCTGCGGAGTACAGAAAGGTGTGGATGCCAATGAGTGCCATGGAGTCTGCGTCGTGTGCGGTGGCTGAAAATGACTCTATTGTCCTCCATGATGTCAAAATATCCTGGGCAAAGCAAAGGACAAGCAAAGGGCAGCTGCAAGGGACTTTCTGCCTTAAAAAAAGCTTTCTGGAGGAGTGCTCCATTGAGGTGGACTTCAACCACTGCTACTTGTGCATTCGGCTGGGTGGGCTGAAGCTCCGGAGCCTTCAAAGCGATGAGGAGTGCCTTAGTCACAGCCTCCAGGAGCTGACCTTGGGTCACAAGGAGAAATCCAAAAACAAGCTTGTGGTGGATCCGGATACGTATACGTGGGTGGCTCACGGGCTCACTGAGGAGTTTGGTGATGATGAGAAGTCAGACAGGAGTAGTGAGCAGACGCTGAATTTTTACATCAACTACATGTCTATGGAAAATGTCCCTGCAGAAATCTCGCAGGACTCTGCCAGGTTCACCGTGGAGCTCATCCCAAAGATGCTGCCAGACGTGTAAGTGTGCTTCCATTTGTGCTCCAGTTAGCCCAGTAGGGCAGAGTAGCTGTTCCCAAGGGTCTCCTCTGCCAAACCCAAACAGTCTTTGCTTTGCCTGAAAATGTCATTGCCCAGCTCCAACTGCGCTCTTGGGCCATTGATGTTTGGATGAGGTGTTGGCTTTTCTCAGATGTGTTCTCCGGATGCCTTATGCTCTCCCATTTGACAGTGAGGATGAGGCTGGGGATACAAAGGAAGGTGCCATGCTGAGGTTTCACTGCACATCTGTTCCTTCTGTTCCTAAATTGCTGCAGTATGTGTAGTAAAAGGCAGTGTGAAGCACTGGGGCAGGATTTGCTCCCTGATGTTCCAGTTGTTCTCCTTTGTTGCTGTGAAGCATTGTCTGCTCACACTGAAGCACAGCTGTCTCATTTGCTTTTCTTTGCCTGTTAATTGCATCAGTGCCTGCTGTAGCTTTTGGGAAGCAAAATTTGTTTTCCTTCATGTCTTAAATTTTAGGAAAAATTGGATGCTAGGCCAAGAAAATAGAGTTGGACCATAATAGAATGGAGTTGGGACAGAAGCTGTGCTCTTCCTCTCCACATATTTGCAGACTCAGCTGTTCAGACAAGCACAAATTGCCAATAAGACATGTATGCAAACCATTTAAAGTTCTTTCTGGAAGGATTTGATACAACACCAAAGCAAAAAAAGAGCAAACAAGACAGTTGTACAAAGCTGTATTGTTGTTTTCACTATTTTATGCTACACTTCAATAATTCTTATTTTTCCCTCACAGACGGAAAGAAAATGCAATTTGGAGGCTCCAGCATGCCTCCAAGCTTGCTAAAAGCATTGCCCTTGGCCATGAACCTCCATCAAAAGGTAGAGAAGACATTCTCCATTCTCATACTGTGGTCCTTGCTGGCCAGGCAGGTGTCCTGGAGCTTCTCCAGGCTTTTGCCATGGGGGTTCTGCTCTCAGGCCAGGAGGTTTTCCTGTAAAGGGTTGGGGCAGCTGCTGGCCCAACAGAGTGCAGGTGGCAGAGGTGCAGGCTCTTGATGGAGCAAGTGCAGGTCGGGTTTCATCCCCAGGACATGCAGAGAAGTCTCCTTGGTAGACCCTCTTGGCATGGGATGGGAATTACATTTGGATGGTCTTGTAATGGCGTGCAATTGTTTGGAACCTGACACATCCTCCTGTTGAATTGCATGTGTGCTGTCTTCAGTAACCTTCTTTAAACTGATTTTCATGTCTCTTTAATCTAACAGTTACCAAGTCCATAATCCTGCAGAAAACATCCTTTGATCTCCCTGGCAGCCAAAGGAAACTCAACCAGAGTCAGAGCAAGGCCGTGCTAAATGCTTTAAGAAATCCTTTCACGCTCATCCAAGGCCCACCAGGTAAGGCAGGAGACAGCCCTTGAGTACTTGGTCCTTAAAGGCAGGTGAGAACTTGTCTGTTGCTTTCCCTGGGACAGGCGAAGGTAATGCAGGTCGGCATCACCTCGGGCTGTTCAGGGCAGTCCTCTCGGTTCTGGGATTTTATTTGTGGCTGATCATTTGGACAGTGATCTAGAGCAAGAGTATTGTGGCTAAAGCATTCTCAGCAGCATTTTTGCTTTTCTAGGTACAGGGAAAACTGTTGTTGGAACTCACATTGTCTATTGGTTCCATAAGCTGAATGAGGAGGCCACCGTGGAGGAGCAACTGCCATGCCCTGCTGAGGATGAGCCCCAAGGGAAAAGGTGCATCTTGTATTGTGGCCCATCCAACAAGTCTGTTGATGTTGTTGCTGGTAAGAACACGTTCTGTGCCCCTACAGTACTGGTGGGGGGGAGGTGAACAGGAGTCTGGGAGACAGGAGAGGCTGACCCAGTGCTATCTGAGTAGCCTTTTTCTCTTCCTCCAGAGATACTGATGAAGATGAAGGGCCTGAAACCACTGAGAGTTTATGGGGAGGCCATAGAAACGCTGGAGTACCCATACCCAGGGAGCAGCCGGCACCTCTCCCGCAAAGCCTTGCGGGATGCAAAGCCAAATCATGAGCTCAGGTAGGACCTGTGCAGCTGAACCCAGAGCAGCCATGGTTTCCAGTGCAGAACAGCACTATTAACCCACTTTGTCTTTTTTTCCTTTCTTTCCAATTGAAGGTTTATATCTAATCCATTATCTAGTCAGGAAAATCAGGTGGTTGAAGATATCCTAGACTTTCACTTCTTTTTTGAACAGCTCTGAAAGTCTCTGATTTTCATTCCTACTTGCAACTGTCAAAGGGTGGTTGCTGTATTTTGTGTTCCCAAGGGCTAAGTGAGAGTTAGGTCTATAAACATGTACAAGTCTGGCTGTGACTTCTTCAGCCAACGTGATTTCTCCAGATAGGCAGGTGTGGCATGCTTCACTATAGAAGCTTGGGTCTCCACGAGGAAAATACTTATATATATATATTGTCTCTTTATTCAGCAAGATAATTCTGCACCATCGGATCCGACAGCCGGGCAACCCCAAACATTACCAGATCTGTGAATTTGACCGTCGAGTGAGGGCAGGAGAGGAAATAACAGAAGAAGAAATAAAGAAGTGAGTAGATGGAGACCCTGGTGAGAGATATCTGAAAGTCAGCAGATTTGTCCTGGCTCATGCAAACCAAGGACCAGGTGAAAACGTTAAAAAAGACTAATTAGCTCTGCATTTAGAATGATGGTAAGCAATTAGCTGAGGGTTAGCGCTACAGTTAGTGCCTCAGCATCTCGTCTGCTCAATGCTATTGTTCTTCTGGTCCCAGGGTCTCAAGTGTGTGTGTGCATCTCCCATCTCCCATCATGACTGTGCCCTGTCAAGTTCAGAACAAAATGCATTTCCTGCTGTGTGTGCCTCCAGCCCTTTTCTGGGAACACCAGCTTGTCCTGGGGTGGTTAACAGAACCATAATCATTTAGGGAAGTACAGCCTCTGCTGTTTCCACTGTGTGTAACCTGGTGTCTTCTGCATCAATCACCAGGCACAAACGTATCTTGATGGAAGCTCGTTCGTATGAACTGGTGCGCCACGATGTCATCTTGTGTACGTGCTCCTCTGCATCTGCCAAATCCCTGGAGAAGCTCAACGTCAAGCAGATACTCATCGATGAGTGCGCCATGTCCACAGAACCTGAGACCCTCATCCCTTTGGTCAGCCATTCACGTGCTGAGAAGGTCAGTTCTTTCCAGAGAGTTGTCTTTAGGATGGCTGCTCAGACCTCTTGAGTCTCCACACACCTCCCACTTCTTACCATGCTCTTCCAAGCCTGACCAGGTTTTAAGGCTGTTTTTGTTAGTACCTGTGATGTTGTATCAGGCAGTCACTTTCTCTGATGCATAACTCTAATTCAAGTCTTTAGGCACGGAGAGGTACATAAGGTATGTGAGTATTCTTAGGAGACATATGAGCTATGTTGTCTGTTCATGTCACATAAAGGAGTCTCACTGAGACCTCCTGTAGGGATGAAATTTACAGTGGAGAATTGTAACATCTGCTTGATCAGCTCAGATCCCTTTCTTCAGTGAATCACTTCAGGGATCACCTCAACCATGATGGGGTCAAACCAACCATGATGGAATAATTCCAAAATGGGGTTCATGATACTTTTATGGCATCAACCCAATCATGATGGGTCAAACCTGTCAGGATGGAGTCCATGATGTTGAGTCCATGATGGGATTCATCAGTCTTTTATAGGGTCAACCCAACCATGATGGATCAACCCAACAGGAATGGGGGTCCATGACAGGGTAAAAGTCAATGGTGGGCTTCATTGATCTTTGATGGGATCAACCCAGCCATGATGGTGTCCATGATTGGGTTCATTGGTCTTTTATGGAGTTGACCCAACAAAGATGAAGTCCACGATAGAGGGATTTGACTTTGCATTTCTGTAGGGAAACCAAGTTGTGTGGATGTGGTTTTGGTGCTTTGTTGCAAGGTGAGCATCACTGCCACCAAAATATGTCCTGAACCAGGTACAAATTATCCACATGGCAGGAAGCAGAGGGCAGATCTCCACAGACTTTCTGTGTGATGTCTTTCTCCTGTCAGATGGGAATAAGGCTCTGCATTATCTGGGTCAGGGTTTTTATATAATACACAGCATGGTCCTCATTTGAGGTTGCTGTAACTGTAACATAAATAAATAGCAACAAATATCTGAATATAAGTAGTCATTCAAAGAGCTGATGACCTTCACCATTGCCACTGCCCTCATAGCTGAAGCATCCACCATTTGTTCCAGGTCGTTTTGCTTGGGGATCACAAACAGCTGAAGCCTGTGGTCAACAATGACTTCTGCAAGAGCCTTGGCATGGAGACATCTCTTTTTGAGCGCTACCAGAAGCAGGCGTGGATGCTGGACACACAGTACCGCATGGTGAGGCTTTCCTCAAGTTGCAGCAGAAAATGTTATCAGCAGGGTTTGGCTGAAGCCACTGCAAAAGAGATATTCTCCATTTCCAGCAATGAATAATTCATTTGTCCAGTAAAGCATAGTGGAATTGCAGGTGAAACCTGCTCCAAAAATGCTGCCAGTTAGGAATATATATATTTTTAATGTTATTGTATAATTTTATTTATTTTTTTTTCTGCCAGCACAAAAACATCTGTGAGTTCCCATCCCAGGAGTTCTATGAACATCGCCTGAAGACGTGTCCCCAGCTTCTTCGCATACCCAGTGTCCTATACCACAAGAATAACCGCTGTTGCCCCATCATCTTTGGGCATGTGGAAGGCAAGGAGCAGAGCCTCGTGATTTCCACCGAGGAAGGAAATGAGAACTCCAAAGCTAACCCAGAAGAAGTGGAGCAGGCGGTGAGCAGGGCCCTAGGATTATGAATGGGAGGATGCTGTGCTGGGAGGGATTGTGGATGGTGAGTTTTGAGATCGGATGGGGATCGGTGGGATGGGTGCAGGTCCTGCTTGTGTCTGCAGCGTGCCATGCTGCTCCTGGCCAGAGTCAGAGGTTGGGAAATAAGACCCAGATGTGAGCAGCGCTGTTGGGCGCCATCGCTGCCTTGGGGACGTGCTGAAGGTCTGCTGGAGGTTCCCAGGTGAGCAGAATCATGGTCTCTCCAGGTGAGGATTGCGAAGCAGCTGACACTAGATGGCACCATCCAGCCGGAGAGCATCGCCATCCTCAGCCCTTACAACGCCCAGGTGTCCGAGATCAACAAACGCCTGCTGAAAGAAGGCATCCGCAGCATCACTGTCTGCACCATCATGAAGAGCCAAGGTGGGGCTGGAGGGAAGGCACTGCTGCCCTCTCCTGAGGGCTGGAGCAACTTCTTGCTGTAGGAGACAAATCCTACAGCAGAGTAATTGCAGCCATGCATGGCCCCAGTTTCTGGGTGTTTTGTGATGATGATAAATCAGAGCGCCCAAAGTGGGATGTGGCTGATGGCAGTGGGAGGCTCAATGGAGAGGACATCTGAAGGGGATATTAAAGATCTGCTATTGGGTCTGCAGAGATCCACAAACAGGAGTTGGGTGGCCTCCAGAGCTGGAGAAAACCACTTGGTGCTTGCAGGTTGTGGGTCTTGTGTAGTGTGGAGTGGCCAGACTCTTCCACCTAAAGTACGTGGTTCATTTGTGCTTCCTAGGAAGTGAATGGAGATATGTGATCCTGTCAACCGTACGCTCCTGCCCTCGACAAGAGATTGACAGGAAGCCCACCAAGAGCTGGCAGAAGAAGTACCTGGGTTTTGTCACCGACCCAAACCAGGTCAATGTCGGCATCACCCGTGCTCAGGAAGGACTCTGCATTATAGGTGGGTGAGCTGGGAGTGCGCACAGCCTGCAGGGGAGCAGCACAATTTGCAGAAAGGGATGGAGGTCCACATTAGTAAAAAGTGGTTGTGTTGCTTCACTCTTCTGCCCTTTGGGCTCTCTGTGATTTTGAAACTGGGCTATACGGGCAACTTGAGCAAAGCAGAGATTATGTGTGGCTCATGTGCAGCATGTATAGTTAGTTTCTCTCTGTTATGGACCACATTGTTCCCATCACTTGCATTCTAGTCCTCTCTTCTAACAGAATTTACTTCTTAGTTTCCCAGTAATTGGGCAGACGTAGTCTGTGATGCGTAAGGAAACTGCTTGCAAATGTGGTAGAACTAAAAAGGGAGCTGTGGTTTCGCAGAGCTCTGGCAGACAGGAATATCCCCGGAGTTACCCAGCACTGCTAGCAATGTTAAGCAGAGGTGTCTGTGATGATACTCTATGAGCCTCTTTTGACCACTGCCTCCCTTCCCTGTGCCAACAGGGAACCGGTACCTCCTAGAGTGCAACCCTTTGTGGAGGAGACTGCTCCAGCACTACATAAGTCATAACTGCTATACAACAGGCCAAGGGATTTGTGTCAGGAAGACTTCAGCCTTCCGCCGATGAAGATGAGTTGTGCCTGGATGAGCTCGTCCCTCTTCATCCGAACTGCGCTACGTGTGCCTTGGGAAGGATGCAATCTTTCCATTATTCGAACACGAACCACTATATGAGCCAAATGCACTGGGAAAAATTGGGATCTCTCCCTGCACGTTGACAGCTCAGTCTCAATATGTGCTTTGGTGACTTGTTTTTTATATCGCTGCAACCTTGTATAGGAACTTTCACCTCTAGCAAACCAAAAAGCATTGGAAGTGGGAGGATGGACTTATGTGACTTTGTTGATGATTTTTTTCTTTTAACTAGAAGATGCTCAGTGCAGCCACCATCCTATCTGTTAGTGCAGCTGTGCTTTGGGGACCAAATACATATTCCATTTATCGGCGGTGGAATGACTGCATGTGGCAGATCCACACGGCAAGCTGTGATATGCCCTATGGGACCAAATCTTCTGAGCAGTACCAGTCATTTTAAAATCAAGGCCAGGGAATTTTTAAGGCTTTTTATTTCTCAAAGCAGGAAAATAATCTTGTGTTGGTTTGTTTTTGTTCTCAAGAGAAGGAAGAAAGCAAAAAGAGAACCACGTTCCATGCTGTCTAGCCAAAGTGCTGTTCTCCGAGCTTGTAAATATCACTGACCCAAGACTAAGTTGGTTTTGTAAATAGATTTTACTCTTTGTACAAAGGAGGCTGTCCTCACCAATATATAGTTAGCGGAAACTGAGGACTGCTCCTACAAGCAAATGTTGGAGTTTGTAAAGATATTTTAAACTGTTCTGAGTTTTATTTGAAATCTCCTCCTGTAAGATCCCCCTCCCTCCTCTCCCCCCCCCCCCCCCCCCCCCCCCATATTTTTTAAAGCTGCTTCTAATTTATTAATGTTTAAATCTGTGAATTTGTTTCACAGTCTATGGCCTGAGGTTTTTCAGAGCGGCGATAACTTGGTGAGCTCATCACACAACATATATGCCTATACTATGTTTTTTATTTAAAGCAGCCAAACTGCTGTGTACTGGAAGCTGTGATTTGCTCAGGAAGGTTGCTTTGCACAGGAACCCATGGCTGAGAGGGATGCACCGTTGTGAAGTGATGCTCTCCACTGAATTGCGGAGCTGCTTTTAGAAGCACGATAGTTTTGAAGGAGAATTTCTTCATTTCATTTCAGTTCTGAATGTATGAAGTGCCTGCTTCAGCTGTTCTTGAAACCACGTGGCTGACTCTGCATGCTCACATAGGATGGGGCCAAGATGCAGCCACAGCATTTTTGCACTACATACACGTATATGTATTGTGCTGGGACACAAGCCATGCCTGGCATAAAAGAACTTCACAGCACTGTGGCAGCGATGAGTTTTGTCCTGTGATTGCAGCTGAAAATGTAGTGTGGCTCTTCCCCAGTGTGAAGGAATGTGCAATAAGAAAGCATTGTGTCTGACAAAGCCCTTAATGCTGTGCTACTGCGTTCTGACTCCATTAGACTTGAGAGCCTATGGAGCAGTTTTGTTCCTCCCTTCTTTTAAGCTACCCTCCTGCACTTCTGCATTTGATGGGTTTGATCTGTACATCCATTTTTGTGTAAAAACTGGCGGATGGTTGCAGTTCTCCATGGTCCAACAGCCTTTGGGAAATATTCCTGCTGGTTCTAAAGGTGGTAAAAACTGATGTCCTTTGTTCCTCCTCAAAGCCATTCCACCCTGGATCTTAACAGTTTCACGCCAGCCTGCTTTTGCAAATATTATTGCGATTCCAAAATGAGCTTGTATAGGAATAATTTTGTACAGGAATAATCTTGTGGGTGACTGAAATGCAGTCGTTTATCTCAGTGATGACTGCAGGATGGAGAACTGCAAAAGGTCTGAGGTTGGCAGCACTAAGAGCCAACCCAGGCTGCTGGGTGCTTGTGCTGCGATCAGGTATCTGTGGAGTGGGTCGTGTAGCTGCAGTAGTCAGGGCTAGCAGAAAGTGCAATTAACCAAACTTTTTATAGACTGTTAGTGCCAGCTGAATATCATGTTCTCGTCGTTGTGTTCATGAGTAGAGAGAATCATAGGAATTAATACAGAAAACAAGCTCAAAATGGTCAGGTTTCATTTAAGAGTTTTTAATTTACTTTGTCAGCCCAGCTGACACAGGTTTGGGCTGATGTCAGGTTTGGGCTGATCCATGTCAGACAGTTAATTTACTGCAATAAATGGTTGTTTTTTTTTTAAATGGAGATCAAACATTAAATATCATAAAGCGTAAGTTAAGGAACTTTAAATGTGGCAAGTTTTTATTTTTTTGTATGTCTGTGACTTGCAACAGACCTCAAAGGACTCTTTGGATACAAATATTTTTACCTGCTTCTAACGTTTGTAAAGATGAACCTCAACATTCCTTTTTTTTCTTTCTTTTTTTTTTTTATATTTAAGCCATAATTGTTAAAGTGATTCGAACTTATTTAAGTAATAAATTTTATTACTAAAAGTTCTGTTTATGTGGCAGTTTAATTAGAAGCTGTGTGGTGATGGCTATGTTTCGAATTAACCAAATGGTAAAAAAGAAAAGTTAGCATTGAGAATGGCACGCAGCAGAAAAACTGTCTTCCAAATGTTGGTCTTCTGGGTATGGTACACTTCCCTATTCTGACTGATTATTTTAATTTCCTTGCACTGTAAGGGATGAGCATGAAATCATGAGCTCTGGTCACCCCATACCTTATAATCATGACTTCAGTATGTGCATAAAGCAAGCAGTGGGCATCTTTTGGTGAACGGAAAGCACTGGGAGGCAGAGATGTTTCTACCTCCTGCACTTTGCATCCATGGTATCCTGCAGGACTGTGGGAGGCTGCTCCCACCTGTAAGCTCTGAGTCCTGAATGCTGTATAAGGATGTGATTTGTTCAGAGAAACTTGGGATTGGTTACTGTTAACATGGATGAACTTGGGGGAGGCACTTTGCTGTTGAAAACAGAAGAAATTCAAGGGGGGGGAAAAAAACACAGCTCAACAAAATGCTCAAATATTAGGATTTTTTTCTTTATTCTCCTTGTTCACTTTTTTTCATATGGAAAATATGGGAAAACATTCTTGTCAGATACCTCATCCTTTGGTTCTGGGATGCTTTTGTCTTCAGCTACGTTAGCTTTTGTCGTCAGTGTGATGGTGTCATGCCATACTTCGTAGACAAGCGTGTACATTTCTGCTCTTCTGATCATGAATTCGTATGATCGGTCAGGCAGCAGGCCATGGACTACACAGGTGTTGGTGGTGCGTGTCACAAGCCCACACTGTCCAAACTCTGGCTGAGTCCCACGCTTGACTAACGTAAAACGTAGTTCATATTGTTCATTGGGCGACTCTTGATTTTCGACAAACCATCTGAGGTGGGCCCAGTTCTTGTGTGCAAATGATTCGCTTCGATCAAACATCACCGGCATCTTTGCACAGAGAAAAAGCCTAATGTCTGGTATTTTGTTACCCCTAATATCTGCACATGACACCAAATGGTGCTTGGTGTAGAGTTGTCTTGATGCTTGCACGGAAATTAAATTGTTCATTATTTTGGAGAGGTCTGACATTCTCTGCTTAATCGAGTCCCACTTGGAGAGGAAAGTTACCATGTCACAGGTCTCTACATAGCACACCAGCTCCTCCCGACCTTGTTGCAGCTCTTCTAACAGGTGGGTTAAAAGCTGCAGATGGATTTCAGTCTGGGATCTTCCCATTTTCTTCACTCTCTGGAATTTCCAGGGATCAATTATTTGGAAGATGCTGGTAGAAAGCGTCAAGAGATTCTGGCCTCTCAGGATCAAAAATGTGGGCAGAACCTCAATGTAATAGCAACACTTCTTCAGAAGCTCCACTTTCTTCTGATGGATCTCAAGGAGGTGGAGGCTCAGGTCAGATTGCAGGTACTGCCGTACAAGGCCGCTTCTCTCAGTGTACCTCCTCCAGATGGCATTGCCTTGTTCCTCTGTGCTGTGTACGGTATTCTCTGAATTGGTTTCGAATTCATTCAAATTCACATTCATGATTCCAAAACTTGCTGTTAAAAAAAAAAAAAAAGTAGCTGTAGTGAAACTAAGAACCAAAGAAAAAGCAGCTGTAAAGGAAAACAGGGCTGTGACTTTTCTCTCTCAATTAAAGCTTATCTCACGAATTTACAGACAAGAAAGAACTGTTCAACTAGATGCATTTTAACAGGAATTTTCTTTTCTAGCTGTATGATTTCTAATATTTTGTTTGCTTTCATATATTTCAAACAACTGGTCTCCTGTTAGCCCCCCTGGACTGGTCACGCTCTGTTTAACAGATTCACTGCCAGAATTGTTCTCTGATCCACTCTGCCAAGATTTCTCCCTTATTTGCTCTTTCATTCTAATTAGACACCTTTGTGCTCCCGTACGCAGTTTCTCCCCAGTCTTCTAAATCTCTGGAGATGTCTATTTCTCTCTCTCTTGTAATCCGACAGACCTCTTTACCCTTCCAGTGCAGCTTTCTGGTCATAGTACCAAACTGTGACGTCTTAATGTCTTGAAGCTAGGTGGTGTTATCCAGTTGACAAAGAAGTTTCTCTTGGCCTGGCTTTCCCTAAATAGATAATGGAAGTAATAATACTTCCTTCTTGGAGTTTCGGGAGCCAGTAAACCTGCCAGAAGTCTGGCCTCCCTCCAATTTACACCACTTCGCTCATTCACACTAAATCTTTTTTTCCAAGGAAGCTGTCAACTTAAAAAAACAAACCATATTTCCTTTTCACTTTTTCTCTCTAGAAAAATACCCTAAAACCAAAACAGTGACGGTTCTTGGCAGCCCAGTCCGAAGTGGAACAGGGACAGCACGCACAACAGGTTACACCAGCGCTTTCGGAGCAATTTGGCTGTCTAGAGCGGTTTGTTTGCCCACAGACAGAGATGTGATTGTGGTTGTTTTCCTTTCTGTTTTTACATCCCTTTTTTTCTTGCCAGAAACGTCTGCTTTTCAGCAGCACTGCGAGGTTGGGAATAGCAGAGCCTGGTGCTGCATGGCTCTGGAGAGGGCTGGCTGTAGGAAATGGGAACCAGAGCAAGCTGGACCACACTGACCCACCTTGCCCAACCTTGGGGAGCCCTCCTTCCTCCTGGCCAGCCAGGGAACCCCGTCCTACTTCTGCACCCCCGTGCTCCCAGTCTGGCCTGGCCCTCGCCTCGTGGCCTGGCTGGCTGAATCGGCAGTCCTCAGCCGTTGCCATGGCAGCGCATTGTGGTGTATGAGGGCTGGGACAGGCCTGGGGCTGGGGCTGGGTGTCCCTCCCTGATCAAGTTGTGAGGTGTGCGTGCCCATAGTGATGTCTCAGATTGCCTTCATGGGCTGGGTGCTGGCTGTCCTGGGGCTGAGGGCCTGGCTTTTGCCTGCTTCACAAGCAACCTCTGTCCTCAACACGGCCAAGAGCTGTGCCAAGGAGCCCTGGGCTGCCAGTGTGGATTCCTGAAGAGCGCTGAAGGGATGAGCAGGAGTGCGAGGGGAGCTCCCTCCTCCTCCAAAACAAGCCTATTTTGTTTTACCTCCCGTTTTGTGCCCTTGCTGCAGGCTGTGGGAGTACTAAGCTGATGCTCTCAGGAGTCCGGGGTTTGTGGTTATTGCAATATCCAAAATAGAATTTCCAATGCTTTGCTTCCCTGTGTAAGGCATTCTCACTGCTCCTCCAGCATGCTTCACCTCTGCTGCATGAAGCTAGGCAGCGACTTTAGTGCTTTACCATCCCTATCTCCAAGTCCAAAGGGCCTGACAGAGCCACCTCACTGCGGGCCAGTTTAAGGCTTTGTTCACTGCACAGAGCCCGGACCTCAGCAGCAAACCACAGTGACACAGCCCTAATCCAAGGAATCCCTGCAGACAGAGATGAAACTGCTATTGCAGGTCATCCTTGTCCATGCAGCACCCTCAGACCAGGTGTAGGGCATACAGCACTGAGCAGAAAAGCTGGCTCCATCCTGGGGAGCCCTGAGCCGTCTCTCTGTACCCTGGGAAGCGACTGCTCCATTAAGTGAAGCAAGCTTCCATTTGGGTAGGAAGGGATTTTCCTGTCCTGCTGTGCTGAGGGACCAGCCTGGCCAGTCTGTTCTGTTTTATTGCAGAGGAGAGGCAGGCTTGTCTGATTCACAGCAATAAGCTCTGCACCACGACCGGCGCTGCCATCAGCAAGCTGGACAGACATTCTGGGTCTGAAGGTGCTTTCATGCTCCCTGCGATTAAGTCTTTGGGTTGGGGCTTAGCCTTAATGCTGTCTTGGAAGCTTAGCTGGTGCATCTTTGCTAAGCTTTTTTAATTGAATGATAGCCAAGATCCATAACACTGTCCCTGAGCTTCTGCTTGAGCATCGAGCAAGGAGGTGATCTGTCATTTTAAGAAATCAATGCATCTTCTCCTGGCAGCCTGAGCTTACTGTTTCATTTCACAGCTGCCAAGAGATTAACTATACAATTGTCAGGTGTGATTCTGTAACAGATGAGGAAGATAACAAATACAAGTGAAAGGAGGTTGATATCCTTGCTTGAAGGAGGTGAACAGAGATCACTATTTGGTAATAAGCATGCCAAGTTCCTGCAAGAAATAAATGTGCTGAGATGTTCGTGTCATAGATCCCAAACCTGCCACTTAGGCAAAGTGTGCTGGGAACTGGAGCTGTCCTCGTGTTCTGGGCTTTTAAAACAGCCAAGGTGGAGTCCTTGGCTTAGCCACTGTTACTCTTCATTTTGGTAACGGTAGGATGCCATCTGAATGCTTTCCATGAGCACAGTATGATGTGAGATTGAAAGTGGATTTGTTGCTGAGACTTCTGCACTGAGCTTGCTTGTGATTCTCACCATCATAAGTGAGAATCTTCATCCCAAATTAGAATGGAGAAATGAAATTCCTTTGGTTACCCCTATCCTAAACAGCTGGCCAAGTTTCTGTCTTGATTTTAGGAACATGAGCATAAACCTGCTCGCAGTCTCCAATAATTTCAGTATTTTTACATCAGAGATCGATTCAACTATAGGATTTTTGGCAGTTCCCTGAGTTTCTCTGAATTAATACAAAACGTGTTTGAAGCCATCAAACTTCATATACTCCTCTCCCTCCCCTCTCATCAGCTGAGCTACCACTGCTGAGAAGCTGGCAGCTGCTGTTTACCATTTGTCATTCTGTCCTGTCCTCCTGACCACAGCATCAAAATAGAGAACTTGTTATCCTTAAGATCAAGATATAAGCAGACAATTGATTTTCCTCCCTCTTCTCATTAGTGAGTTCTGACACTTAATAAAACATGTATTTCCACCCTCGGAGCAAACAAAACACCCAGATAGTGCCTGTCAGAGAGACCTGGAAGCTGGAATTCATCTTTATGGAAAATCAATAGCTGGAACAGAGAAATTGGCAGAATCCAAATTAAAAGTCGCTGGCAATTTCTGTCTTCATATTTCACATCTATTGCATTATGAAATAGTAATCTGCTGCAAAGAGGAGCAGGGAGGGTGATGGACTTTGTCACTGGCAAGTGCGTGGTTCTTCCTCTCCGCTTTGCGCAGGGGTGGTCAGGTCTCCTGGGTGAAGGTGGGGGCCAGGTCCTGGCAGCAGACACAGGTTTGGAGCAGCTCTTTGGGCAGCACCAGCTGCAGTGTGGCCCTGGGGACAGAGGTCTGCTCCTGCTCTGCCACTTTCCTGCATCCATTGCAGGCAGCACTGTTGGAAGGATTCCCAATGTCACCACCTCCTCCAGGGCTCCTGGCTGTGTCCCTGTATCTCTTGACCATACCTATATCTCATATCTGGCTGACCCCACAGGAGCTGCTGCACTGGGCTTCTTCAGCTCCCTAGATCTCAGGGTGCAATTGATTTACTCACCACTTGCTCCCAGTTCCACTAGTGTCTCATACACCTGAAATAAATTACATGTTCCGGATAGATTATATCCCCAAATCTAAACCACACACCAGTGAACTCAATTTGCTCATCAGGATGTGATTCAGAGGGCTCACTCCGAGAAGGAAGAGGGAGGTAAGTTTTCTAAGGGACCCACTGGGAGAAGGGCTTTTCTGAGACAAAGAGCTCCAGCTGGATCAGGCCAGGAAGGAGTTAATTGCAATTAAGCAGCAATTATCTCTAACTCATTGCACCTACTAATAATGCTCTGGGAGGAGGCTACTGATTATGGGCTGTCCTGAGCTGGGAGAGCTGCTTTCTGAGATGCGTGTGGGGTTGAAGGTTGCTTTGGGGGTAAAAATCCTTCATGGTCCAGTCCTGGCTTAGTGCTCAACCAGGAGATCTGCAAATGGGCAGGGCTGAGTGCCTGGGACTGCATCAGGTAAGGAAGCCTTAGTCTATCAGTTCTGGTTTCCTCACTTACCCATTGGTGGCTGGGCAGCTCTTGGCACTAAGGGGAGTCCCAGGGCCACAGACCCTCCTCTCCCCAGTTGTGACATCGGTGTAAGATCTCAGACACTTTGGTGGGTGTGAGAGATCCTCTGAGCTGCAGGCTGCAGTGGAGGTGGGTTTGCAAATGATGCATGTCAGGAAGATGGAGTGGGGCTGTGGGAGCTCAAGTTATCTGACTGGAAGCTCATCAAAAGCCCATTTGGGTATCCTCATACCGTGCTGCGCCTTGCGAAACAGATGTCCTTGAGCACAAGCTGAAGGCAGGCTGTCATGTCCCAGATCCCACAAGCTGGCTGTTACTGGCAAGCTTATGCAAGCAGAGAAGCATGCGTGCCCCCTTTTTCCATGAAAACCTCCTAAAGAGGTCACACATGCTCGGATGCAGAACTCCAGGGAGCAAGGACTGTTACAGAGCACAGCACCTTCAGCACCAGCAGACAGAGCTGCAGCCTGTGTTCTGCTCATTGTCACCTGCCTGAAGCTGGCATGTCAACCTGCACTGGGCACAGGGATGCAGAAGCATGTAGAGGTGCTCAGAGCACAGCTATGTACCCAAGGCTCATCCACAGGGCTGGGGAAGGCTGCAAAGCCCTGGCTTTGGCAGCAGGAGGGCGGAGGTGAAGTCAATTCATCCATCTCTGCTGCTCGCAGGCTGGTCCCCAGGGAAGCGCAGGCTTTGGCAGCTCTAAGTGAGGCTGGAGGCGGATGCAATTCTGGAGAATAAGATTCCCATGCAAAACCTTAAGGAAAAAAAAAATACTAAAGTTCTTGGCTGAAAGGCTTGTTTAAAGATCTCATCTCTGGCAGAGGAAATAACGTCTTAATTCGTTCCCTTGCTGCTGCCTCCCAACGCATCTCTTTGCAAGTGCTCGATTCCCAGAGGAGCACAGGCCATTAGTTCTGCCAGGAAACAAGCTGGGGATGAGGGTCTTTTGTTAGAGGAGCTGATACCCACCTGCATTGTGTACAAAGCAGCAGGCAGACACCCTGTGCAGCCCCACCAGTGTGTGTTTGGGCAGATGCCAGGCAAAAATACATCTGTTTTGCTGCCTTGGCTTTCTTTTCTGAAGCTGTGGTTTCATTTTGGGGTGGTTTGGGCGATGCTTCTTGCCTGCCTCGATGCCCTGGGTACCCCAGCATCCCTAGGGCTGTTGAGAGAGATTTCTGCGGGAGAAAGGATGGAGTGGCTGTGCTGGAGAAGTGTTACAATGCTGTGGGCAATGGGGCAGGGGTTATTTAATGAGTGACACCCCAACGCCATCGTCAGTGGGGACGTAATGACAGAGCACCAGAGCTGCCCCATCCCTGTACCCAGGACCCACTGTTGTCCTCCTGCAGCAATATGGCATGGGCAGCAGAGCCCACACTCACCAGCGTGCCCTCGTGTCATCGTCACCTCTTCCAGCATGAAGAGCCCCATCTGAGTCATCCCCCAGCTAAATGCAGTGTGTGGGCTTGTGCAGCGTTAGGCTGTTCATCCTCTACTTGCTGCAGCCTGACACTGGGTAGAACAGCTATTCATCAGTGCAGGGACGAGGCGAGATGGATGTCCTATGCTGCAGCGTGAGCCCTGCTCTCCTCCCACCCACGGGACCGGAGTGGTCCAACGTGGACGACTAAAGCGCTCGCTGCCTGGAAAGCTCGAGAGTTCTTGAGAGAAATATGGACTTGTGCATTGCACCGAGTGACTTCATGCTCCTGCTCTGCAAGTGCTGGAGACTCTGTGGAGTGCAGGCTCTTGAAAATGTTTCCACCACGTGTGTCACAGCAGCTCCAGGGAGAGGAAGAACGCAGTGGTGACGGCAGCGTCTCGTGGCTGCTGCTGTTCAGTCTTTCTGGTGGCCCTGGGGCTGTGGTGACCATGGTTTGTCTCTTTGGTGCCTATCCTGCCCTGGCGCTGCTGCCTTCCTCCTGCCGGTGGCTTTGCCATGTGCAGCTCCTGCAGGTGCACATGCCTGCCTGATGAAGGGCCAGGAATTGTCGGGGTATATTTTTTCAGCTCTCAAGTAATTGAAGTGTCTTTGTGGAGTTTAGCAGCCCTCTTTGCATATGAAATAGTCTCCAGAGAGCAAATCTACAGTGAAATGTTTCTCCTTGTGACTGACACCAAGCTCTTTCTGCTAATGTTTAAAAGCTTTTTGCCTGTCGGCTGCATGGTCACCTGTTCCTGCACCTTCAGTGCAGTGTGGTGGCACACGTGCCAGCTGACCTGGCTTCCAGCCCCGAGCTCCATCACCACATTTGCAGGGATCAAGCTAACAGCACTGTCTTGTTGAAGGCATTGGAGCACAGCTTGGCATGGGGGCTGCTACCTCCCCAGAAGCAAAGAACGTTTTGCCATCAACTCCTTACCAGCATAGCTTAAAATGGGGAAATCCCAGCTGCAAGTGTTTGTGCTGCAAACCCTTATGCTGCTCCAAGGAGGCTGGGGAGCACCAAGGGACCAGTGGTCCATCCATGCATGTGCTCTGCTAGTGGGAAATGGGCTGACACCTTCCTGTGCGAGGAGGCAGCTGTGCTGGCGATTGCCTTGTTACACAGATAGGTTTCTGGTTTTGACCAATTGTTCTAGGAAATGTAAGAAAGCAGGATTTCTTGAGTGCTGCACTCTGGAAAGCAGCTTCAGCTGTGCCCCTGGAAGGACTTGTGTTCCTGGTACAGAAGAGCTGGGCTTTGCTGTGTGTGTGCTTGCAGATAAGCAGATGATCCACTTGTGCTGTGTTACCACTGCTTGCAGCCAGCCCAGAGCTCCTGCAGCTCCTCCAGCCTCTTCTCCCCCCCCCCCCCTGCAGGAAGGTTGCTCCAGGGTGGGACTGGGGCTCTGAACACCAGATCTGCCCTCACTGTGCGTCACCCACAGATTATGCCCTTCAGCCCCAGGGTTCCCCACCTGGTGCCTGGGACTCCTGGAAGGAGCGCAGCTTGTTCCCAGCACTTGCCTGTTAACACTGTGGGAGCTGGGGCCAGCCAGCCCCATGGGGCTGGAAGCATCCACTTTGGGTGCTTGCTGGCAGCAGTTATGCAGCACAGTTGTACTGGCTGGACAAGGGGAATTGTCACACAAGGGCATAGCATGGCCCCGTGTCCCAGGACACTGTGTCCCTTTGCCTCCTCGGGGGTGGCCTCGTGTCCTTGGCACTCAGGACATCACTGGCTGCCTTTCCCTGTGTGAAGGAGGGTTTCTTGTTGTCACAGCTCCTCACTGAGCTCTTCTTATTGTGGATGCCAATGGGGGCATGGGGGCTCCAGGTGCTGTGTAGGGTTAGTTTTGGCTTGTTCACCTAGAGCATCTGTGCAAGGACAGGCAGTGCTTTGTAACTCCTTAAGTATTAGCTCTGTGGGGTATTTTCCTTGTTGGTGGCAGGCTGGGCTGCTCATGCTTTTTGGCTCTCAAAGTCCAACCCTGGTGGATGTAACCCCCTCTAGCTGCACGGGGGGTCCTGCCCATACAAACGTGTTGCCAACAGCACAGCTGAGAACAAATGCACAGAACTCAGTTTCAAATGGTGTGGCTTTTCAACCCCATCAAACAGCTTTATTCACACAAACGTCCCTTAATTTACAAAGCCTCTGCCACTCATACACATCAGGGTATCCACAGTGTTCAAAACTTAAATAGAAGGTCTCATACCAACCCAAGTAAACCAAGTACAAAAAATATTTATATAAAGTTGTTCACACATAGGTCCTAGATCACCAGCTTCTGTGCAAGAAAAAAAAAAGGGAAGTAACACAGATTCATTTACTAATATTCTAAACTTTACTTTGAAGTCTGGGTTTAAGCCTTCTGCCCTCAATGGGGAGCAGGTGTCCCCGTGGCCCACAGGTGGGATGTGGCATTGTCACACTGCAGCATGGAGCAAGCAGCTCGTGTTCCTCCCATGGCAATCAGCAGGCTTAAACCCAGCCTCGGTACTGCATACAGAGGAGACATACGATGCACACAACGGAGGATTTCCACAACGATGGTAAATGCTTGTTTAAAATCTTATTGCTCCAGAAAGGCTCTGCGAGCCTCTGATATGTGAAGGAGCTGGGTCCTGAGGAGTAAAGGAAGACCACAAGGGTAACTCTTATCTGTCACTAGCACCATTAAGCCTCAAACACAGCAGCACAGGGGGGCTTATCTAACCCCCCTGCTCTCGTCTCCACGGACTGATGCTGTCTGCAGAGTCCAGCACAGCCACATGGTGCTGACAGCCAGCTCTGCTGCAGGCTGGTGCAGATAATGTTCCCCAATCCTCCTGAGGCTTGGCTTGTTCCCCACCCCCCAACCCACCTCCCTCTTGTAAACAGCAGTCAGAAGTAAACAATTTCATACAATCACCCCCCAGTGCTGGGCTCAGCTTGGACCTTACAAAGCCCAAAGGGCAGCAGGAGGGCACTCAGATCCCCCCATAACAGCAACTCCCTCCATACCTGGATGCTTTGTTCCAGCCAGGAGATGGAGTTGCCCTGGTCCCAGCCTTGGAGTTGCTATCCTAAGCTTGAACATCCCAATGATGCAGCCCAATGCCAAAAACTCCCTCTGCAGGGTTCAGCCTGCAGAAGATGCTCAACAGTTCCAGGTGGGGAGAGGCACCCGACGCTGCCACCTCATTCCACAGAACAAGTTTGGTCTGGGCTAAAGCAATTGGAGGAGAGGTGCTAGGAGCTGTAAACACAAGGCAGCTTCATCTACAGTCCAGGAAATCGAGCGCAAACAGCAGCAAAATCATCAAGGAGAAATGCTTTGAAAAGGGCAAATTAACAGGGAAACATCCATGTTGGCCAAAGGCTAGCAGCCTAGGGCTTGTTCTTGGAAGTGTTTGCTAACTCCTAGGTAAGGCACTACGGTCTAGCTCGCTAACATCAAGCTGCTTTACAAACACATCTGAAATGCAAAAGCTGAGGTGAAGACGTGTGGTTTGAAGATGGCCCGAACCTGCAATGGGCCAGGAGGGGGTACTTCCCCAGTGCTCACCTCCCACCTCCATGTCCTGCATGCAGACCTCCTGCTGGGAAGCTCACTTCTTCCAGCAAGGGGCCCTTCCAGAAGAGTAAACTATGAGCAGGATGGGGGGGTATAACCTTCCGCATGCACCAGTTCATGCCAGGGATGGGTTGTAACAGTCAATAAGCAACATAAGCTCTATTGGTTGGAGGAACAGAGGTTTGGAGGAGGGCACTAACACTGTACTGTGAACAAGAGAGATCAGTTCTCAGCTCACCATGGCCCTTGGGGCAGTGCTAGGTGTGAGTGGGGCCATCCAACTCTGCCCAGGGGAGGGGCAATGCCAACAACTGGGGGGCAGTGGGATCTGAGGGACCCTCTTCTGCCTGAGCCCTGGTACCATGGGGGCTGAACAGTGGCAGTGATGCTGTCCCCCCAGACTGATGCTGACAGTGTCAGCTCAGCAGGGAGCATTTTAGCTTGTCCAAGCCCCAGAGGTTGGAAAAGAGGTGGTGCTGTACACTGCATTTACAGTGAGCAATGTCTAAAGACAAGCAACATAGCCCCCAGAGTGTTAGTGTTGCTACAATATAGGCAAAGAGACTGAGTGTTAACTGATCGGCCTGAGGTTCCAGTCTCCTTACCTGAGCTGCATTGACTGCAACCAAGTGACTACAACCAGCCTTTTACTTTATTGAGACAGTTAACCTAGAATGAAAAAGTGTTTTACAGCAGGCCAGAATCTAGCCCATGAGCCACTGAGGCCAAACCTCCTCTCCCAAGCACTGCTCCTCACAACTGAAGTTTGGCATCAAATGGCTCAGAGTAGTGAATTTTCTTTTTCTCTTGTACGCAGACAAAACGTACCTACACCCCCCCCATCAGCTCTGTGCCCCTAACAAACATCACTAGTGCCACCCAGATTGGGGAGACAAGGGCCTGCCCCTCGCAGGGCAGTGCTGAGCCCCCAGTGCCTTTCCAGCTTATGCTACTCTACACCTAACAGCTGTTTCTAGTGCAGGCAGCATGCACCTACCCAGAAGCTGCCTGGCTGTGATGACATTCTACTGCTTGCAACACACGCTCTGTAAGACTCACCTCTAAAGCAATGCATTCCAGCTGCAAATCCATTTTCTAGGTGGAAACAATTGCTTTAAATCCCAACCTGTGCCTGGTTGGGCTCAGCAATCCTGTTTGGCAGCAGACCACAGTTGTCTATTAACACCTATCAAGTCCAAATGCAGAGCAGGGGGACACGGGGAGGGCTGGGCAAGGCTCTGGATGTCATTCAATAGTCTGGAGCACAACAGTGCCCAGCCTGTGCCTCTGCAACCCCTCTGTGCCCCCAAAACACTGCTCACCAACAAAACAAACACCTAAACATTTCACATTGCCAGAGATCCTGAAGACCGAGAATCTTTTGTATTGTCATCTTCCCTTATCTTCGCTGCCCTCTGTTGCACGTAATAGAGATGATGGGTCCCTGGTAAATAAACCTGCAGGAAAAACAAGAAAGGAGAAACAGATCAGATATGTGCGTGGTTTTGTCCCAGGTACCGCAGCAAGACTTTGCTCCCCTTAGCCTCCTTTAATTACCTTAATTATACTGTCTGTAGGATGTTAATTCTTCAGTTAGGAGATTCTGTGCATTGGAAGAAGATACAATCAATCACTGAATTAGGAACTGGGGAACTCTGCACATATAGCAGGGATATTTAGGTTCACTACTAGGAAGTTGTTCTTTATGATAAGGGCAGTGAAGCAGTGGCACAGGCCGCCCAGAGATGAGGTGGGTGCCCCATCCCTGCAAGCACTATGGTCAGGCTGGGGGGCTGTGAGCACTGATGGAGCTGTGGGTGTCCCTGTGCACTGGATGGGGTTGGGCCAGATGGCCTTTAAGGGTCAATTCCAACTCAAACCATTCTACGGTCCTTGTGGCTCCCTTCCAACTCAGTATTCTATGATTTTTTAAGCAAATTTTAACTAAAGCAGTGGGCTGCAAGGTAAAGCCCCAGCACTGCCCGTGATGACACTGTCCTTGAGGACCATCTGAGCACAGCAGAAAGACAGAACACACCATGACTTTGGGGTCACACTGAACCTCTCATCCTGTGCGTCAGCAGCAGCTCAGGCTCTTGAGTGCTCTGCAAGAGGCTGCTAAAATCCACTTGGATGCAACCAAGAGCAGTGCTACAACCCGTGCAGACCCTGAGGATGCTCAGAGCCTGGATTTTGGGGCAGGAGGGGCAACCCTGTGCTGCACTGAGGGAAGGCAGAGCTCAGCTCTGCACAGAAGCTTTTTTCTCCTGGTTAAACAACGCACAAACCTTCAAACCTAGGGCAGCATGCTGTTTCATGACACAGTTTTCCCCACAACTAACAGCAGTTGAATTTTCCCCCAAACTTCAGCTCTGAGCAACATAACACGGAGAAAATGGGGAGTTTGGTTTCCCCTTCACAGTGCTGGGAGCACAGCCATGCCCCCCCCCCAGCTCCATGGACAAATTGTGCCGTAGCCACTACCCAGCAAATGATTCAATTCCCTTAGTCTCAGGAAATCTCATTAAAGAAATCCACTCCTGCAGAATCCACTTTTAAAGGAAGAGGCCAGGGCTGCCTGCACTCAGCTGGGATCAGAAAGAAGCTGTTCTGTGTCTTGTGGGAGGCACTGGGACACCAGGGCAGGAGCAACAGAGTGAAGAACTGTCCAGAAGGATCCTCCTGTGGTGCAGCTCCATCAGCAAGTAGGGCTGTGCTACTGAAAATTCATGCCTCCCCAGAGCAGGAGCAGTTCAAGGAAGATCCTGGTCTGACTGCTTCCAAGCTCGCTGCACTGACGCACGTTGTTTCTGGGCTTGTTCAGGAGCTTTTAATACCCCTGCTGACGCCACTTCCAGTTTTAATCAGCTCAAATGTTCGCTCGGCATCAGCAGAACACGAACCAGCAGCCCACAGCCCTCACGCAGCACTCATGAGGATGACACTAACGTGCAGCTTACTGCAGATGGAGATGAAAACGTGGTCCTCAGGGTAGCAGAGGGTCTCACCAAGGCATGAAGACATAAGCTGGCAGCTCCTGGAGCTCACATCATCCAGCCCTGTGTGGGGATGCAGGGTGCGAGGGAGGGGGCTGAGAGCCCATTGTATCCCCCTGTCCTTCCACCAGCACGTGTGCAGGGCTCCTTGGCAGCTCCCTTCAGTCCAACCCCAGAGCCTTCCCTGAGGGGATGTGGGACTCACAACAGCAAAGTACCTCCACACATTGCCAGAGGTGCAGCCATTGAGCCCTGCCCGGGGCTTTGCTCCTCTCCAGATGGATGTGACACTGCCTGAAGGATGCTGTTGCCCTGCAGGGTGGCCTGGAGGTGCTGCAGCTGCTGCCACAGCCAAGAGGAACTGACCTTGTTGTCACCCCAGGGCTTGCTCTGTCCATGCCAAACACATTTCCCTGACATGTTGATGAGGTCCCTTCCAGCAGCATCAGGGCACTTTTACTGATGCCCTAACAGATACAACCTACCCAAACACAGCAGCCTTCTTGCTGGCAGCTCACAGCCAAAGCCATTTCTGATGTGCACCAATCCCTGCCCTTCAGAGGTGGATTCCTACAGGTCAGCTGTTTACTGACAGTGCTCAGGTGTCTGTGCAGATGTGCTCAGAGAGAGGTGCCACTGCACAGATGAGCTTGCTCACTATCAGCCCTGCTGCACTGATTCTATGATTTTTGCAGATGCAAACAGAACAAGGCAAATGCCAGCAGTTACTTTCAGCTGACACCAGAATGTGTCAGAACATGGGACAAAGCAGGGCAGCTGAGGGCAGCACACCTCTGTCCAGCCCGAATCATTCTGCATTCAGATTCCTGCCTTCTATCCCCAAAATCACACCTATTCTACTACAGAGTATGATTCACAGAACAAGCTGCCTTCCAGGCCAACAAAACCACTGCAGTTTGGCACCTTACAGAAATTAAAAGCACACATTTTCTTACATGTTGAATTGTGGTGGTGGGTGATGCTGCCCCTTGCTCCCTTTGTAATCCCCTTCTTTCTGTGGACAGCACACAGACTCCCATTGCACCCACACACCTCAACCACTTCTTGGGTGTGCTGTGTGGAGCCAGGTGTTGCATGATCTTCATGGGTCTCTTCCAGTTCAGGACATTCTATGCACCTATAGATGTATGAGTTTGGCTAATGAGTGCCCAATGCATCCTGCACAAACACTGCCTGGGAAGGCAGCTATGAGAATAATAGGCATAGACAGTGACACCCACAAGGGGACCCAGGGGAAGAGGAGATGAGGGCAGAGCTGCAAGAAACCAACCCAGAAAGGAGGGGACTGCACCTGTGTGTGAGCTCCAACTGCTGATGAGTGAATGGAGATCCCTGGGGAGGAAGGGCAGCATGGCACAGCAAAACAACTCCAGATCCAGCTGCTTTCCATTTTACAGGGAGCCTTCCTGTATCAGTAAGGAGGGGTGAAACACTGCTTTTGCTGCAGTCAGGGCTGGGCTGTCACATGGCAATCAGGAGACTATCAGCAGGTACTCAGCACAACCCAACCCACTGATGTACAAGAAAGGCATTTGACCCTTTGCCCAAAAGGCACATTTGTGGGAACAGCAAACTCAGGCTTTGGATAAACCCCTACTGCAAGAGATGTGGAAGCAACGCTCAGAAAAGAGAATGTTATCCCCAGGGAATGCCACCCACCTCTGCAGGACATGCTGCTGCCTGGGGTGCAGGCAGTGATAAGCTCATCTCACCCCAGGCTCAGCTGAAAGCAAGGCCAGAAGCACTGTGCTGGCTGGGAGCTGACACCAAACCCCTCTGTTTTGCAAGATAACAGAATAAGAGGCAGGGTGAGCAGCAGGTCTGTGCAGCATCCGCAGCAGGACTGAAGGCAGAGCTGCTGGGATGCAAAGCACAATGAGAAGAGGTGAAGGATGGTAGAAAATCTGATTTCTGGGATCAGGGTTACAGTTTTCCAGGTCATGATGTGGGCCAGGTCTGCACAGGGGCTGAGTCTGTTGGGAAGGGACCTCACTGCACAGCCCTGCACTGCACGCAATGCCCAAACTAAGCAGGGAGAGGTTACTTCAGTTTCCTGGTCAACTTAAATTACCTGAGAGCAGAATTCAGGCCCTGCCCTAAATCCCATTTTAAGCTTCTCAAGCTTCCGATTTAAGCTTTGCATTACATGAAAGCCCCGCAGTAGCCAGAGGTAGGCTGGTTTGAACATACGCACACACAATGCATTAAGAAGCCCTATAGGAAAAGCACAAGGAAGGAGCCCTATAGGACAATTCCACTGCCCTACAAAAGTACACCATAGGAACGCTCCTGCTTCACAGCACACGGCTGGGGGTTTGCAGGGAGCATACGGCCAGTGCCAGGCTCCTATCTGGGCCATGCTGCCTTATGTAAGCACAGCATCTCCACTGCAGCTGCGTCACCCCCAGACAATCAGTGGCAGCTCATGGCGGACGGATGGAGGGGGGGGGGGGGAAAGGGCTGAGAAGGCAGCTGGGTTTTATGCAAACAGCCCCAGGGTAGGACTGTCCCCTCCATGTTTGTTATCCCTGCATGTACTATTCTGCAGATATGCGCAGGATGAATTTTCCCCGGAGGGCACAGGCTGGTTGCATAACTCAGCAGCATCATGTCAGCAGGCGAGTGATCGCAGATGGCAGCAGCAAAGCCTGGCCCTCACTGCACAGCCACAGCTCTGAGCAGGCACATCCCTGCCCTGCTAAAAGCCTCATCCCTCGCCCCAGGGTGCAAGGTGGGGTGCCCTGCTCTGCACCCAGGACTTCTTCACACCTAAAGCACTCACAATCCTACGTGGCTCTGCTCTAATCCCCACCCCACGTTCACACCAGGACCAGCACCAAACCCCAGCCCCTGGCAGACTCTGTCACATCACATCAATTACTTGCAGTGGAAATGTTGAGGGATTTAGTGTATTTTGTGCTAGGAGGGCAAAGGAGGTCGTTTATGGACCAATTTGGACAAACCAGCAGGGATGACATCACACCTACCACAGGGGCTTCCCATTTCTGTATTCCTGTTTCTCTGGGGTTCACTTTGGGGGACACATCCAGCACTTCCTACAGAAAGTAATGGTGCCAGGAGTTGGGTAAGCCCCAGCAGCCCACCCCCTAAAGGCACATTCCATACTGGCTGCTGGAGTGCAGCAGTCCCAGGCAGAGGACCACCAAGAGATGCTGGAGGCAGCACAGAACCTACATGGCACACCACAAAACTGTGTATGCAGATTCTGCACGGATGCCACATCATCATCCCTCATGAGCTTGGGAACACTCAGATGAGGAGCAAGGAGAATTTGGAGCAACACCTGCTAAAGTGCCCTTCCCTTCCCCATTGTACCCTGCAATGGCAGTGGATGGCACACAGCCATTGACCACAAGGCTGACAGCTGGGTGTTTGCCAGTGACAGCAGCAGTTCTGGCTCTCTTTGCCCTCTTGTATCTGCGGTTCACTTTGATCCAGAAGGATCTGTTTGGTTTCTGGTAGTAAGAATCAGGGAGTAGCACCAACCAGCTCTGAAGCAGCCTGTGAAAGACCAGGGCTGGAAAGATATCTGCCTCACCCTGTAATCTATCATTTTTCAGTCTCATTGAAGTGTTTGGCCAGGAGAATCCCATAGTAACAGCTCTTGTTTACAGACAGCTTTACCATAAAGGCAGCACTGCTCATTCCTTTGGTGTCACTGATGAGTGACACAGCCAGCTATCCCACATCCATGGGTGTCCTTTCAGACCCCCACTAAGGACCAGGATGCAGAAGAAGCCAAGTTCAGGACTATTTAGGACCTGAGCCTGGGGGAGAAGGGAGGGACTCTGCATGAACTAAGCTCCATCTGAGCACAGATGTTCTGTAAGCTTCCTTCCTGAGCAGACTCAGGTCTCAGCTCGGATGTTAAACACCAAAGCATCCCACTGGGTTTATGCAACTGTGCTTGGCACTGAAGTCCTGCCTTTAGCAAGGAAATGAAATGAGATGGATGCACATGCTTTGCAAGTGAAAGCAAGGAAAACAGTCTTGTCTGTGCCAAAGCCCACCTGCCACTCAGCTAAGTGCCTCCCCAGCAGGCCAGCCAAGACCTGAGCTGCCCTGTCCTAATATCAGTGGGGAAGGAGCACCATGTTAGAGATAAGAGCTCTCTTAGCTTTGCTGAAATCACAGCACACGGAGGAGACAGAAGGGGCAGCTCCTTCCCTGTCTCTGGAAGGGACCAACACACACCCAAAGCTGTGCTTCCCCAGCACAGACCCACGGAGCAAAGCTGTGCCTGGGCTTTGGGAAGCACCAGGACATGCAGCTGCTCATCTGCTCCTCACCTCTACTGTACTGCTGCAACAGAATAGGTGGGAAAAAAAACACCACTCAGAAACAGAGCTCTGATGAGTCACTATAGAAATAGCTCTGGGAACATAAAAGACTCCATTGTGTCACTACAAAGTGCATTAACAGGCTGGACAGCAGACGGAATAAAATAAAAACTACCGATCACTTACCCAGCTGCAAAGCACAGCAGTGCCCTGCCCTGAATTTAAGCAGCACATGTAACCTGGTCCATTCTGGTTTCAAGCTCAAAGGCATCAGGTCGATCCTGCGGGTTAGCAGCCAACATGTCTTTCAGGAGCTGCTTGATCCCCTCAGACATGGAAGTCCTGCGTTTCTGAGGGATGTGCAGCTCCATCTTTGGGTTTTCTAGCAGCGCTTCCCCAACAGGCACAATCTCAGTCCCTTGCTTGATGTAAGTCCCCAGCAGCTCCCTCTTGGTCTCAGCATCAATGAAGGTGAGCCTCTCAATCATGGCCCAGATGATGATACCAAGGGCAAAGATGTCAGCCTTGGCAGTGTAGTGCCCCTCCCAGACCTCAGGGGCCATATAGAAATCAGAGCCACAAGCTGAAGACAGCCAGTACTTGTTCACATTCACATTTTTGTTCTCGTGGCCACCCTTCTTGCCTCGAGCTGTCAGACCAGCACAGACCTTGCTGAGCCCAAAGTCAGCCACCTTGAGAACAGGGGTGCCAGACTTCTCTGTGATCAGGATGTTGTCTGGCTTCAGGTCCCGATGGACAATGTGGTTCTTGTGCAGGAAGGCGATGGCACTGGTGAGCTGCAGCATGAAGCTCCTGTTGGTCGCAGGGTCGGGCCGTCGTGAGAGCACGTACTGGTTGAGGTCCCCCCCCTCACAGAACTCCATGACGAACCAGAGGTAGCAAGGCTCCTCCGCGTAGCCCAGGATCCTCTCACCTTACCAAAATAAAGCAAAAAAAAAAACAACAGAGAGTGAGTTCTGACAGGTACATTGGGAGGTGCCCACACCAACTCAGAACAAGGGCAAGACATGAGGCTGGATTATGCCAGTGAAGGTTTTAGGAACGAGGTGCACTGGGACAGGCTGCCCAGGGAAGCAGTGGAGTCACCCATACATCCAGCACCGCCAGGGCCAGAGTCCTGCAGCTGCTCTCAGGCATCTCAAGACGCATGCTGCATAAGCACTGTGTTTGTGCTGAGAGAGCTCTGCCACTTTCCTACAGCTCTAGTGAAACACCAACAGGTCTTCAAAGAGAACAAACTGGAAGCTCAAGTAGCCAACTATGTTTAAGTGCAATCTCAGCCATGCTGGTGGATCCAACTGCCTCTACCACAGTCAGCAAAGCACAGGCAAGCCTGACTGTTTGGAAACCACTTAAAGAACTCCACCTACTTTACCAAGTTTTTTTCTCTCTTTGCAAAGGCCTGCAGACCATCTGGGAAAGCAAACTCCCAGCAGCAGGTAGAGCCAAGCACTACCAGCACCGCCGAGCCCCAGGCTCTCTGGCATCCACAATGGTCAGCAATTGGTGTGGGTGGGAATACTGGTTATTTGCACAAACAGTCTGTATCCATGGCTACTGCTATGGAAATGAAATCCTGCACAACACAAAGATTTGGCTGCACCTCCCTGCCCTCAGCAGAGCATGAACAGTAGGGCTGGGATGTGGGGGGGGGGGGGGGACGACACAACAGCTCCCACCTGGGGTCTGCACAGTGCCCAGCACGAGGGGTCAGGGAGCTCCTATCAGCCAGCATCATGAGGAACCACAGCAGTGCCATGTGTACAGAGCTGGGAGCATCACAGCACAGCACGCAGGTGGGAGGAGACAGCATTTCCCAGCAGCCCCATCCCACGGGGAAAGCAGCAAAGACCCGCTGGCTCTGACATGCCGAGGTTTGGGCTCAGCATAACAAAGGCTCAGATTCAAGATGTGGCCCCACACCTCTGCAGGCACAGGGAGGACACCACTGACCCAGCAGTAGCTGTGAGCACCGTGCACTTCACTTTGGGTGGAGCACTGCTGAGAGAGGTTGAAGCCAAGAGTAATATTTCCTCATTTTCTTTCTATAATGTGAAAGTGTTTGAGTTGTTAAATCATCTTCCTGCCTTCAAAACAAACAGCTTTAAACATAAAGAGCTGGCAAGCCACTTCTTAAAGATGAGAGTTTAGCAAGACAAGCTGCCAAGAGCTGAAGGGATACAGACAAGAGCCCAGAGCTCCAGCACCAAGCCTGCATCCCTCCATCTCTGCAGCCACCACCCTGCAGCCTGTCTTGGGAGTTCATTAGCAGCTTGCTAATTTGCTTAGCATCAGTGGGAACAACCTAACGCCAGCAGAACCAGCCTCCCACTCCCCAGTGCTGCGTGGAACCTCTAACTCCCACTGTGCAAAGATGCTGTACTGGAGAGAAGGGAGCCAGCAGCACGAAGCCAGGCACCTGGACCCATGGGCAACATGCCATGGAGCACAGCCCCAGCTCTGCCCATCGCTGCTGTGTGTCAGGAGCAGCTAACAGTGCACACAGCCATGCACAAGACCTGGAGGTGTGTGCACACATCAGGGCACTGAGCACATTGCTCAAATCCGTGCCTCTCCTCGCCATACCACTGCGCTGCCTTTTTGCATTCTGCCCCAAATGAGACGTGGCATAGTCAATTTAACACGACGGTGATGATGGCTGAGCGCTGTAGCTGCGACCTGGCATAGCCTGGTATCCCGACAGTTACACTCCTGATGTAGAAAGAGCCTCAGATTAATCCCCCCCACACCCTGAGCCGGGCGCCTTGGCACAGCATCTGTGCAGCCTGTAAATAGCCACGCTGCAGTCGTGCAGAATGGCACGGCTGCACGGCCACGTGCCCACTGCTGCCTCAGCCGGGAGGGCTGCGGGCAAGAAGGGAACATGGGCAGCTCAGGGGCTCTCCTGGCTCTGCTCTAACAATATTTACCAGTATAGTATCAAACCCAAAGGTGGGGAAGGTGGCGAGCACAGCCTCTGCCCCTGCCTGGGACCGGCAGATAACGCAGCTTGGAAGGCAGGCACGGAGAGGGAGAAGCTGAAGTGAGACTAAGGCAAGCAAAGCTCTCTCAGCAGCAGGGGAGGTAATCCTGCAAGGAATAGGGGGCTCTCCACCTGCCTGCAGATGGGTGGGGAGCACTGACAGCTCCCCAGAAGCCTTCCCTGAGGCATGCTATCTAAGTGGGACAAGAGACCCCAACCACAGGGAGCTCTCCGTGCAGTGGGCAGGTACCCACCCCACAGGGGAGCACAAAGAATAGGGTAGTGCCCTTCCTGGGAACACTGCCTTGGATGTGCATGTGAGGAGTGACAAGAAGCCAGGATCAGGGCCATGTGGGGACACACACACTGATCCAGACATGTTCTCAAGGGCTTGGGAGCTGTGGATCTGTTCAGAGGGCAGCTCTGCAGCCTTCCACAATGTCCACGCTAGGGGACACCAAGCCCCCAAGTGGCAGAGGCATCTGGAGAGGCACTGGGGGCACCCAGGAGATGGGGCTCCAGTATTTTTCCACTTCTTCCCTAGATGTTGGCAAAGCTGGGCCTGACAGCAGCCAAAGGAGCAGAGGGAGGGAGCGCTTTGGAGAGATGTCACCATCACAGTCATCGGTGGTGGCAGGAGGTGACCCCAGCAGCTGCGTGATGCTGCCAAGGGGACCCAGGGGAAGGTGGCAGCCATCCCCATACAGCAGAGTGATGGAGAAACAGGGACGGTAGAGCACAGAGAATGGTCTCAAAGGTGTCAGAGCCATGGGAACACAGAGGGTACCACAGAAGTGGGGTCACAGCCTCAGGGTGCTTGGAGGAGGTGGGGCTACACAGGGGAAGGACCGAGGGCACGCACAGGGCTGTGGCAGTGGGCAGAGCAGCAGAAATGGGGGTGTGATGGAGGCACGGGGGAAGGCACAGAGGGATGTGCCCAAGCC